>JBBGZY010000405.1:600000-1120000 GCA_037952925.1 Lithobates clamitans | reverse complement strand
GCACCTGCTTGAAATAATTAGGGTGTCTGATTAGACTCTTTTATTAAAGAGATGTATTCACATTGAATTTGCTAGTCATGAGAAGCAAACTGTGTGTCATTGATGAACCCAAAAAAAGAAACTAAAACTATTGTCCTTTTTTTATACACAGGATGAGTCCATCCAGGAGGAATGTGGGGAAAGTGGCAGGCAGGAGGAGACCGGGCCCATGGACAGCCTGGAGGAGGCCGGATTCACCATCATCCTGGAGGAGGCTGGGCCCAGTGTCAGGCAGGAGGTGGCTGCTCCCAGTGAGGTGGCTGGGCCAAGTGAGGTGGCTGGGCCAAGTGAGGTGGCTGGGCCAAGTGAGGTGGCTGGGCCCAGTAGGAGCCTCACCCAATCCCAAGTGCCTCCCCTCCACCTTCCCAAAAAAAGGGCCAAGAAGGGGATGGTCACACAGGACGCATCCCTGCGCCTCATGCAACAGGCCACCCGTTTTTTAACAAGCCCCCCCGAAGCGGAAGAAGCCTATGGCTGCTACTTAGCCAGCAGGCTTCTTCAGATGGATTGGGAGCAGCGCCTCATTTGTGAGCGCCTATTTGGGGAAACAATCCATAAGGGGCTGCAGGGCACGCTAACCAAAAACACCCAACTACATGAGGCAGCCCCCCCCCCTCCTCCTCCTCCTCCTCCTCCTCCTCCTCCTGCCACAACTGAAACACCAGAGCCACAGCCTCAAAAGAAGGCTACAGGGAAGGCTGCAGGGAAGGCTGCAGGGAAGGCTGCAGGGCAGCGTGGAGGAAAGGCTGCAGGGAAGAGAAGAAAGTGATGACCTGGGTTCAGTCTGGTCTGACAGAAGACGCAGGCTGTTGTAGGACCACAGTCTGGGGACATCTAGATCATCTGCTGGTGCTGTTGATCTCTGGGATTCTTGGACCAGATTGTGCTCCCTCTTATATGGACTCCTCAAGATCCCAATTTTCTTGTACACCGACTTTTTCCAGCGTTGACTTCCTCTTTATTTTATTTTGACCATGAATAAATGGATCTTTTTTGAGTTTAGCAAAAGACTTTTATGTGTTTTCTTTTAAATCATTGATTTTACACACAATGTTAAATTAACAAGGGACAACAATCTCATTGAGTTTTAAAAAAACACAACAAAAATACATTACTAATGTTAAGAATGTTCAAGTGGTAAGTCTTGCAAAAAAAAAATATACATAAACAAAAACGGTGCTTTGGGTTAACTTTATCTAAAAATTAAAAAATAATCACTAGAAAAAAAATAAAAAAGAATAATGGGTTCTTTGTGGTAACTTTACAAACCTAAAAAAAAAAAAAAAAAAAAGGGAAAAAGTATTATTAGTATGGAAACATTGTTTATAAAAAGCATACTATATCATTCATGAGATCAAAGAGAAAAAGAATTCAGAAATCAGTTTGGGAGAACTCTGATTATGAACAGCAAAACACCTTCGTTCTTTAGAGCATTCGTAAAGAAGAAATAAAATGCGCTGCATTCAACGATCACAGATTTTGCAGCGTGATGAATGTGCTACCTACAATACGAACACTAGTTTTACTAGACCGAGTGCTTCCGTTTAGTTTTTGCTGATGAGCATGCGTCGTTTTTTTGTCCGTAGGACTAGCATACAGACGAGCGGACTTCGGGGTCCGTCGTAGTTACGACGTAAAGATTTGAAGCATGTTTCAAATCTAAAGTACGTCGGATTTGAGGCTAAAAAAGTACGTTGAAAGTCCGAAGCAGCCCACACACGATCGGATTACCAGCCAGCTTTAGTCCGTCAGCGTCCGTTGGACTTTTGTAGACGAAAAGTCCGACCGTGTGTACGCGGCATTAGAATTAAATTCTAGATGCACCATGCTTTCACCAGCCTCTTAGTGTTGGCTACACTATTTATAAGGTTCTGTTCACATCTAGGCGTTTTGTTTTAAGGCAGAAAGTTGCGCGATTTTTGCCACAATTTTGTACAGGTCAAAAGGTCACCAATGTAAAAAGCAGAAAAGGCCTGTAACCTGCCATAAAAGAAGCTCCTGTACTTTTTTGAGCTTCAGGTAGAGCTGGGTGATTTTCTAAAAAGAAAAATCTGCGATTTTTTAAAAATAAAAACTTCATTCACGATTCGAATCAAATTTTTTTTTTTTTTTTTTATGGACACCGCGCCGGTCCTGAGGAGCTGCAGGCAGGAGTTTTTAGGCGAGGCCATGGCTTCAGCCTAGTCCGCGGCGTCCGGCCTCGTGGACTAGGCCAAAGCCGCAGCCTCACCTAAAAACTCCTGTCCGCAGCTCCTCAGAATGGGCGCGGTTTCAGGGCCGGACCTGGAGCGCTGCAGGCAGGAGTTTTTAGGCGAGGCAGCGGCTTTGGCATAGTCTGCGGCGTCCGGTCTAGTCCGCGACGTCCGGCCTCGCGGACTAGGCTGAAGCCGCGCCTCACCTAAAAACTAATGCCCGCAGCTCCTCAGGACCGGTGCGGTGTCAGCGCCGGTCCTGGTGGGAAAAAAAGAAATCTAAAAAATCGATTTTCTGAAATTTTGAATCGATTTGACCTCTTAACTCATTTCAAGATTTAAAACGATTTTTTCCGCAGCCCTAGCTTTAGGCGTTTTGCTTCAGATGACTAAACGCTCGGATGTGAACAGGGGCCATTGAAATGAATGGGATTTGTCTTGTTGGGCGTTTTTTAGAGCTGAGGCTTACAGCAGAAAAACGCCCAAAAACGCCTAGTGTGAACGGAGCCTTAAAGTGAAACTGAACACAAAAAGTGAACATTTGCTACGTTAAAAGGAAAAGTTAAAGTGTTACTAAACCCACAACAGTAAAATCAGTCTGTATATGCAGAATAGCATGCGTGTTCTACTCACTGTGGAACTTAAGGGGTTAATCCTCTGCATTGTGTAAAAAGGCTGTTTGATCCTGTATGCACAGATCTTCCCCCTCCTGCACTGTCTATCTGGGGAAGGCCAGCTAATGCAGGCAGGGTAGCCAACCTGCGCATGCTAAGTTGTGTCTTTTATGCTGGAGAGAACATTTAATTGTTCTCAGAGCTAGCCAGGTCACATGATGTTGACATCACACATGTGGGTGTGTATACAGGCTATAGTGGAAACTTCCTCCTACCTGAACTCTCAGCACTGGAGAAACTGTGCGGTTTATCACTGACCCTGGTATACAGATCAGCCAAGAAGGTAGAAGGGGGGATCCATAAAACTGAGGCTGATAAAAGTTATGGATCAAAATCATTTTCTACAAAGCAAAGTCCATAAACTAGAGAACCAAGTGGCCCGCAGGGAAACGGGAGGGAATTTGCCACTAATGCATCACTTCCTAGTGATCAGGAACAGCGATCTCTCCTCCTCCAGTCAGTACACTCCCACAGTTAGAAACACCTCCCAGGGAACACTTAACCCCTTGACCCCTTGATCGCCCCTTAGTGTTAACCCCTTCCCTGCCAGTGACATTTATACAGTAATCAGTGGCTATTTTTAGCTCTGATCGCTGTATAAATGTCCCTGGTCCCAAAAAAGTGTCAGAAGTGTCAGATCTGTCCACTGCAATGTCGCAGTCCCGATAAAGATCGCAGGTCACCACCATTACAAGTAAAAAAAAAATTCTAATAAAAATGCCATAAATATATACCCTATTTTGTAGACGCTATAACAAACCAATCAATATACACTTACTGCATTTTTTTTTTTTTTACCAAAAATATGTAGAATACATGTAGAAGAACCCTCTCCTCTAATCCCTACACTGACTCCCAATCTCCCAGCGAATTAAATTCAGAATACTAACCACAATATACAAAGCCATTCACAACTCTGCTCCGAGCTACATCACTAATCTTGTCTCCAAACCAAACCGTCCTCTCCGCTCTTCTCAAGACCGCCTACTCTCAAGCTCATTCGTCTCCTCCTCCCATGCTCGTCTCCAGGATTTCTCCACAGCCTCTCCCATCCTCTGGAATTCTCTACCTCCACCCGTCCGGCTATCCCCTACTCTTGCTACCTTCAGGCGATCCCTGAAAACTCATCTCTTCAGGAAAGCCTATCACATCTCCAACTAATCTTTTACCACTTCCACCAGCTCATTCCCCACAGTTACAACCTTTTGCACCACCTGCCCCACCCTATTAGATTGTAAGCTCTTCTGAGCAGGGCCCTGTTAATCATCTTGTATCTTATTGTATTATAACTGTATTGTCTCCTTTTTATATTGTAAAGTGCTGCTTAAACTGTTGGATGATGAAGACATTTTTTTTTGGGGGGGGGGGGGGGTATTTATTATAGCAAAAAGTAAATGTAAAAAATATAGTTTTTTTTTTCTTCAAAATTGTCGGTCTTTGATTATAGCGCAAAAAATAAAAACTGCAGAGATGATCAAATACCACCAAAAGAAAGCTCTATTTGTGGGAAAAAAAGACATCAATTTTGTTTGTGTACAATGCCGCAGGACCGCGCAATTGTCAGTTAAAGCAACGCAGTGCCGAATCGCAAAAAATAGCCTGGTCAGGAAGGGGGTAAATCCTTCCGGTCTGTAAGTGGTTAAACTGCCTGGGGCCCAATTTTTTTTTTTTTTTTTTTTTGATGCGGTTCACTACTGCTTTAAGCCAGCCACACACTAATAGATTGTTAAATGAATCTTCATATAAACATTTGTACGAACATTTGAAGAACTATTCTTAAAATATTTGATGACTTGACGAATGTCATCAGAAAGTACTTTAAAATTGTATTTGCTTTTAACAGTAGATTGTGGAATGAATGGGCTTTCCCTAATAAAAACCACCTTCAGTGTTAGAAATTTGCCACTGCAAAAATGAACAGTTTTGACCCCACTATTACACACAAAACTTCTTATGACAAAAAATTCTACTAGTGTTTGGCCAGCTTTGGGCTGTAAGTAGAATTAGGGTAGACAGCTACTGACCTACATGGAGAATCAATTCAAAACAACTACAAGCCATATGCTGCGGTGGAAGATGGGACTTGTAGTTCCAAAAATTGGAACAGCACTCCTAAAGCCACATCTGTACGGGGTTAAGTTAACAGAAAAAATGGAGAGCCAAAGGGCTCTAAATCGGACTTTGTAGGCAAGATGGATGAGAATATAGTAAAGTTATATTCCATTAACAGCGAGTCATTACAAACAAATCAAGTATAGAAAGAATTAAAAAACATACAATTAACACACAATATACATACATGTATGGTGTGAACAAAAGGTTGACGCCAAATGGGCAGCAGTGAGCCCCAGTGCGTCAACGCGTTTCGCTATTTTGCTTCATCAGGACACACTCGGGGGTTGGTGGAAGGAACAGGTCTCGCTATCTTGTCAGCACAAGACTGTCCCCACATGGAAATCTCCCAGATGAACGTCAAGAATCACTGTGTGGAAAGGGAGTCATATTTTGCCAATGCTAGCAACCATATATTATGCTACTAGCATAAGAATATAAATATAAACGTCTCTTCATGCGGGATTTATTGCAGAATGTCATTAAATGGTGAAAACCAAGATAATTGGGAGAGGAAGGGGGGTGGTGTAGCCAGAGCCTTTCAAACTGTGTTCGGCCTGCAATATCAGGGACTTAAATGTTCACCTACATAGACATATATGTCCCTTTTTAATATGGGTTTAATGGCCTATCCTACAGCTATCAAAGGTAAGTACGGCTGCATGAAGTCCAAAAATCTATTAAGGCAGGCATGGATAGTATAAGGTTCATTGTACCCCCCAGGAAAGCGTCAACCATCTTATAGGTTCATTCATTCACAGAACTGTGCGAATGAATGATGCGGATATGTGAGTGGAGCCCCCCGCACAGATGTGCTGTTTTCAAATTGTTACAATGCCCGTGGGGCTCAAGGGGGTGCGGGGCTGCTAATGTAGTAACATGTCACATGCTACACCCTAAATACAGGTGTAACATGTTACTAAAGGTGAACTTTTACTTTAAAGTGGTGTTCCGGCCGAAATTATACTTTTTAAATAAAAACACCCCTATAATACACAAGCTTAATGTATTCTAGTAAAGTTAGTCTGTAAACTAAGGTCTGTTTTGTTAGTTTATAGCAGTAGTTTGTTGTTTTATAAACTTACAGCAGGCCGTGGCCATCTTAAGTCTGGGCATCTGAAGCCAGACTGTATTTCTTCCTGGATCTCATCCTTGCAGATCTCGCACACGCTCAGTGCAGCACAAGCAGTGTAATAGGTTTCAGGTCAGGTTTCCATAGCAACGGCAGTGTCAGAGGAAGTTGCCGCCCCTTCCCAGAAGGCATTGCAAACAGGAAATGATGCGATGGGCCATGGCCAGGGAGGAGGAAGTGAAAAATGAATACAGCAGATATACAGTAGGTGCTGAGAAAAAAAAAAAAATATCCAATTTGTTTACAGTGCACAGTTTAGTGAGGGATGCTGAAGAGTTGTAAAAGTGGGTGGAACTCCACTTTAACATACAAATCTACTTCAAATCTCCTCTTCAGCCCATCATGCAATATTCTAATTCTTTGAAGATCAATGCCATTAATAAATATGTTTTTTTTTTTTTAGTGGCTTTATTTAGTAGGCAGGGGAAGGTAGGTTTCTGAGTGGCCACAATCTATGCCATCTATGGATCAAGCAACTAACCCACCACTTTTTTAAAATCTTTCTCAAACCCTCAGCCTTTCTCAACCCTTTCAACACAGAGGAACCCTTGAAATGGTTCTCCAGTCTCCGGGAACCCCTGCTAAAAATTAGAAATCTACTCATGATACATTAGTGTGATGGTCAGTGGGAAGAATGGTCCTTACACTTGTGGTCATTGGGAAGAATTATCTCCTTACAGATAGCTAAAAAGATCAATGGTGTTGGTTGGAACTTATCCGAGAGGCAGAAATGGCCCAATGCTGAAGGAACCCCTAGCAACCTCTGGAGGAACCTTAGGGTTCAACTGAACCCTGGTTGAGAATCACTGCTCTAGGTTGTCAAAACCTGTATTGTTAGAAAGTTCCAAGTGAAATGTCTGAAAATATATATCGTTGTGCTATCAGTAGAAGGTTTTCTGCCTAGACTCCCACAGTCTATCCTGTTAGAAAAATCATCTCAGTTAATTATTTTATAGGATTACAGAAGCTGTAAGTGGATTTGAACATATTGATCATACAATTCATTAGGCAGTTTGTATAATTAGGAGAGTCAGAGATATTACTATTTTAATGTAATTACTGGAGATGCCTTTTTCTACAGTAAGTATTTTCTATCCCCCGGGCTGGTTTGTGCATTATATCCAGCTATCCGTTCATTTTTAAGTTGAAAGCTAAACTCATTTGTGAACAAAAGTCTCAGCTATACTGTTTACATTTTCTTTAGATTAAATCCTTCTTCAAACATGGGCTAAACGATTTTAAAGTGACTAGCGTTTACTTTCTGCAGTTGAAAATATTCTTTACAACAATCTTTTTTTTTTTTTTTTAACGTTGCCTCTAGCGTTGGCTCAGTGTGTGGCTTTATAAGCCTGATTTTATGTTGTTATATTCATTTTATTCCATAATGTTTTCATTGATTTTTTTTTTTTTAAATAGTACATTACAGCTCCAAAACACAAGAGGAAGTGAAACAGTTTTGAAAACTGAAAATCTCCAATTCCTTAAAAAAAAAAAAGAAAAAAAAAGAAATCAGCCTTGCAGGGCTCCAGAGTACACAGTATACAAACAAAAGGAAAAGTATCCATGGCAATGGACGGGCATATAACTAGGTATAACTAGCTTATCTATCTAGCCAGACAGGGTGCAGATTTCCACGTAAAAGCCGCATAACACAGTTGTGCCAGTCTGCGCCCCCGTGATGTTGCTTAACAAAGCCCTAGAGAGAAACACTATAGCATAACATTCTGAGGATACAATTGTCATCTGGGACTCACAAAAAAAAGGGGTGGGGGGGGGTTTGACTGAAAGGAGCAAAAAAAGGTAAGGAGAAAAGCACCCCATCTCCATTGGGAGAAAGGTGGACTCGCCACTTGGGCGCCACAGACCATTATAGGCAAGGGGTCTATACGGCTGCAAGTATCAGGCCAAGCTTCCTACTATGGGGTGCACAATCTCCTTACAAAGCAATAGAATTACCCGTTCAAAACCACGATGAGCTCCTTCACCCAGATGCACACAATCCAGAGTTTCAATGATTCATTTAATTATCCCCCCACCTGTGCCATGATCTGTTTATATGGACTAGTGGTTTAATAATGGATCCAGCACACCCACATTTTAGTGAATGAGACCATTCTGTCTTGGTTAGTATGGATACGTTCTTCCATCTCCTCTGTCCTGTTCACCCTGAGGAATGATTCCCGTAGAGTTATGCCCCGTACACACGGTCGGATTTTCCGACGGGGAATGTTCAATGGGGGCTTGTTGTCGGAAATTCCGACCGTGTGTGCGCTCCATCTGACATTTTCCGTCGGAATTTCCGACAAACAAAGTTTGAGATCTGGATCTCAAATTTTCCGACAACAAAATCCGTTGTCGTAAATTCCGATCGTGTGTACACCATGCCGACGCATAAAGTTCCACGCATGCTCGGAATCAAGCAGAAGAGCCGCACTGGCTATTGAACTTCATTTTTCTCGGCTCGTCGTACGTGTTGTATGTCACCGCGTTCTTGGCGATCGGAATTTCCGACAACATTTGTGTGACCGTGTGTATGCAAGACAAGTTTGAGCCAACATCCGTCGGAAAAAAAAAACATGGATTTTGATGTCGGAACGTGCGATCGTGTGTACGCGGCATAAGACTCGGTATGTATCCTACCGATGTGCTGAAACACATAATCGAAATATATGCGCAGTCAGCGATTTACTATAACTCCTTAGTGCCTGCTTGTTATGATGTAGAAGATATTGTGCTGGAGAGAAATCCAGATTATCTGCAGTCCCTCCAGAAGCCTTGTGCACCTGCATTCAGAATGTGGAAAGACGTGGACATGACCACCACATGTGTAGAAAAGTAGTGCCCTCCTCTGAAAGACATCACCAGCTTCTATCCAATAGTGCTGGTGAAATTGTGTGGAGAAGTGTTGGCACCTTATACCATCTAGCTCCGATCTTGTATGCATTTTCTTGGACGCTACCATTACCAGGGCTCTTATACAGCAACAGATTTACTCACTCCCATGCTCCCTTATCTAATTGGCATTCCAGGACTGCTTCTAGTTTAGCATGCTAGGCTTTCTGCAGGAGACCTGAGAGCAAAGATAGCATAGATCTCCGATGCATCGTTGAAAATCCCATTTCTGTTGCACCACCAGGGCTGAAAATTTCCTCCAAATAATGCTCTTATCAGCTTCCTATTGTATGATATGATTGACATCTTCCATGTTATTGTGAGAGAAATAGTCTCACCATGTTGTCTAAAATGCTAGTATATTGATTGGGTCACATAGGAGGGAGGCATCATATATTGTTATATTGTAATGCTCAGATACTTTATGTGAAAGGCAAGGGAAACATACCGAAGGTTATTTTGACCAAGTGCTCCATGGTGGTATTGGCCATGCTTTCTATCAGGATGGGATTGTTAGTCCCATACCCGACCCCCAATTTGAAGAAGAAAGATACTTTTTTGCCTCTATCATTGCAAGGGGCCTTCCTAGTATTGATGGCCCTATTGATCGCTGTGCAGTACAGTTCTCGTGATTATAGCACATCTAAGTAAACATATCCTCTGGGGGTTTGCCTAACTTTATATGCTTCAGTTTTATATATTTTTTTTTTGTTAGCTTTCAATCAGAATTTTCAATCATATTTGGAAAGTGTTTTCTTTTGATGGTAATATATGTGTTTTAGCTGTGTTTTTTGATTCATTCATAATTCTGATTGATACATGTATTTTCAGAAGCCTGTGTGGTTAGCAATTCACGTATACTACTAAACGAATCATGCATGTATTTTTTGTCCCAATTTCTAGTTGTAGAAATATGTCAAATTTCAATAAACTACAGCCTAGAAAAAAAAGTACAGTTTATGGGTGCCAAAAAATAATAAAAAAGAAATGTTAAACTTGATATTCTTAGCAAGTTGATCAATTTGTAAAATGGTAAATCAACAGGGGAAAATTTGATGGAATAAGCATTTCAAACGTTATTAAGTTGTCCATTTGGTTTCCTAACTGGCATTTATTAACTGCACTGATGTGACCAATGAAAATGTAAAGCTTCAGGTATATCCTTTCTTAAGACACTCAATGCTTGCCTCTATGGGCTCTATATGGCCTCACTGGCCAACTGAGAAGCCTGGTTACTGGGGAGTTTCAATAAAGTCAGAAGCTGGACACAGCTGTAAAACCCATATCTCTGTCAGAAACCATGAAATCAGGCAAAGACAGAAGTACAGTTAAATCACACTTGTTTAATAATAAAAGTAAAAAGAACAAACGTAGTCATAACATAGCCAAAGTTCAGTAACCGGAACGGATAGTCAGCCAAGCCAGAAGTCTTAAGTAGGCAGGACTGACGAGCAGGATCATCAACAGCTGAGTAACTGTGGAGAGAGATGGGAGCTGGAAATTAGCTGCCAGCTCAGAGAAGGAAGGGCTGAGCCCAGTCCTGACAATCTCTAGTCAATGATTTGCTGCTTACCAAATGAATTATTTTTTTTAATATTTGCCCAGTTACGCTGGTCATAGATGGGTCATTTTTTTTTTTTTTTTAATGAACCAGTAGGTTCAACAAAAAAACAAACTCAATTTACCCACATTCAAGGTGGATGAGGGAATCCTCCCACTGCGTGATTGTATTCTGACAGTGGGGAGACTTCCCCGCTGTCAGAATACACAGATCAGTGCTGCAGGCTGTAGCCTGTAGTGCTGATCAAGAGGAAACTTTATATCAGGGCAGTTGAACACAAGTCAGACAGTAGATTGACAGTAGATCAACCTCAGTGCCCATACAAGCATCGAAATTCGGACCCTGCTGAATCAGCCAGATTTCGATCCAGCTTTAGTTTACTCCTTTAAAGAACAACCAAGGTCTAAATGTAAAAATAGGATAGATTTTGGAATAATGTAAAACTGATTTTTTATAATCATATATCACTCTTACCTCTTATTTTTTAAAAGGAGAGTAGTCATTTTCTAACTTGGGTAGTTTGTAGTAAATTGTAGATTGGTGACAATCATTCCATCACATTAATGTGGGCAGAACAAATTTAGAAAATCTCTTGGTTCATTATCATAGTCGGGTTTTTATATCTAGTTAAACGTGTTGTCTGGATCAAGCTAAACATGTGAGGCTAGATCAAGCTAAGAAAAAGGAGTAGCCACCTACAGGCTCTATTTTTTTTAATTCTCCTACACTTGTTCTATAGAACCTGCTTTAGGGAAATTTATATGCAAATCCTGCTTAGGTATGTTTTTCAACAAACCTTAATGTACAGCATATTTAATCAGACTTGCTGGTGTTTACTGTGGAAGTTGAGAACTTCTGTTGTCAGGTTGTATTTTTTAGCTACTTTAGGGTATTATAGTAGATCCCTGAGTAGACCTTTCCATGGAGATAATGATGTGTCGGGAATTAGCTAAGCTTCTTGCACCATTATAATGGCACAGGAAACTCTTGGGAGTGGCGTGTGCCACTATGCAGATAGACCTATCAGCAGACAGCTCATATTCCTCTCTTTGCCCATGTAGTGATTACACTACATGTGCAGAGCCTGCATGGCTAACATCCCTCCTCCTTCCTCCTGCTCTGAGCTGAGCAGGGGGGTGGGGACAGGCAGATAGATTCAGAGCATGCAGCTTTAGCCCTCCTTATCTCTGTGCAGTGTTAGTCTTATGCCCTGTACACACGGTCGGACATTGATCGGACATTCCGACAACAAAATCCATTGATTTTTTCCGATGGATGTTGGCTCAAACTTGTCTTGCATACACACGGTCACACAAAGTTGTCAGAAAATCCAATCGTTCTGAACGTAATGACGTAAAACACGTACGTCGGGAACTATAAACGGGGCAGTAGCCAATAGCTTTCATCTCTTAATTCATTCTTAGCATGCGTGGCACTTTGTGCGTCGGATTTGTGTACACACGATCGGAATTTCCGACAACGGATTTTGTTGTCGGAAAATTTTATAGCAAGCTCTCAAACTTTGTGTGTCGGAAATTCCTATGGAAAATGTGTGATGGAGCCTACATACGGTCGGAATTTCCGACAACAGGGTCCTATCACACATTTTCCATCGGAAAATCCTATCATGTGTACAGGGCAATAGACTGGGCAGAACAGGGAACCGATCAATCCTAATTAGCAAAGAGGCTTGTGCCCATTTTGTTAAAGAGGAACTGCAGTCTGCTCACATAATTTATAATAAAAACATCTTCGCCATTCTGAAGCTTCCCTCCAACCACTTTGCATATTATTGTATATATACTGTGATTCTGTACTTGCCAAATATGCTTCAGAAATCTCCCTCCGCTGAGTCTGGCTGCAGCCATTTTAACTGTGGGCAGCTGAAGCTGCTGCCTGTTCACTTCCTGGATTTACACAGACACACAGAGGCACACCTCCAGCTCTGCAGCTCTCATTGGCCCTCTTATGACTCATCCCCCCTCCCTTCCCGGAAAACTCTCACAAGAGTGAGAGAGAGAGCTGTGCCTGATGTCATAAGCCTAAGCCTAGGCTTTTTACCAGACAAGAAACAGGAAGTGGGCTGTATAAGGTATTTACTGGCAGAAAAAAAAAATGTTTTACTATCCAAAGTTAAAACAACAAGGGCAGAAGATTTAATCAATGGAAAGATGAAAAATGACTGAAGGTTCTCTTTAACTAAGAGAAGCATCTGCTTTGTTTTTTTGTTTAGAAGAGCAGTAAAAGCATTATGCTTGCACCACTCTTTGTTAATTCTCTCCCAATGGTGTTTTGTTAGCTGGATAATGTTGGAGGTATATTTTCCAATCTTTAAGCCTGACCACAGATTTTCTATTGGATTGAGGTCTGGGCTTTGACTAGGCCATGCCAACACATTTACATGTTTCCCCTTAAACCACTCAAGTGTTGCTTTAGCAGTGTGTTTGGGGTCATTGTCCTGCTGGAAGGTGGAGTTCCCTTTCTCAGTATAATCTTCAGAACACATCCACTGAAGTATTGTGAAAGAACAATGTTACACAGGTCACTTGGCAACATTATAATGTACTTTAAAAACAACATTCAAATCGCATTCAAACTTTGTTATTGCCAGTTATAATTTTATATATATATTTTTTTTTAATGTATTTTTTCCTTAAAACCAACCAGCTGGAACAAACTATTTAAGTGCGCGTCGCTAGGAAGATCTCAAGCTTCAGCTGTTCTTTAGATATATATTGCTTTCTGTTCTATTATATGTGAAAAATCGTTTAACATATAAAAAATGTGAAGTTTTTTTTAAGATTATCAGCACAGAAAAAAAGGGGGGGGGGGGGCGACAACGACATTTATCCAACAAATTAGTCAGTTAGATGCAAATCAGGCTGCCTCTCCTTTAGGTATATAAGTAAAAAAGTGCTGCGCAAATAAATTGTCCTTAAATAGTAAATCAAGATTAAGCAGACGTAGACAGGAGATGGGATCACCAGTGGACAATCAAAACGCCAGGGGTTGAATCTAAGGTGACTAGAATCCCTTCACCATACATGGATGGCCCCTCACCTGCAACCTTCGACCTGAAACAGGTCACACAGCATAAACAGATAAGCTGACCCAGGCAATAATGACTCCGTTCAAATACTCCAACTCCAACTCACGTCAGATAACATAGATGTTGTATATGCAAATATATGTACAAATTTTAATATCTGTTAAAAGGATAAACAAGATGCACTTACGTATACCTGCACTCAGGTCCGAGTGCAGGCTAGCTGGCGTGTGATCGTAAACACAGGCTGACAGCCGCGGGTGACTTCATGCGCTACCTGGCCCCCGTACGCGTTACGTCCGTGGGCGGGACTTCATCAGCGTGTGGCGACTTTCCTTTAGGAAAGTCTCTACGACAGGTTTATAGTTTACAAACCCTACCACTGTTGTCCTGGGCAGCCAACTGCAACAGATTTATTACTAAAAATGGGACAGATTTTCACAAGTAAGAAGTGGTCAGGGTCATGTTTCATTCTGTTGTAAAGCTACTTTAGGAGAGCTGAGGGAGGAATGTATGACTCAAGCTGTAACCTTGTAATAACTCTATCACATAATCAGTCTCACTGCTCCTGTTTGGCATTGCCTTGCTATGCAACAGAATTGATAAATATCCCCCATGGTATTTACGAAGGTGGTGCAGTAAGACATGATTGTTTAGAAAGATGTAGCTGACTTCCTACCCAATAATCTAATAGTTAAAAAATTGCTTGGCAAAAATACCTGCAGTCCTTATCAGTCCCGGTTTTGTCTCTACCATGTTTACTGCTACCATGGTGCTTTTCCAAGTAGATGGTTTCTAGATATGTTCTTCTACTTTAGAACAGCCTTTTTCAACCAGGGTGCCTTGAGGTTTCTTCAGGGGTGCCTTGGGAAAATGCCTAAAAGTTTCCCCCAAAATTGTATACAAGCTGGTGGGTGGATGAAACCTGCCTTTTAGTTACACAAAGCCACAGGTTTTCATTGTACACCATTATAACCTTCTAGCTACCAACCTCCTAATGACCAATGACATCATCAGTTGATAAGGAGGATGTCAGTTGCCTACATATCATCCTTGTTGGACCCTCCCTTGCCTCTCTCCATCAGCTTTGGAGTCTCATTAGGTAAGTGATGGAGAAAAACTGAGGGTGAAGAGATTATACATTGGAACACTAGTCAGTACCAGTATTCAAAAGTGTATTTGCTTTGGAAGAATAAATCACCTTTAACATTGGGTGTATTAATATTGCTGCATCATGTAAAACTATCAGAATAATTTTTACATTTTAGAATGGGGCGCCTCAAGACTGCTTTAGAACACTGTTTGTTTAGTCACATCCTGGCTATTAGGGTTGTCCTGATACCACTTTTTTAGGACCGAGTACAAGTACTGATACTTTTTTTCAAGTACTCGCCGATATCGATTACCGTTACTTTTATTTTTATTGTCATGTGACAGTGTTTTTTTTTTTTTTTTTTACAATACTTTCTTTTTTTCTTTTTTTTAGGGGGGGGGGGGGAGGTTGGACGGTGTCTGTGTGTTTTTTTTATTTACATTTGTATTATTTTTTACAATAATATATTTTTTTTATTATTTATTGCAATACTTTGTGTTTTTTTTTTTTTAATCAGCCCTGTTGGGGGCTCTTAACAGACCCCTGATATCTCCCCCTTGAGACAGAGAAAGAGACAGAGGAAAGAGATTCCCCAGTCCCTTTCTCTGCAACCTCAGCTGCACTGAAAATGAATGGAGAGAAGACAGCGGCTCCTCTACAGTCATAAACTGAGACATCGTAATCACAGGAGGTTACAATGTTTCAGTTATGTGAATGGACAGAGTCAGCTGACTCTGTCCATACAGAAAAGGAAGAGTACATGGAGAGGGACAGCAGAATGGAGGGGGACAGAAGCAAAACGGAGGGGGACAGCAGAATTGAGGGGGACACGGAGGAAGAATGGAGAGGGACAGAAGCAGAATGGAGGGGGACACGGAGAAATAATGGAGGGGGACAGAAGCACAACAAAGGGGGACAGCAGAACGGAGGGGGCATGGAGGAAGAACGGAGGGGGACAGAAGCACAATGGAGGGGGACAGCAGAACGGAGGGGACATGGAGGAAGAACGGAGGGGGACAGCAGTACGGCATGGAGGAGGATGCTTTAACAGTCAGTGATGATCGTGTGTGGGAGAGTTACAAGCACCAATCACCGCTGTATAAATTTCACTAAAGCAGCTGAAAGCCGCTGGGGGAGAAGCTTGTAACTCCTCCACGCACCGATCACTGCTGACTGTCCAGGTATCGGGTGAAGCATCGGGAGCATTTGACCGAGTACAAGTACTCTGGCAAATGCTCGGTATCGGTGCCGATACTAGTATCGGGACAACCCTACTGGCTATATATGGGTTTGTATGTCACTATGAACTGTGCATCCAAATAACACAGCCTTGAAATGCTATGTTTATTTATATATACGTAACTCTTTGTGGATTGGTAAACCTTGGAGATGTAGCCTCAATGAAAGATGGGTTAAGTGGCCTGTCTCACTGGCTTTGGACCATGCCATGGGTGAAGTAGTTTTAACCTTGGGAAGGATCCAAATCTATCACTTATGTTCTCAGAAACATGGAAGCCATCATTGCCAACCTCTCTTTTAAAAAAATGAGAGTTGCCTTGCTAAAGATCTGAAGCATTTGCTGACCAAAACACTTATGCAGCTAAAAGACATTTGACTTTCCTGGTCTGCATGCTTATTTTTGTCTTGTAGCTTCGAAAGTGCTAACGCCAGAATCAGCCAGGAAGGAAGGAGTTTAGCCATAGCACCCCTTTATTTGTCTTATTTTATTTATTTGTCTCAAAAATTTATTTGTTTAAGATATAAAATAAGCCATCTTAGACTGGTTTCTGCTTGAATGTGTTTATATGTGACATGAATTGCAAAAGCTGTAAACCTGTGACTTCAATTGCTGTATCAATGTCAACATTTCACCGGCTTGTATTATATTAACTTGCCCGTCACCATAATACTGGAGGTTGCTGAGACTCCAGTGCTGTTAAATCACCTGTTGGCCTGGGGTATTTTGGACATCCCTTGCAGCCTCTCTGTAGCTTGAAAGATAAGGGTATGTAAATCAGCCTCTGTTCCTGTGACCCTGGAGATGGAATGAATGAACATTTGAAGTTTTGCTGTAGCCATCTAGGAAATAACTATGAATACTGTTGTTTTTTTTGTTTGTTTTTTAAATATAAATCTGTGTGTCAATTCTTTATCTTTTACTGGCTCCACCGCCTGTTCCACATACCCAGCTGCAGAAGGGCAATACAGGCCCTGGTCAGAGATTGGGGTGCAATTGGTGGATACATTCTGCTATGTTAGAAGAGCTTCTGTGGGCAGTGGTCCCATAGTTAACTGTTTCCCTGCATTGGTTGACAATAGAGGAAACTGCAATTATTTCAAATACAAATGCTTGGAATTCAACAGTAATAAATATATTTTACAACATATAAAAGATAAATATTACTTTATTGGGTTGGCTTCAGATCAGCTGATATCAGCTGAAAAAGGAGCAAGAATATAAGTCTTTGCATAAGTCCATGTATAATTGAAGACAATAAAAATGTAAAAAAAAAAAAACCTTGTGGTTTTATATGAATAGACGACTGCTGCACCTGAAAAATCCTGAATACTGGACTTAAAATCAAACCATATAAAGAAAAAAGTGGGCTGTCCCTTTAAATATCAGCAAATCATCATATAATAAAATGAACAATCAATAAATATTAGTAAACAGTGAATAACTATAATATCATAAGAAATCCTTAAGGCCCCTTTGACACGGGCGAAACGACCAGGTCCGCCGGTTCTCAGGCGGACCTGATGGGACCCTCCAGTCTCTTCTATGTAGCGGCGGATGTCCACTGACAACCGTCGTCATCCGATCCGATCCTGTCTGCTAAATACAGATGGATGGTGGTCCTATTCCTCATCCACCTGGCGGATCGAATCAGATGGACAGGAGGTCCGTTTCCATCCGATTGCCCCATAGAGGAGAGTGGGACTGTGTCCGTGTCTGCTCTGCACAGCGGATCGGCGGAGAGATCCCCCACTGAGCAAGTGGATTCCCCTTCACGGAGGAGACTGTGTGAAAGGTCCAAATGTTAAAAGTCCAGATTTACACATAATTATCCGGTGCTTTGAAATTGCTCGAATGTAAACAAATGTAAACAAACTCCTGCTCCGGTGTTCAAGGTGCTGGTTCAAAAGGCTACATCTCTGGACAAATGATCTCAACTATAAGAGGTCACAAGCGATTTTATCCAAAGGAGGATCGATGCTTTCACCATCAGACTTCCAATTGTATTTGTGATCCCGCCAACCAGATGCCGCAATGACGTCCCCACAGCAAGAGTATGCGGCCAAGCCCTCGAGCCACCAAACTCACTCCAACTCTGGCATCAATTAAAGGCAAAAAGAGGAGCTTCAGTAATTATGGACAACATTTTATTGTAACAGTTATTGCACTTACATGTAGATGAAAAGAAGCAAGCAATTAAACCAATCCTGACTGCACGGCCGTGGGTCCCTCCAGTGTGCCCAAACGTGATGACATCACAGATCTAGCTCTGTACAATACGTTTTTTTCCATAAGACGTCCTCTGGGATAGAAGACTTTCAAAGCACTGGATGATCATGTGTGAATTTGGACTTTTCAAATATGTATGAATTTTTAAGGATTTCTTATGATATTATAATTATTCACTGTTTACTAATATTTATTGATTGGTCACTTTATTATATAATGAGTTGCTGATATTTAAGATTTAAAGGGACATCACACTTTATTCTTTCTATGGTATAATTGAAGACAAGTCTACATTTCTTTTATTTTTTTAAGTTTTATTTAAAATAGGGACACTGTACTATTCTGGGGAGGTGATAAGGATTTTTTTTTCACTACAATTGCTTATTACAGTGATGATCTGTGCACTGTTATAAGCAATAATTTTTTTGAATGGCATCCATTCATGTGCCGTTGTGTACTATTGTGATAGCTGTGATTGGCCACAGGTATCACATGATACAGGTCTGCTGTGTTTGGCCCCTGTACCATATGATCACTGTGACCAATCACAGAGAACACAATAGTACACAATGGCTATGAATGAAAGCCATGGTGTACTATTGACCAGCGCTGGCCCTGTGCAACGATCACAGACACAGCGGGTGACAGATTGTGCCACTGCCCAGCCCCTAGGGCATCCACCCAGGATAACCGTGCTTAAGTGGTTAAATACTTGGCCGGGCATGACAGCCAGGTAACTAATGTTTTTTGTTGATAAGGATTACAGCAGAAGCCATGTTTCTCTTGTAACAAGCTTCCTTTAAAGTTATAGGACCATAGTTATAGAGGGGAAGGCCAAAATTGTGTTAAATAGATGCTACTGGTTGTCTACAGATCACCTGAAATCAAAGGATAAGTTTACCATGAAATAAAAATGTAGGATTCCACCTAACCTTCACTAAAAAAAAAGTTGTCTTTGAAATTCTTCTCGAAAGGCCATAAAATCACCAGCCCAGCACATCTTTATGGTTCATTCGCTGGATTTCACAAGTTGCTTAGGACCCTGTAGGTGGGAAATTCTGCCCATATTCTAAGCAAGTCGAGTAATGTAGACTTCATTTTCCGAATATTAAAGGTATACTTTTTCTGCTGGCAGAGAGTGTTGGGGGAAGCCTGGATTTTCATTGAAAGGTGTATACGCCCTTTAAAGTAGAACTGCACAGATTTAGAATAATGTCACACTAACAATGTTGATGAAATAAAGATTAAGAGAAAGCATACATTGAACAATGTCAGATTTATTCAGGTAGGCAAAAACATGCTGCAGTTGCCACCTAAGGACTAGGCCTCTTTGAGGCATCTGCACAATTACAGGCTTGATAGTAGAGAATAATCCCATAAGGCATGAAAGACTTATTGCTTCCTAGGAATTTGTTAATATCAGAATGTTCATAGCCTAGCCACAGTTCTGCTTTTAGAGAAAACCCACATTAACATTGGTGGAATGAATAAACTGTGTGCAGTAGGTAGGTTACTGGTAAGAATCAAACCTCACACCACTAAGTAGGAAGACCAGGTTACCCTCAAATGCATTACCATGGAATTGCTTTGGTGGTTGTTTGCCGCTTGGGGATTGGATTAAACAAAAGTAATTCAAGGCAAATTTTGATCCATTTTGTTTATTTTACCCTTTCCTGGCCAGGAATAATTGAATCTCTCAGCATGTCTTCCCCTTCTGAGAGCTTCCCCGTCCCCTTCTGAGAGCTGAGGAGCTTTCTGTACAACTGATGTTAGTGAACATTATTACTGAGAGAGATATCAATTAGGAGCCGCATGTATCTAGAAAGCCTCAGATTGAAGAACACAAACCGTATTGACTATTTGTCTCATATCATCAGCCTTCCCACAAGAGATATGGCATCCACATAACAACAGAGATGAATTCTGCGTTTCGTTCTTCTTCAGACGGCTTATGTATATCTAGGAATTAGGATATTACTTCATGGCACGATCTATACACTGGGGATACGTAGCCCGGCACAAGAAATTCATTACATGGAGCCGGTATAACTCCTGGAATTCTAAGCAGCTCTCTCTGGGTAATGGGACCAGTGGCTGTTACTAACCTCTGGCAGACTGGTATTCAGAGGGAAAAGAAGAGAGGACCCAGTGGTGCTTTGAGACTATCATGCTTCCTAGGTAATAAACAAGATATGAGTTCTATTTAATAAATCTGTAGAGTTTGATCACCTAATGAAACAAACATAATTCACTTTTAAAGAATATGCTCTCGTACTGTTATTGTTATATCCACCACCTCATTTTTATGAGAATATGTATACTTTCGTAAAAGAATAAAAAGAGTATGCTCATGCTAAAGCAATACGTAGGGACATGTGTCTAGACTGCACATCTATTTTATTTTATTTTGAATTTAGTACACTGATTTTAGATGCCCATGGTATGGAGCCATCTTTCTGCATCTGGGCCAGGCTAAAGGGCTCACCAGATGCAAGAGAGTTTAAAATCAATAGAAAATAATTTCAACATTAAAATGATATTGAACTCAAAAACAAAAAAACTATATTGTAGATTACCAATCCTTAAATGTGGTGACTGCATTTGTTTTTTTTATTTTTGTTCCTCTTTTTTTCACCTTGTTATCCAGTAACACAGTGCCTATTTTAGGGTGTCTCCACTCTGGATGGAGGTGCAACAGAGGCACTTTTGGACAGGAGCATTGTCAATAGGAGGAGAGAGTAGTATATATGCATTAGCAGATGTGGATGAACTAACAAAATAATCTGAACTCCATCTAACACTTTTTAGGTAGTTAAAGGAACAGTTCTCTTTTTTTCTTTTGGACTTTTACTGGCAAAAGTGAAAATAAAGGAAAAAAAACCGTATCAAATTAAATGCATCAACTTAAAGTTGTCCTTTTGGCCAAATAACCAACAGTTAAAGTCTATTATGAAAAATAAACAATTACAGTTTTTGAGATTTAATATGGGATGGAATGTGTCTTTTCAATAAATCTGTAGACAGGCGACATGAGTCCCACCAGAATGTTAAAGGAGAAGTATGACTTAAGATTTTTGACCGTATTTCTCCTGGGGATCATAGGAGTACACTTGGTTCTGAATGCTTGTGTCCCAGATTCAGCCCACATTGGGCTGAAGTCTGCTATCGACTGACATCATAGAGCTAGTCCAGGCTCTGCAGGGATCCCAACAATAATGTCAGGATCTGCTCTGATGCCTGACCAGCAGCTGGCTCAGCCTCTTGGCATGCTACTGTGAGCCTGGGCCAGCTGCTCCCACCTCTTCACAACCCAGTGCCCCAGTGAGTACTTGAGGGGCAGACTGACAATCACTGGCTTTCTGCTCACTGAAGACAGAGAACTGAGCATTCAGCAGTCTTTGATTGTTCAGTTCTCAGTGTAGAGCCAGCAGGGTGTGTTGCTATGACTAATTTATGGCATAACTATATGTAGAAGCTGGACTTCCCCTATTCATCACTAATGAACTTGTTGGACTGGTTCATGAAACTCAGGACAAGACATGATGTCGGCTGGAAAGGGGGAAGGAAATGGACTTCACACACAGCCATGTGCTCAAGACAAAGGAAGAAGCAGTTTTGCATTACTCCAAGGAGCAAGAAGCAGTCTGGAAAAAACCCTGGGTCCTGGAAGACAACACCATCATAAAGAGAGACTGAAATTAGAGACATTACTTGGGGATGACACTTAATGTACAACCCAAGTTAAGTAACTTGTTTGGCGTTCCTCTTGCATACATTATCCATGCTAATTGCTGGGAAGGGTAGATAGCTTGTGCATGTGTATAATGTATGCATATTTTCTTTTGTGATACATTGCATGCCTTGAATTGTTTTTCTTACATTAGTATGTGCAGCATTTTTTGTTTAGTAAAGCATTTATACACTACAAAGTAGTTTTTTAAGAACCTAAAAAACAATGCAAAACAGGTTGAAACGTGGAATTTGATTCCAGGGAGAACTTAGCATCAAAAACTTTGAACAGACTGCTTAAAAGCTTTAAATGGCTAATAGACTCAGTTAAAATGTAACTCTGGCCAAGCTATGGACATTCAAATACTTATATATTTTTAACAATCAGTAAATTACTTTAAAGCAACCTAACTACAAAGATCCCTAAAAAGCCTCCATATCTTTGTTGAACTACTGTAACTTTAGGATAATGCAAGTTGTATACTGAATGATAAGTGTTGGGTTAAGCTTGAAGCCTTAAAAATGTTTTTTTAACAGAGATAGGATTAAATGTAACATGTAAAAAATCCCACAGGTCATTCTTTACATGTATGAAATGTGTTTTCCAGGCTTTAAACCAAGCCTTCACTAAGCTTTGTAGCTGCAGTTACTGTGAAGCAATTCTAAAAGTTCACAGGAGAAGCTCTGAAGGTGTCCAAGTTTTCCTGCCCACAGCTCTGCTCTTCCACCGAGCCGTGACTTTGCAGCCTTCCATCCTCCCAATCTCTAATGTGGATAAAGCAAGTTGAGCTGAACTGGCAAGAGAATGACTTGAACAGTGTTAAATCTGCTAGGAACTAAAATGAATTGCTCCACAGTACCTGATGCCACAGATGTCAGTTAGGGCTTGTTTAAAAGCCAATTTGTGTTTTGCATTTTTTTTTTCTGCTTGGAAATACCTTTTTCAGTGTTATTTGTCCTGCACTTCCGCCCGTCCCTGCCTAGGCGATTACGTCACTAGGATATCCGTAAGGGTTCCTGGGATAGCGGCATCATGTATCCCAGGAGTCCTTGCAAATCACTTATTGCCGAAATCTCACATTATTGGAAGAAGGAAAACCCTGCAGCTGCAATACTGCGCATGTGCGAGATCGGGAGGTGCATGCTGGGTAGCCAGAAAATGGACATAGGAGGGCTTCAGTTGCCCACAGCTAAAATGTAGCCTGCCTGCTTTCTGAGATCTTTAAACTATGTTTAAAGAAAGTACAAGTGCAACACAGATGACATGTTGTAAAGGTTAATGTACATGTTTGGACAAATGCAGAGCAGTCTTTAAAAAAAAAAAAAGTGTTTAGAGGACGAACTCCGCTTTAAATGTCTAAAAGTTGGCAAGAGGTTCGCTTTAAGGATTTTCACCAATGCCCAATTTTAGTTTTGAAGATAGCACTGGTGAGTTAATCATCAACAAACATGTTGTATATCTCTTATGCCCCCATATAAACGATCGGATTTTCCAACAACAAATGTTGGTTGTGAGCTCGTTGGTGGAAAGTTCGACCGTGTGTATGCTCCATCGAATATTCTGCCAACAAATGTTGGCTAGCAGGTTCTTAAATTTTCCACCAACAAAACTTTGTTGTCGGAATTTCCGATTGTGTGTTCAAAAGTCTGTTGCACAAAAGTTCACACATGCTCGGAATCAAGCAGAAGGAGCCGCATTGGCTATTGAACTTCCTTTTTCTTGGCTCGTCGTACATCTTGTACGTCACCACGTTCCCATGTTCGTAATTGTTGGCCAACATTTGTGTGACTGTGTGTATGCAAGACAAGTTGGAGCCAACAACCTTCGAACAAAAATCCACGGTTTTGTTGTCGGAAAGTCCGATCGTGTGTACGGGGCATTAGAGTCGTGAGAATTCCCTATAGTATTTTGTGTCACCCCTATAAGGCAGTAATCTGTGTGGTACATTGTCCCAGCAGGATTCCCCAATGGCTTGGTTCTACTCCATGCAGCCATTGGTCAGACCAGGGAGTTCTAGCGAGGACAACTTACTACTAGAATCTTTGATATATCAAATAAGCCAGCATATGAGCTACACTAAACTGAAATATCGGCTTTACATGGGGTTGGCCTTTAATGCAGGATGTTGTTATTGAACTCTTTTTCTTTCATATACCAGCGCATCGTCTTCTGGCAGTGAAAAGAGTGAAAGAAGATCCATCTGTGACCGCAGCAAGCTGGAGGCGCACAGCAATCAGACGGCTCAGGGTGGCTCAGTGCCACGGCTGTGTGTTGGTGTGCTTTGCTGTGGGAACAGCTGGCAAAGTTTGTGCGGTAGCATTTATTGTTGTAGGAGTCAGAGCAAATAAACACATGCAAATGCTACAGGGTGAGCGGGCAGCGAAGCTTATCGTACAAAAGGTTCTCGCTTCCAATTAACCTTTTCATCTCTGCTGGTGCATCTGATATGGAAGATGAAAATATAAGTGCTGATCTGCAATCATCTGGCATTTGTATCTACGGTAATTATTGTTATCATTTGTTCAGTTCCTGCTACGTCTGCATTTCATCAGTTGTTTCACCATCACTTTTCAAAAAATGAACTTTTACTAAAAAAGGTCTCAACTCCACTTCATGGAGTCAGCCCATCATTTTGCATCTTTACATTTTACATTTCGGACTTGGACCCTAGTAATCTTGATTGGAATCTTGGCCTTTCACCATAAATCTTGTATCACTTTCTTGGTTTCATGAAATATTACTGTGAGAAATCTTCTAGAGGGTGGCGGTATTTCCGTGTGTGGCTCGCGGTTAAATTTCAGTACCATTAGCGGTAACCCCGAGCCACACTCGGGATTGCATTGCAGAATCCTGGTACAGCATACTTACCTGGTCCCCAGTATCCTGCATTGTCACCCCCTGCTGTGTCCTCCGCCTGATCATCCGCCCGATGCTTTATGTTCTGGGCTCCGCCCTCATGCGACGAAACGCATGGGGGCGGAGCCTGGCGGCAAATTCAAAAAGTACAAAAAACATAACACTTACAGTACACTTTAATCCTACAGATTACATTACTGTATCAAATTATTTCACATCCCTTTTGTCCCTAGTGCTCTGTCCAGTGCTCTGCATGCACTTTTATATTATGTTGGGGAAGAGCTGTGCCCATAACATTAAATATATGAATAGTGAAAGTAGTCTTTCACTATTAGAAATAAATTCATAAATCCACACAGTCCATAAATACAGTTCTTGATCAACACCACAGTGACTCAACGCATAATGAAAGAAGTGCCCGATCACTGTACAAATTGCCTGCTTACCAGATAGTAGGCAAAAGGAAGCGATCGGCTGTAACCCAGCCGCGGCCTTTAACTTGCAAGGACGGCTGTTGGACACACACAGGAATGCACCTGGTAATGGACCTGATACCCTGTTGCCCCGAAAATAAGACCTAGCATGAATGTCGGTGATGGCTGCAATATAAGCCCTACCCCCCAAATAAGCCCTACCCTGTTTCCCCGAAAATAAGCCCTACCCTGAAAAGAAGACCTACAAGGGCTTAAACTAGGGCTTATTTGAGGGGTAGGGCTTATATTGCAGCCATCACCGACAATCACGCTAGGTCTTATTTTCGGGGAAACAGGGTAGTGGCAACCCCCTAAGCGACTCACTGGATCATGGCCATACTTGAGATGTACTCCAGGTGGGCTCAGGGAAAAGAAAACTGACCATAGCGTGATACAGTATAACAGTTTATTAAAGGATAAATAGTAATGCACTTACATAGGTAGGATAAAAACTTGCATAAAAACAAGTGCCAGCCGGCAAACACAGGAGCCCGTCCTCCTCACAGACAGCGTGGTGACGTCAGTGCGTGCCCTCCCACTTTTATATGATATATACTGTTCTTTCTGCCTGGAAACTTGAGATTGTCCATGGCAACCAAAAAGTGTCCTTTTTACGTCAAAAGTGGTTTTCGACCAGCTAGAAAACAGCGATAGTAAATTAGAACACTTGCAGAATTGAGCGATAGTGAATCATGAGGAAAATTCATTTTGATATTATTATTGTTATATTATTATTTTTAGATTTATTTATAGTTATTTATAATTATAATATAATATATTATAATTTATGATTTTGTGTTTCAAACTTTATCATACCTGGGGTGTCTACTAGACTCTTGTTTGGACAGATTTAATTGTGTTATTACTAAGAATTACAGGCCTACAATATACAATATCAAACGCCAAATTTCTATGCAAAACAATTGTACCGCTTTGAGATTCAAAAATCTGACATAATCATACCACCAGGGTGGCTACAGTTTTGCTCTGTTGTACATCCTTTAGTGGATTTTCCTTGTACTGCCCCTTTACTTTTTAAATTAAAGTAAGAGTTTTATAGTGTTTTCCGACGTGTGTATGCCCCATCAGACTTTTTCAGTCGAAAATTCTGACGGACCTAGAAATAGAACATGTTCTAAATATTTACGACGGAACCAATTCCTATCGGGAAAACCGATCGTCTGTATGCTGTTTCGACGTATCAAAAACGACGCATGCTCTGAAGCAAGTACGAGACGGAAGCTATTGGCTACTGGCTATTGAACTTCCTATTTCTGTACATCACCGTGTTCTGGACGGTCGGACTTTGGTTTGACCGTGTGTAGGCAAGACCGCTTGAATGGAATTCCTTCGGAGTTCCGTCGGAGAAACCTTCGGAGTTTATTCCGACGGCAAAACCGGTCGTGTGTACGCAGCATAATGCCCCGTACACACGGTCGGACATTGATCGGACATTCCGACAACAAAATCCTAGGATTTTTTCCGATGGATGTTGGCTCAAACTTGTCTTGCATACACACGGTCACACAAAGTTGTCGGAAAATCCGATCATTCTGAACGCGGTGACGTAAAACACGTACATCGGGACTATAGACGGGGCAGTAGCCAATAGCTTTCATCTCTTTATTTATTCTGAGCATGCGTGGCACTTTGTGCGTCGGATTTGTGTACACACGATCGGAAATTCCGACAACGGATTTTGTTGTCGGAAAATTTTATAGCAAGCTCTCAAACTTTGTGTGTCGGAAATTCCGATGGAAAATGTGATGGAGCCTACACACGGTCGGAATTTCCGACAACAAGGTCCTATCACATATTTTCCGTCTGAAAATCCGACCGTGTGTACGGGGCATATGAGTTACCTGTGAAAATAGTGGTGTAACATAAAGTATTTAAAAATGTGTCCCTGTAGATTAATTCACATTGACAACCCTTTGCAGATAGTGCAGCTGAAGTGCAATGAGCACAACAAAAATCTAAAATCATAACAATAAAACCACCAGAAAGTGTCAGCCAGCCATTAAAAGAACTTAAAAATGACAGTGTGTCTAAAAAGAATAATGATGTATTGTTGGGTATGAGTTTCCGTGTCAGTGCAAGCACAATGTTAGACTGCTAATGGAGGAGGTTTGGATAGTTGAAGGATGGACATTAAAATAATTCTCCTCTATAGAAAGATGGACTGTAAAAATGAATGTATAAATGGAGTAATACTATTGGATTACATGTTTGTGCAGAGTCCCTATAGCTGTATCTTATTCTATATTTTAATATGTGTTACCCACATTTGGTTAGGAATATGAGATATGCCTTTGTAACCCAAAACATAGTGTTCTACCTTGATGTGATGTGCAATAAAGTTAAAGCTAAACTCTCTCAATTGACATCAACTATTTTTAATCCTTAAAGTAATACTAAAGTCTCGTTTTTTGTTTTTTTTTTTTGTCGTAAAAAAAAATAAAAAACATGTTTATACTTACCTGCTCTGTGAAGTGGTTTTGCACTGAGCAACCCAGATCCTCCTCTTCTTGGCCCCTCCCTTCTGTTGAGTGCCCCCCTCAGCAAGCAGCTTGCTATGGAGGCACCCGAGCCAAGTCGCAGCTCCGTCTGTCCATTCAGACACAGAGCCGCGGCCCGGCCCTGCCCCTTTTCTCTCCTCATTGGCTTACCGACTTTGATTGACAGCAGGCAATGGCCCCACGCTGCTGTCTGAGCCAATGAGAAGGGGAGTCTCAGACAGCCGCTGGATCTCGTGCAACATCACTGGATCTGGATAGACTTTAGGTAAGTATTAGGGGGGCTGCTGCACACAGAAGGTTTTTTTTTTTATCTTAAAGGAGAAGTCCAGCCTGAGCTCCTTTGGCTGGACTTCTCCTATGGATCACAGGAGCGCAATTCATTTGCACTCCTGTGACCATTTTTAGCAGAGAGCGGACTGAACTTTGCTCTCTCCTGACATCACACCAGTGTCAGTCCGCGTCATCCCGACCACGGAGTCTGGATCCGCCAGGTGCCTGGACTGACACCCGTCTCAGCCTATCAGCGAGCCACTGAGAGCCTGAGCTGGCCGCTCCGCCCCCTCCACAGCCCAGAGCTCCAATGAGCGAGGAGGGAGCAGAGCAGAGAGCTGTGACTGACAGTCTACAACTCTCTGCTCACAGAGCTCTGAAAACCGAGCGATCGATAGCAGCCAATGGCTCCCATGGCTGTCTCAGCTCTTAAGGAGCGAGATTCCCCGGAGAGCCGAGGCTCTCGCACATATCGCTGGATGGCGGTGGGGCTCAGGTAAGTGCATGAAGGTAAAAAACCTTGAGTCTTTACAACCACTTTAAAACGGAGTTCCAGTCATAAAACAAATTTTACATTATTCTGCTGCATTAAATACAAAGAACAACTTTTGGATTTTTTTTTTTCCCCTCACCTTTTCAGGTCTGTTGCTAGAGGGTCACTCATAATCTGCCTCTTCCTCTCCAAGGCGCCTGAAGTCATTTCCCTCGGGGCGCCCATGCTCGCTAGTGCTCCTGGGAGATGTCTGTCATCATTTCCCAGGAGTCACTGGGAAGAGCAGAGGGCTTCGTTGCCATCATGACGGGGGCAGGCACTTCCGACGATGACGCCCGTTGTGATGGTGACATCATAAGTGTGTGGCGCTGCACCATACACATGGCGCATGCGCGAGAACGGCGGTGCATGCTGGCAATACAGCAGCACCTTATCCATGAAGTGTATGCTTTTGGGCTTCACCTGCCCACACCTAAGATGGGAATGCCCAAACACGAATAATATAAGGTAACTTTTATTATAAAATAGTAATGAAAGCGGCGCTATTTACGAGAAAAACGATTGTTAAAGTGGGATTCCGGCCGTGAAAAAAAAAATTTAAAGTCAGTAGCTACAAACACTGTAGCTGCTGACTTTAAATAAGCACTTACCTGTCCTCGGTGCCCGCGATGTCGGCCGCCCGATGCCGGCCCGTCCCTCAGCTCTCGGGTCCCGGCACCACCATCCTAACTAAGGGAAACAGGCAGTGGAGCCTTACAGCTTCACTGCCCCTTTCCTACTGCGCATGCGCGAGTCGCACAGCGCTTTGTGAATGGGACGCGATGTGTTGTGGGACATACACAGTTCCCATAACACACCGCGCCCCATTCCCCAGAAGACAACGCGGGGAGGAGAAGACTGAACATCACCGCGGCGTAGGAAGAGGCAGGTTAGGAAGACTGCCTAGCAACAGCCATTTCACGTAAGTTAAACTTTTTTTTTTTTTCCTCCATTTTTTTAGGTATTTTTATATGCAATTTTTTTTTCTGTGTGGACCTCCACTTTAATTTAACATTATACGATAGAAAGAGAATGATTTAAAAAAAAATTCATATATGTGGTTGGAACTCCACTTTAAGGTCCTTGTTCAGGCACTTCCTATTATAGGAGGAATGTCCTGGTCCCTGTCGCCCAGTTACATGCCTCCCAAATTTTGAGATGGGAACGAGGGACACCTATTAGCAAAAGTATGTAGGCATAGAATACACCCATTGCCACGCTCCTTTAAAGGAGAATTATACAAAAAAAATGATTAGTTCAACCCACAAGTACTTTTTTTTTTTTTTTTTTTTTTTACCACTAACAAACCTTTATATTGGCTGTTGAAAATTAGAAATGCAGCAATTTTGAAATTGGATGAAAGGTTTAGCGCTTGGAAACAATTTTTGAATGACATATAGTGCATTTTATATACAGCTATATAAATCAGATCAAAATGAGGGACAAATGAGGAGCAAAGAGAGACTTTGTTCCAAATCAGGTACAGTCCCTCCAAATCGGGTCTAGTCGCCCCAAATCAGGGACAGTCCCCCCAAATCAGGGACAGTTGGGAGCTATGCAGTTATTCTCATGCATTGTCACATAGAATTCCGATGGAGACTACAAGTGGTGGTTTCAACACACATCACACAGACATGGTCCACTGTTGTCCAGATCAGTTAACCTAACCTGACAACTTTAAAGGATCACTAAAGATATATATATATATTTTTTTTTTTTAAATAACAAACATGTCATACTTACCTCCACTGTGCAGCTCATTTTGCACAGAGTGGCCCCGAACCTCTACTTCTGGGGTCCCTTGGCGGCCGTCTTGGCTTCCCCCCTGCAAGGACTCAACACCTTCATGCGAGCTCCCTTGAGTGCTTGCGGGCGCGCTCCCGTGATACACCCGGCGGCCAAAGCCACTCACTGTATCGCTCGGCCCCGCCCCCCCCCGGCGCGCCACGTCATTGGATGTGATTGACAGCCGCGCGAACCAATGGCTGTGCTGCTTTCAATCCATCCACTGTAACCAATTAACGGCCAGACCGAGCGGCGAAGAGGATGTCGGGGGCGAGCGCGGGACTTTCGAGGGGTCAGGTAAGTAAAACGGGGGGGCTGGGGGGGCCGGTATTGTCGGATGTTTTTTCACCTTAATGCATACAATGCATTAAGGTGAAAAAACATTTACCTTTAATGAAAGATTATCCCTATACATTTCAGTAGCACAAGAGCTACCTTTCACCTTGGGCTTCTAAAACAGTTTATACTATTGTATATATGGTAATTCATAGCTATGTGTGTCCAGAACCCATAGCAAAAGGATATTGACAGAGACAGGCTTCCCAGAACTGGGTATTGTATAATGGATGCATTGTGAAGAGTAGGTGTCTAGTCCGATAGAGCTCATTGCCCGCTCAAGTCTAAAACCTTTCAAAACATTCTTTTTATTTCTAAACTTTGCATCCTCCAACACAGATCAAACACAAATAATAAACGGCCTTTCACTTTACGCGGTTTTGATTGAATGTCGTGTCTTGCTGGTGTTAACAAATGCCAGCAGTGGCCATAGTCACAGATTACACACCAGCACTGGAACGGAGTCCTCTGCACTTAACGTCCATAATAGAACAGAATAAACCAGACAACATTAAGCCCCTTCAGCTCCTCATCTCTCTTACTAAATATAATCGTGTTGAGCAGACACTACCTGCTCTTGCTCTCCGCTTAATTGGTAATTTTCTATAATTAATGCGGCTCCTATGCCTATGAATTCTTCTGTCGGCATAATTATGTAATAAAAGCCATTGTTCTCGACCATGAGCTTGTTACCTGCCGGAATGCATTGTGTCACACGGGAGGCTGCCGAATATTGTTTGGACTCGTGTACAGATATTGTGAGCGCTTTTCCTGATACTCCTTTTATTCCTATGTCTGCATCAATTATATGTGCCGACATATACACTTCATCTAAGCTGGCTCTCCAGAATTTACATATTTATTACTGCAAACTACAGTATTGCATAAAACATAAGTCATAAGGCATAAAAAGAAGGTATTTTGCTGTCATCACTTCCATCACAAATCAAATAAAAACAAAAAAACAAAGGGTTTATTTCTCATTTATAGATGGTAGGTGGAGGAATGGAAGTCAGTCCTTCATGCTTCTGTGCTTGGAATCTCATTATCCATCAGACAGAACCCTAAAGCCTAGCTCGGGCCAAAAGGTTTTTGTTTTTAGTTTTGCTAAGTTAGTGACGGATCTTTAGTTGTTTTTAATTTTGGATGGAGTAGGAAAGGATTAGAACACATGTAAGGTCTGATTGCTGTCCCAGACTTTGTTAGAGAGATATTCACCTTACTAACTTGACCGTGGACAACCTTGGACGTGAGGGGAACTCAAAAGCAACACATAAAGACGTAAAAAGCCTTACTGTGTGTTATACAGTATTTCACCCCCTTCCCACCCACCTTTGCTCGATAAAAAAAACAAAAAACACAAGCTGTGCTCATGTGACGCTGCAGCTCCGAGTCTTCTATTTACTTGTGGCTTGGGTCCTTCTTTGGGTGTCCAAGTCAGCGACTGCATGATGTGGAGAGCTTCTACTGGATGCCGAGCGGCAGGGTCATCTCAGGATCAAGAAGAGGACAACATCATCACAGGGAGATGGTAGGAGACCAGTGATATCAGGCTTCATTCACACCTGGAATGTGAGGGGCCTGCCATATATACAGGTTTGTGTATGTGTGGGGCTGCCATATATACAGGTGTGTGTGTGTGGGGGGGGGCTGGCATATATACAAGTGTGTGGGGGGGCGCTGACATATATACAGGTGTGTGTGGGGGGGCTGACATATATACAGGTGTGTGTGTGGGGGGGGCTGACATATATACAGGTGTGTGTGGAGGGCTGACATATATACAGGTATGTGTGTGTGGGGGGGGCATATATACAGGTGTGTGTGGGGGGGGGCTGACATATATACAGGTGTGTGTGTGGGGGGGGCTGACATATATACAGGTGTGGGGGCTGACATATATACAGGTGTGTGTGGGGGAGGCTGACATATATACAGGTGCGTGTGGGGGGGCTGGCATATATACAGGTGTGTGGGGGGGCTGACATATATACAGGTGCGTGGGGGGGGCTGACATATATACAGGTGTGGGGGCTGGCATATATACAGGCGTGTGTTTGAGGGGGGCGCTGACATATATACAGGTGTGTGGAGGTGGGCTGACATATATACAGATGTGAGGGGGGCTGACATATATACAGGATTGCAGGGGGGGGGGCTGAGTGTGTACAGGTGAGGTGGCCGGTGTGCGGATTCAGTAGGATGGCCCGTGGGCAAGCCCTGGAGAATGTTGGTGGTCAGGCTGGGGGGGGCAGGCCTAAAGTTGTGTAAGGGGCCCAAAAATTTCTGATGGCTGCCCTGCCTGGAACTGGTAAGGGAACTGAGATGAACGTATCTGGCTTCACAAGGTGAGGATAAAAAATTGCCTAGTAAGGTGGGTTGGAGGAGGTAGGAGAGAGGGATAGGAAAAATAGTTTTAGCCCAGCCCAGAATGGGCTTTTTATTAGTGTCTCTTTTCTCTCTGTTGAAGATTTTCCCTCACTTCCTGTCTGATAAAAAGGTCATCAGTATAACAGAATGTGAGGGAAAATCTCTCTATCAAAGCCACTCTATCCAAAATATATAAAAAAATGTTGTGGCTATAGATACATTTTCAAGTGGACCTCTGGGCAAAACAAAAAATGGCATTTTTTTTTACACATGAATATTCTGATCAAGGTTTTTGTATTTCGTTCTGTGCCCCCTTTGGGGAGATTTTCTCTCACTTTCTATCACTGTGACACCCATATAAAAATGACAGGTGTGGTTGTAGTTGGTACATGGTGGCACCCATTGTCAGAAGGTCCGTTTTAACAAAAATGTGTTTTCGTGTGTGCCCCTAGAAATGTCCCTCAAATAGGAACATAGGCAGCAATACAAATCTTTAAGAAGTATTAAAGTCTAAAGTATAGTTTTATTACAAACATATATTGGATGCAAGCTCCAACGTGTTTTGAATTTAGATTCTATTGCTGTCTGCATATCCCAAGCCTATTTTGGTAGTCCATTAGTACATGGAAGCATCCCACTTATCAGATACCCTGTAGGACACTATCAGCCCAACATTGATAAATTAAATTTCAGGTTCTAATGTATTATGCTGCACTTAAGGTTCCAGCACCATTGATTTAAAGTTCTAAGCAATGCAAATCTGACAGAAGACTGTAAGCCTTCAAAACTCTATCCAAAGCTGGATTACTGATCTCGGATGTTGACTGGCGTCTTGTACTTTGAAAATACTTACACATGCAGTGTTTTTGACCATGGAGACTATTGACTGTACCCAAATCTTGGTTACAACATGTGCTTTGGATGGACATTATTCTGTATGGACATTCTCAACACACAGCCAAGGAATAGAAGATGAACGTTAGAGGTTTGGTAACGGATTGATGTCAACGCTGTCCAGCTTGCCCAGGAGAATGAACTTTAGTCTGCATGTGAGGTCAATACTTAGATTGATTTGTTTTTGTTATAAATGCAGCTTCACTTCACAGAGTAACACTAGGACGGTAGATTTAGCTACTGATTTACTATAATACCATCCTGGAAAACGCAAAAAAAAAAAGCTGCAATTTGTCCCCTAGAAGATTTTTGAGGCGTTGCAACTTTGGGTCCTTTCTTCTCAAGAAGCTGATGAATAAAATTGCAACATTGCAGGATGTGTCTTGGCTTCTTGACAGTGATGGTGGCCAAGCAGACTGCTAAGAGAACTTGGGAGAAGCTTGGGATAGTGCCAGGAGGCAGTGGGACATATTAGAGGCCAGGAGGCAGTGGGACATATTAGAAGCCAGGAGGCAGTGGGACATATTAGAGGCCAGGAGGCAGTGGGACATATTAGAGGCCAGGAGGCAGTGGGACATATTATGCCTCGTTTCCACCGAGCGGATCGGTTCGGGTCGGATCGGTTTGGAAGGCCTAGAATGGTCCGGCCTATTCAGTCGAGCGTTTCCACTGCAAGTCAGACCGACAGGGGCCATACGTGGGTTTAGAAAAAATGCCGTCATGGCGTCACACGTCCACCAATCAGTGTAATGTATTGTACCTCCGCCCTAACCGAACCGTTCCATTTTCAATGGCCCCACATCTTAAGCAGGACCCTGAATGGAACGGTTCGGTTGTATGGGCCGCTTTCATAATGGAAACACCCAAAATAGCGTACCGTACCGAACCAAACTGAACCGATCCGCTCAGTGGAAACGAGGCATTAGAGGCCAGGAGGCAGTGGGACATAATGTAGGCCAGGAGGCAGTGGGACATATTAGAGGCCAGGAGGCAGTGGGACATATTAGAAGCCAGGAAGCAGTGGAACATATTAGAGGCCAGGAGGCAGTGGGACATATTGTAGGCCAGGAGGCAGTGGGACATATTGTAGGCCAGGAGGCAGTGGGACATATTAGAGGCCAGGAGGCAGTGGGACATATTGTAGGCCAGGAGGCAGTGGGACATATTGTAGGCCAGGAGGCAGTGGGACATATTGTAGGCCAGGAGGCAGTGGGACATATTGTAGGCCAGGAGGCAGTGGGACATATTGTAGGCCAGGAGGCAGTGGGACATATTAGAGGCCAGGAGGCAGTGGGACATATTAGAAGCCAGGAGGCAGTGGGACATATTGTAGGCCAGTGCGGAAGGGAGTGTTCTAATCGAACTGCGGGGTGGATAGAAAGGGAGGTGAGCAGATTGTGGGAGGAGAACTGTGCAGTCTGGGAGCTGGAAGAAAACAAAAACTATATAGCATTAGTTAGAAAGGAATAAGGCATTACAAGATAACAGAGAAAAACCATGCTGAGGGTACATGGGGCTGGGCTATAATGTCATTGGCACAACTGCGCTCTCGTATGACAGAGTATTGTAGTACAATTGATAGGATTGGGAATATTTTAACACACAATCAAACACAGTCCAAGATGGTTTTCCCAGAATATCACATACTACTACTAGGCAGTATTTGGACCTAGGTGCCTGATGGACGTTTTAATTCCAGGATATAGAAAGTGAGAAGCCCTGGACAAATAGACTGTTTGCTGTTGAGATTTTATAACTTTTTTTTTTTTTTTCAAATTTAACAGGATTATATTTTTAATGGCCATTTACCATCTCTTTTATCCATGTGCTCTACCCTGTATGATTTGTGGTTTTGATATTTCGTATTTGTGTTTTTTGACAGGCTAGTTCCAACTGTATATAAATTAAATATATGGCTGGATATTTTAGACTGTATCATTGCAATAAAACAACAATCTTGAGTGCTTAGTTGGCTACAGGAACATAAAAGAATATTTTTTATGGCTTGATTTACTATCCTAAAAGGAGGAAGGCATTTTCATGTAAATACGCTCTGGCAAAGTGCTGGCAGTACCTTACTTAACATTTTCTAGGGAAGGGTTGCTTGGTTCCCGCGGCCTACCTCCCTGTAGACTTCTAGCTGTCCATTTTTTGGAATAAAATCCTTCAGCTGCCTTTACCTTCTCAATTATCCTTTGGGTCAGTTGTAAACATTTGAATAATTACATTTATTTAAGGTTTAACTCCACTTCACAAATGTTATGCTCTAAAGAGGGCCAGTGAAATAATGTTTTTTTTTTAAAGTAGGCATTACGCATTTTCAAGTCAATTTCTGGCAAATTTTGAATATTCCTAGCTGGGCTGAAGAATGTGCAGTTTGGGATACCAAGGGATGTGAGAGCTAATGGTGATACTCATTGCCTCTTGCTTTGGGGTCTCTCCAGTTTTGCAGAAAGCACCTTGTTGCTTCCACCCAGCTATTCACATGAACTGATCCCTAGACTCTTTGTAAGTGAGTTTGTTGTGCCTAGGCCAATGATGGCGAATCCTGGCACCTCAGATGTTTTGGAACTACATTTCCCATGATGCTCAACTATTCTGCAAGAGCATCATGGGAAATGTAGTGCAAGAGCATCATGGGAAATGTAGTTCCAAAACATCTGGGGTGCCAAGGTTCGCCATCACTGGCCTATGCAAATAACAGCTAATTGTAACCATGTTTCATGGATTCTAACTTATTTACTCCATATTGCTTTATCTTGTTGTAGACATTGGAGGTTAAGTTCTGAGGTATACTTTCCTCTAATGACCCGCCTGTCTATCCTCTTTGATCATTTTGGACAAGTGAATATGACCAATTTGCTGCGTTTATACGCATGATCCAAATGAACAGGTATACATTTGCATGCATATACAATATCTCACAAAAATGAATACATCCCTCACATTTTCGTAAATATTTTATTGTACCTTTTCATGTGACAACACTGAAGAAATTACACTTCTGGGACAACAACCATGTAGACCAATTTGATGCAGTGTGCGGTGTATGGTCTGAGCACTGACAGTCTGACCCCCCCACCCCTTCAACCTCTGCAGCAATGCTGGCAGCACTCATATGTCTATTCCCCAAAGACAACCTCTGGATATGACGCTGAGCACGTGACCTCAACATCTTTGGTCCACCATGGTGAGGCCTGTTCTGAGTGGAACCTGTCCTGTTAAACCACTGTATGGTCTTGGCCACTGTGCTGCAGCTCATTTTCGGGGTCTTGCCAATCTTCTTATAGCCTAGGCCATCTTTATGTAGAGCAACAATTCTTTTTTTCAGATCCTCAGAGAGCTCTTTGCCATGAGGTGCCATGTTTAGCTTCCATTGACCAATATGAGAGAGTGAGAGCGATAACACCAAATTTAACACACCTGCTCCCCATTCACACCTGAGACCTTGTAACACTAACGAGTCACATGAGACCGGGGGAGGGAAAATGGTTAATTGGGCCCAATTTGGACATTTTCACTTACGGGGTGTGCTCACTTTTGTTGCCAGCAGTTTAGACATTAATGGCTGTGTGTTGAGTTATTTTGAGGGGACAGCAAATTTACACTGTTATACAAGCTGTACACTCACTACTTTACATTGTACCAAAGTGTCATTTCTTCAGTGTTGTCACATGAAAAGGTATAATAAAATATTTACAAAAATGTGAGGGGTGTACTCACGTTTGTGAGATACTGTATATATATATATATATATATATATATATATATCAATGAAATTGTTTATAGATATAAAATCTTACCATGTGTAATGCCTATATACACATTCTAATTCTAATCTTCTTCATCAGTTATGTCACCCTGAAGAAGATAGTATTGTCAAAACGTGATGGGTGTTTACCATCCGAATCCCTTAATTGGTGATTTCAGTTGGAAGTCTGAGTATCTTGCAATTAGGTATTCTGTTGGAAATATTTTTATGTATTGTAATGGTTTACATTTTGTACCAATAAAGACTTTATAACATTTTTATCTACTTTAAGTCACAATCTATTGTGCAATCTACTCGTTGCCGCTAAAGTCCCACCATGAGGGTTTCTTTCTGTACACACATGAAAAAGTGAAAGGGACCAGGAGAGAACAGACAAAAGGAGCATGAACAGAGGAGAATAATTGAATATAATGTTGGAATTTAATACACACAAGCAAATATGTTACAAGAAGAAAAGGTGCCTATTTACTGCACTTTCATCTTTTAACTGTGTGAAATTATCTAATTTCCAACATAAATGTCTTTCTGGCCATGCCTAGTTTTCCATATTTCCTGTTGCCGTCGATGATCTGTACACATAGTGCCCCCTGTCCACAAAAATCTAACTAGATTGTATCCTTTGAACACAAACCAATGCTCTTCCCCTAATACATTTGCGTCCCTCAAGCACAGCATTAGAGTGCATTGTGTTTGTTGAGCACAGCACGTCTGGGTGTGTCCAGGGAGACCTGTAAGGCAGAACCCTTCAGGTGGAAGCGTCACACACTAAAATTTGAGGTACATTCGGCTGCTAAGACGTCACAAAAAAGGGAAGGAAAGGATGATGTAAGGCAGGGGTATCAAACTCACTTGAATTGCAAGCTGCATCAGCAGTATGGTTGCCCTGAAAAAGCTAGTTGTATCTGTAAGACTATGTATCTACTCTTTTATAATTCAAAAGTGCGAAACGTACAGAGTGCAGACTTCAGGAGTGCGCTACCTACAGCGTGTAGAGTTCAGGGGTGCCCAGAATTCAGAGTTCAGGAGTTTGTTACGTCCAACGTGCAGAGTTCAGGGATGCGCTATGTACAGAGTGCAGAGTTCTGGGGTGCGCTATGTACAGAGTGCAGAGTCCTGGGGTGCGCTATGTACACAGTGCAGAGTTCTGGGGTGCGCTATGCACAGAGTGCAGTGTTCAGGGGTGCACTTTGTAAAGAATGCAGAGTTCAGGGGTGCGCTATGTACAGAGTGCAGACTTCAGGAGTTTGTTGCGAACAAAGTGCAGAGTTCAGGGGTGCACTATGTACAGAGTGCAGAGTTCAGGGGTGCACTATGTACAGAGTGCAGAGTTCAGGGGTGCGCTATGTACACCGTGCAGAGTTCAGGGGTGCACTATGTACACAGTGCAGAGTTCAGGGGTGCACTATGTACACAGTGCAGAGTTCAGGGGTGCACTATGTACGCAGTGCAGAGTTCAGGGGTGCACTATGTACACAGTGCAGAGTTCAGGGGTGCACTATGTACACAGTGCAGAGTTCAGGGGTGCACTATGTACACCGTGCAGAGCTCAGGGGTGCACTATGTACAGAGTGCAGAGTTCAGGGGTGCATTGAGTACAGAGTTCAAGGTTTAGGTGTGCGCTATGCATAGTGTGCAACACCAGCAGGGAGTGGGAGCCGTGGGTGAGAGCCGGTGGCGAAATAAAGTTCCGCCATGACCCGGCTGCAAAACTGGGTGGGAGGGCCACGTGACAAGGCCTGGTGGGCTGGATTCAGTCTGTGGGCCCTGTGTTTGACATATGTGATGTTAGGTATGCTGTTACATTTATTTTTTCTGTTTTCACATGGACGGTTTAATAACACTTTAGACACCTTGAAATTTAATTAGGTAGCATATTTAATGCATTTGGGCTTTCTTCATTTTTTTTTTTTTTTTTTGCGGTAGATTAATAACCTTGCGTTTTAAATTACACTCCTAGTCTGTTGTTTTGGCAGTACCATTTATAACCAAAGCCATCCCTTAGATAACACTATCTATTTAAGAAGCAGCAGTGTCAGTAATCCCCCTTCTCCCTTTGTTGCTGCAGCAGAATTAGCCTTTCTGCCCTGCGGCCTCTCTCGCCTGTGTACACTGAGGTGGAGAGAGAAGGTGGCTGCCTGTTTGCTCAACCCCTCATAAACTGCCGACGCTCAGGAAAATAAATGTTTGCCATTTATTTCTCTGTAGATCATGGTGATCCCTGACCCTGCTAGCCCAACATAAAATATCAAAGTGATTTGTGCAAAAATGTATTTAGTTCTCTTTACCTGGAAGGATGTTTGTGCTCCCAGCAGAGGATTATGGGATTGTGTCTTGTTATACTGATATTACTGATTAATGTTGAACATAAGCTCCAGAGGAAATGCTGCTGGAATATTTTTTAAACCAGGATGCACGTTTTCTAATGGGACCTGTGGTCGAACTATTGGTCATTCTGTAAACTGACAGTAAATGCAAGGAAATGGCTACTGAGGTGGTCTGTTTTAGCACTGAGTCTGATAGAAGAAGACAAGACAGCCATAGCTGGATTTCTGCAAAGCCAATGTAGGCATGTCGGCTTTTCAAGTGAAGTGGGGGGGATTGGTGGTGCAAAGTAGTTGGAATAGAATGGCAGAAAGGCAAGAATTATATATCCAGATGTTAAAAAAAACATTGTAGCCTATAATTGTATTTTTTTATTTCCCCTTCCCCATATTGCAGTGAAAGGAGGAAATAGGAAATCTAGGAATCTGGACAACAAGGACTCTGAAAAAAGTCTTCTCCCAAATTCTTTGATGAATAAGACACTGTTCCTCAGTACACACGAGCAAAGCACAGCTAACATACAGAGTATTTCCATTTGGAATTCTCTGTAGTAGATAAAATACAAATATTGTATTGGAGCCATATAACCTACTGAGCTTAGGCACTTGCTTAGCAGTATTTGCTTCCAAGATGGTAGTTTCCATCTGCTTCATGATCTTGTTGACTTCCAAAGCGTTGAGTTTCACACAAATGCTGGAGGCATCTGCGAGCTAGTGTGGATATATACCTCAATCAAGGGTTATAAATAGTCCCCAATTTATCTAAAATAAGTCATAGAATAAAGTGCACCACCACTCTTTTGCAATATGGTTTTGGTAAAAGAGCAGACACGATGGTCTATTGGAAATGAACTGTGTAGGATTGCTTGTAAGTTCTTTAATGCAATATAATGTGATCTCTTCAAGTCTTATGCCGCGTACACAGGGTCGGACTTTCCGACGGGAAATGTTGGATGTGAGCTTGTTGTCGGAAAGTCCGACCGTGTGTAGGCTCCATCGAACATTTGCCGTCGGAATTTCCGCACACAAATGTTTGTGAGCAGGTTCTCAAATTTTCCCGTCAACAAAACTTGTTGTCGGAAAGTCCGATCGTGTGTATACAAGTCCGTCGCACAAAAGTCCACGCATGCTTGGAATCAAGCAGAAGGAGCCGCACTGGCTATTGAACTTCCTTTTTCTCGGCTCGTCGTAAGTGTTGTACGTCACCACGTTCTCACGTTCGGAATTTTGGGCCAACATTTGTGTGACTGTGTGTATGCAAGACAAGTTTGAGCCAACATCCTTCAGAAAAAAATCCACGCTTTTGTTGGCGGAAAGTCCGATCGTGTGTACGGGGCATTATGGTTTCGTTGAGTGTTATGCCAGTCTGCTGTTAAACACCCTGTTGCTAGTTTTTGGTCCTACAAGTTTAAAATGTTTCCATGGCAGAGCTGTTGTGAGATGCTCGGCTAGGCGGTTTGCACAGCCATAGCTTTTGACCGCTGATAGGCATAGTAACCAAAGTTTCCCTGTGCAAGAACACTTTTTTGGCCCCCTCATTCAACCACAAACACTTATTTAGATAGATAGATAGACAAGCAGATGAAGAGTAGTCTTGTTACATAGTTAGTAAGGTTGAATACAGACACCAGTCCATCCAGTTCAACCTGAGTGAGTGTCCAAAACCCCTTGTTGATGCTCTGAACACTCCCGTTGGTCTAATATGCAACTGGAGTCAGACAGTGAACATCACCTAGATACCAGCATGTGCTTGTCCAACATAAAGTATAAATTGGCCCTCTTACACTCAAAGTGCCCTTGTACAGTTACAGACTCCACAAAGGGCCTGTCCACTCCTGCATTTGATGTCAGGGTGGAGCAGGAATCCAGGGCAGATGTTTGTTGCCCTTCATTGTCCCCAGAACAAATGACAAGTCTTGTTACATTTTTCATATCACCGTAGAGGTGCAAAAAAAAAAATAGCAGGGGTGCTTGTATCTCATAAAAAATCTGCTTGTGTGACACCCATCATCCCTTGTTATCATTATTATTATTACTTATTATTACCCATCATGCCTCTGTTACAAATCTGAATTCTCAAACTTGCGGTTCTCATTTTTGAAGCAAATGGTCTAGGTGCAAGAAAGAGGTTTGCCTATCTCTGTCTAGTAGGCAAAAGTGATGCTTGGTTCCTGTATGTAGCAAGTCTATTTCTTTAAGATATCATGACCAAGCAGACCCAGAAATAATGTAGAGTTGTCAGGTACTGGGCTGTCTATTGGCAGCTTCTGTAATGCAAGGGAATCATGTAAAATTGTTTAATTGGTTGTTTTTGTGAGTTTAGCAGCTGCTGATTTTAAAACAATATACTGCCTTTTAATTAGTTCTGAGTTCTTTTTTTTTTTTAATTTAAATTAATTTAGGACTTTTGTTCTTTGTGCATCAGGCTGTGCTGTTTAATGTGTCGCTGTTAATACCTTCGATTAGAAAATGGATTATAGCCTGCCACTGTTTACAAAGTGTATCAGTTTAATATCGTTCTGATTGTTAATTGCTCACATGCGCTTTACATTTATTCATCTTATGCTAATTATGAGGAAGGGGAGGCGGGGTACCCTGTCAACCACAAACATTTCTTCCCCCCTGCCTCATTTTACCAAGTCCCCTCTGTGGACCCCCGCTACTTCTCTTTTCCTTTTGTATGTTGATTCGTTCTGCACCTCTGCACACATTTTGATCTGTCTGTGATTAAGAACAGCGAACATCTGTTTTGTAATAAGTGTGGTTGGGGAGCGAGAGACAGAGGCTGCAGATGGAGCCCCTTCCGAGACACCGTGAATGTCACTGATGAGATGAAGACAACATCTGTCTGCCACAACACCTGACACCGAAAAAACCTCCGAAGATGACAAAAACATTCCATTGGCAAAACTCTTCCTAATAGGCATAGAAAAGAGTTGTTTTTTACATTTTACCTGTCCCCGATCCTAGTACTTGACTTACAGCTGATCTAACAAACTTTTTATTAACACAGAAAGGTCTTTAGATCCCACACACCATATTTTCAGAGACTCGAAGGGTAAAACTCTACATCAAGGGTAGGCAACCTCGGCCCTCCAGCTGTTTTGAAACTACAAGTCCCATGAGACATTGCAAGACCCTGACAATCACAGGCATGGCTCCTAGAGGCAGAAGCACGATGGGATTTGTAGTTTCACCACAGCTGGTGGGGCGAGGTTGCCTACCCCTGCTCTACATGATGGACATAGCAAGGCGTGGTTTTTTAATAATACCTGTCCCCAAACCTAGTACTTAACTTACAGCTGATCTAACAAACCCTTTAGTAACACAGAGAGGTCTTTAGATCCCACACACCAAGGATATTTTCAGAGACTTGAAAGCTTAAAACTCTACATGATGGGCCTAGAAGGAAGAGTTTTTCAATATTACCTTTCCCCCATCCAAGTAGTTCACTTACAGGCTCATCTAAGAAACCCTTTAGTAATACAGTCCAAGGATATTTTCAAAGACTTGAAGGTGCAGTCTCATTTTGCTTTTCCTATTAAAATGAATGCCATAAAGTTGACCCATACTTAAATGTTGTCAACATTTCTGTGAGAAAGCTGTCTTACTGGGATGGATAAACTGTAAATTATAGAGAGTAATAGACTGAAATGCCTACCTTTCCCAGACTAAGGGCTGCTTTAGGCTCCCTTCATTGCTGACCCTATGAGAAGAACCAGGTATTTTGTCATTTGAGCTCTGCTGGTAAAGAAGATGAATCATTTTCAACTTTATATCAAGCCCTTCAGCAGAAATCAAACAATCAAGTGCCTAGACATGTGGCGAGGAGTGATGTGAACGTGGCGCAGCATATTTTTTGGAAAAGCTAGTATTTAAACCCTTCTGTTATTCTTTTACTATCCCAGAAATACTGACAGCATAGTTTTAAATTAACATTTAAATACCCATTTTAAAGCGGTATTAAATCCAAACCAAATGTAATATATTTCACCTTATCAATCATTAGATGAGGTGGCTGCAACAGTTTTCTTTTCTTTTGTTTTTTTCCCTCTGTTTTCACCAGAATTATGCTACGTACAGAGTGCAGAGTTCAGGATTATGCTACCTACAGTGTTCAGGATTACACTATGTACAGAGTGCAGAGTTCAGGAGTATACTACGTACAGAGTGCAGAGTTCAGGGGTACGCTATGCACAGAGTGCAGTGTTCAGTAGTACGCTACGAACAGAGTTCAGGAGTATGATACGCACAGAGTTCATGAGTATGATACGCACAGAGTTCAGGATTGCACTACGTACAGAGTTCAGGGGTACCCTATGCACAAAGCTCATGAGTGCGCTATCCTCAGAGTTCAGGAATACACTACGTACAGAGTGCAGAGTTCAAGGGTGTGCTGTGCACAGAATGCAGCATTTAGGGGTGACCTGTGTGCAGAGGGCAGAGTTTAGGGATGCGCTACATACAGAGTGCAGGGTTTAGGGGTGTGCTACGTATAGAATTCAGGGTTCAGGAGTGCGCTACATACAGAGTGCAGAGTTCAAGGGTGTGCTGTGCACAGAATGCAGCATTTAGGGGTGACCTGTGTACAGAGGACAGAGTTTAGGGATGCGCTACATACAGAGTGCAGGGTTTAGGGGTGTGCTACGTATAGAATTCAGGGTTCAGGAGTGCGCTACATACAGAGTGCAGAGTTCAGAGGTGCGCTGTGAAGAATGCAAGGTTTAGGGGACCATGCCTTGCAGGGAGATTGTTCTCTCAACCTGGAAACCTTTCCCACCATGAGGGCATGCAGGGATCTGTTACATCAGGCACCTGCTGGGAGCAAGGATGTCCCTTGTAAACACAGAATGCTTCTGTGTTTACAAGTGACAGCGGGGAGAGGGAACGGAGGGTGAGAGCCAGAGGTGGCAGGATAGAGTTCCACCATATTCCAGGCTGCAAAACTGGGCACAAGGGCCACATGACAAGGCCTGGTAGGCCAGTCTCGGCCCACGGGCCTTGCATTTGACATATGTGGAATAAGCAGTTAATTTCCTAATTATTTACTGTTTTTGTGCACATTCCACTTTTTTCATAATTTTTTTTAATTAGACGTGATTTTTTGCTAGATAAAGCCTTCTGCATATTCTTGATGGGGGATTGCAATTTCCTACTTTACTGGCAGTGCCACTAAGATGGGGGTTTCAGGGAGGATAGACCCTTTCCTATCTCCTGTTGGAGGGACTATGTTCAGTGATCTGAAGAACACCTTTAACATAACTGTTTGGAAATGATAAGTTCTGTAAATTGTCAGAAATACAGTGTTGCATTTATTCACAAGTGCAATTTGTTGGTACCAGAATTCTTAAGTAATGCCCAATGAATTTGACAGACTGGCATAATGCCGGGTGGCTTAACTTTGCCAGTAAGTAAAGCAGTCTGCAATAAGTTTCAAGCAGAATCCACTTGGCGACCAGAATGCATAAACGTAAATTGCATGGCATTCTCGCAGATAGCAGGTGTATGACTGACAGTGGATGCCCACCGGTGCGCTGGCTGGTGAGGAATGGGGAATATTAGTAGAGTAATTAATGCAACAGAGTTGCTAATTATCTTCTCACACAGCAAGCCTCCAGGTTTTGTCCGTGTAATGATGCCAGGAGAAAGACTGGATTCATTCTCTGGATCCCCGATCGCAGCAGCATAGCCGGGGTCTTGCCTCTTATCACAAATAAAATGCCAGATATTGCCGTGACTTTCCCTCCCTGCACGTTGTGCTCCAGAGACCAGAGAGGTGTGTTATTCTGTGCAGGACCAGTCATTGTGTACCTGGCAGTCTCTGCCTTCTACAGCACAATAAGGTTGTTTTATGACTGAGAATGTCTAAGAGGACCTGTCTGCTGAATATGTATTAAAATATGTTGGTTGGTTTTGGACAATCATGATGCTTTTTAATTACCCGTATTTATCGGCGTATAACACGCACAGGCGTATAACACGCACATTAATTTTAAGAGGGAAGTTTCAGGAAAAAAACTTAAAATTTGAAATAAGGAACTTTGAAGCAAAATAAGGGTCAGTGTCCATCTGCAGCCTTACCATTGCCATCAATGCAGCCTGATCAATGCCCATCTGCAGCCTTACCATTGCCATCAATGCAGCCTGATCAGTGCCCATCTGCAGCCTAGCCATTGCCATCAAAGCAGCAGCCTCGCCATTGCCATCAATGCAGCCTGATCAATGCCCATCTGCAGCCTCGCCAATGCCATCAATGCAGCAGCCTTACCATCAATGCAACAGCCTCACCATTGCCATGAGTGCAGCAGCCTCACCATTGCCATCAGTGCAACAGCCTCACCATTGCCAACAATGCAGCCTGATCGATGCCCATCTGCAGCCTAGAGGGGAGCGGGATGAGCGCCGACATATTACATACAGTGAGAATCTCCTATGATAGACAGTGGTCCAAAGGCGGCCCAAGAGACGGGACTTCCTATTATAGAGGCCACCAAGTAAACAGGAGATTCTCACTGTATGTAATCTGACAGCGCTCGTCCCACCCCCTTCCTGTCCCCTCTGAGGCAGCTAAAATTGAAGTATTGGCATATAACACGCACACGATATTTGCACCTGATTTTCATGGTGAAAAAGTGAGTGTTATACGCCAATAAATACAGTATTTTACTGCCTGTCTTATCTTAATCGCTATTCTCCTGTTCACATTATACTCTGAACATTACTTCACATTCTTTTCTTTCTTCTATTGACTCAGGACTGTACAAAACCCAGAAGATAGGCAGCCCAAAAAAACCAAGCTCCTTCAAAATTGTAGGCAATGCCAAAATGTGTGAGCCAGGTCTGTTACCACCTGTAGAAGGTCATTTCTACCTGGTCATCCCTCCCATTCTTTGGCCCCATCCACACTATGCTATATTGTGGCAGTGTATTCATTTTGAATGGTCTGACAGCACACCTTAATCCATGAAAATGTGGATATTACCTTTTCTATTACTACATGCACATTTTTTTGCATTTACATTTATTTAATTATTTTTTTGGAGCCGGTAAAGCATTGCACCAGCAATAAGCAGATTGCTGGAGCCATGCAGGTCTCCAGCAGATCTGCCAGTAACTGCTGGCCCGTACATTTCATACAGGTAAGCAGATATCTGACAGGAAGCATTAATGAACTGCTACGGCGCTCCACAGCACTGTGGTAGTTCATTTAAAGCTACAAGCTGGCCACCGCAAAGGCTACCAGACCTTGTCGTTTTCCATGCACAGAGCCCTGTCAATCAGTGACGCGCCTGGGTGGGTGGAGCCCCGCACGGGCACTTTTTTAAAAATTGTGACAGGTAGCGGGGAGGGAGAAGAACCTGCTACCTGTGGGGATCGGGGAGGTGCAGGGGGTCAGTCAACTTGTAACAAGTTACATGTTATCCTTTAAGTAATGACAGATACAGATGGCAAAGGTAATAATATTAAAAAATATAACAAGAATACTTAGCTATAGATGCCTTTATTGCAACGGAGTCCTCCGACTTGTATGGCGTGGTACAGATGATCAGATCAGACACTTGCATAATAGCAGCTCTGAAATGAGATTGTAGCTCTAGTATATACAGGACGAGTTGGTAGGATTTGACCAATCGGAATTGTTTGGAGAGTGGTATCACCTTTTAAGGAGATAGCCTATCCTGTTCAGTTTACAATGACATTCATATAACATTAGGTCATCTAAAGCCGCGTACACACAAGTGGAATGTCCATCAGAAAAAGTCAGACGGAAGCTTTTCATCGTCTATTCGGATTGTGTGTAGGCCTCATCAGACTTTTTTTTTCTAAAATTCTGACGGACCTTAGATGTCGTAAATATTTCCGATCGTCTGTATGTTATTCCGACGGACCAAAAACGACGCATGCTCTGAAGCAAGTACGAGACGGAAGCTATTGGCTACTGGCTATTGAACTTCCTTTTTCTAGTTCCGTCGTAAGTGTTGTACATCACCGCGTTCTTGACGGTCAGATTTTGGGTTGACCGTGTGTGTAGGCAAGACCGCTTAAATGGAATTCCATCAGAGTTCCGTCTGAGAAACCTGAGTTTATTCCGACGGCAAAACCGGTCGTGTGTACGTGGCATAAGGCAGTGTTTCTTAACCTTTTTTTACAGTTAAGGCATCCTTTAAAATGATGTACAATCTCATGGCACTCTATTCTAAAATGTTAAAAACTAAACTTCTAGTTTTACGTAATGCGGCAACTTCGAGACACAAGGGCCATCCAACATTAGAGGTGATTTATTCTTCCAAAGGAAATACACCTTTGCACACTGGCTCTGACTAGTGTTCCAATGTTTCTCTCCCTGTTTCTCTCCCTCACACAGCTAATGGGACCCCAGTGCTGATGACGAGGGACAGGGTAGGGGCAAACAAGGATGCTGTGCAGGCCCGCCAATGTTCTCCTCATCAACTGATGAGGTCATTGATTGTTAGGATGCCGGTGGCAGGGCAGGAAGGTTTTAATGGTGCACAATAAAAACCTATGGCTTTGTGTAACTAAAAGGCAGGGATCCACCTGCTGCTTGTATAATTTTTTTGATCAATTTTCAAGGCACCCCTGAAGAAACCTGAAGGCACCCTGGTTGAAAAAGGCTGCTCTAAGGCAAGCAGGCTTAGAATTCATTCTTAGATATTGTGAGCCAATAATACTAAGGAATAAATGTCCTCCTCAGTTGGGTATAATTCAAAATGAATGGTAAAATGCTTATTATTATAATGCGGAAGTCTAAAGGAGGGCTGAATGGGCTGATTGATTCTTGAAGTATACACTCATATTTCGGCCCATGGTTAGGCCTCTGACACACCCAAAAGAAACTAGGCTATGCCTTATTAAAGAACAGCATCCCAAATACAAAATTTGAGACATGAGGTTTTGATTTTATGGTGGTATGAAAAAATATGCAATACCATCGTCATGGGGAGTTTTATTTTTCTTTGTTCTGATGATGATAAAACCAGAGTTGTATCTTATGCAGGCTTTAGGTTGTTTAATAGCTAAAGTTGAAATCCATGTGCGTGATATACTTCAAACTTTTTTTTTTTCTTACTCATCATCCTTATGCCTAGGTAGAACCCGAGAGAAAACAAGTATAGTGCAGCTTTAACAAAAGAGTCTGTCATTTCTATTAAGCATGGATCTAGAGTTCAATTTCCGCCTAAAGATTTGACATTTGATGCAGCCTAGAGTGTTTTGTTAGATGATAATCTTGTTACCTTTTTTTGTTTTCCTCAGGCAAAGTTCTAAATTGAAGGCACTTTACTGTTATCATCCTGTCCTCCATGTTATATCTTTGCAGGGCATGTCAGGAGAACGCAGTCATAACAGAAGGTTACATGGTACACAAAATAGCTCTGGTAGTCTAATGTACATTTTCAGTAAGCAAGAAGTGTTTTTTTTTAATGCGCAAATTATACTGACCATTGTAACCAGTAAAAAATGTGTTTACTAATGTCCGCACATCCGTTGATTGGTGCTTTGGGTTCTTCATGCCATATAAAGGCAGGATAAGCACAACCATAGTCCGCCTAAACTTACCCTCTGCACCAGCCTCGAAATCCTAACCTAGTCTTCTTCCAGGTTTGATAGCCTCAGCCACATTGGCTAGCCCAGAACTCATGTGCATACGCATGGGGGTGAATGCATACAGCACCAGGGCAAGCTGAGAATACACATTAAGCTGCACATGTGTGGCGGAGTGCACATTATAACGTTTCTGAGCAGACAGGTAACAAGGTTTTATTGCAGAAGAAACGTGTCTCTTTTGCAATAAAATAACGTCCTGCTCATAGTTCATTTATTTATTTATTGTTTGGATGGAGGGGTTTTTCCTTAATGCAAATTGTTTAGAACCGGGGTCTCCAAACTTATTGTCCTTCAGACTTTAGGGGGGATGGACTGTGGCCATCGGGAGTACAAAGTGTCCCAGCATCATCCCCCATCATCAGTGTCAGCGGGAGGAATGGAGCCCCATCGTTGATGTCATTGGGAGGAAATGCACCACATCATTGTTGTCATTTGGAGGAACATTGGTGTCAACGAATAAAATAGTGCCCCAAGGACCGGATAAAAGCCAGAAAAGGGCTGTAGTTTGGAGACCACTGGTTTAGATCAAGTGCAATTCAAAGGCAAATACCCTGATCAGAAAGCAGCCACAGCTTGAGTAGACAAACCTGCCAACATGCTGTCGAGAAGGACCCTTGCTTTCTGTGCACAATCTTTGGTGTCTCTGCACAAGTCCAATGCACCCTATGTTGAGTCAGAGCTAGAGCTGTCCAATCAGGGGAAGGAGTGAGGTTTGCGTGTTGCAAAGCTATAGGCCTGACCTACTGTGACCTGTATCAGCAGAAAGGCCTGACTTGCCAGAAGCCATGTTGGATCACTCCCATCACACTGAAAGCAAGGGTCCTTCTCTACAGAATGCTGGAACGTAAACAGGCTTCTCTACTCAGGCTGTGGCTGCTTTCTAAAGGAAACAAATTTATCAACTTTGCCTACCTTTTTGTTTTTGATGCACAAATAATGTATTTAGCAGATTTGAATTGTAAATCTGGTTGGACTTTAGGGATTACATGTTTTCTAGGTGTCACGTTCCTGTTGCTAAAGAAAGTTGTCATATAATGAAGAATCTTCTATCTCATTGTATGTGCTAATTTTGAGATTGGACCACCCACAGATGTAATTTATGAGGAAAGGTCTTATATAAAATGTTTTGACAACTTCATATCAGTCCTGACATGCATTAAAGTGGACTATATTGGTGCATGATGTGAAATTAGAACGATCCATATGAGCCAGGCAGGTTCTAGGTGCCATTTTTAGTGCAGGGCAACTCCTTCTACATGCTGTCTGAGATGCCACTAATTTTCCTTTCTTTTTAAGAATTTCTCTAAATTAGTAGTAAATTGATTTTCTCCTAGTGTAGCATGGTGAAAGAAAATCTATGATTGCCATGGTTATACATTGCCAGTGAGACCCATTATATATGTTCCCAGGATGGACTGTCTAAGAAAGAGTATGTTGGGACTTTTAGTTCTTCTGTAGCAGGAGGACTGTAAATGATCAACCTACAGGAATTTCATGCTGCTCTTTTTCCCTTTGTCTCATAACTATAGGTGTTACAAGTGTTTCCTTTTGTGAATGATTTTTCATTTCACTGCTTCTGAATTCCCTCCACAAAACATAACACGTTTGGTAAGTGCAGGTTTGAGCCACGGACTCGCCTCCCCAAACCTGGTTATAATAAGAGACGTGATCCTGGTAAGAAAGTGTAATTTTTTCTAATTACCCACTACCCCCCGACTCTTGGTGCTAATGCATTTCTTCTCTGTGTATGCCTTTCAAACCTTCCTCTCTCTTTCAGTGCATATAATTCAAAGTCACAAATGCAAAGCAAGCCCTAAATGCTTGTCCCAGTCCCTCTTGGAGAATGTGGCGTTTCAGCATATTCCGCTCGTATTCTTCCCTCAAACTGTGCAGGCCATTAGCTGTAATAGCATTTCATGCTACGCTTAAGCAGTACAAAGACGAATTGAAAGGTAGTCCATATGATCATTTGCTTTTAATATACTTTAAATGCACTGAACTAAGCAGAAAGGGGAGAAAAAAAAAAAAGTAACCAGACATTTTTCCATTTTGATTGTGAATGTAGCCGTGTGTTCTGCGTGGAGCACCGTTTGGATGGACAATGTTTTCCAGACAGCCTTGCTTTTGTGTTGGCTACTTTATTTGGAAACAATGGACATTACCCACCATGAAGACCTGGATTGGGGGACCCTGACAAACAAAAATGGGAATAGTTGTTGATATGGGTAAAGGGTGTAGCGCTCAAAACATAATATAATATAAAGACATATAGTTCATTATTCAAAGTTCATCTCTACAAATGGAAAGCTGAAAACAATCAGAACAAAGTCCACCCGGAAAGAGAAAAATCCAAATCCACCATGGAGATGTAGGAGAAATAATATAGATCCCGTCACCTTCACCCAATATAACTGACCCTTACCATCAGTGTATGGCTTATACACATAAAACGCAATCTGGCGATGGCAAAAGAACGATCCTTCCAGCTTAAATAGCAATTCACTGCAAATGCAATTTAAAGCGATCCTTCTCCCAATAGACCAAACAGGCTAAAAGAAACCTTTCCTCTCAGCAGGATCTAAGGCCAGGTAAGTTCCAAGGCTCAGGCAATGGCTCAATAAACATATCAGTGCAAAAAATAGAAAAAGAACGCTCATTGCACAGACATCCAAAGAAGGAGTATTTAATATGCAGAAAGTAAAATAAACTGAACTCACATTTGGTTAAAAATTCAACAGGCACAATAGAAAGAAGCGACCAGCGCTTCTAACCAACAAGGTGGCTGCTGTACCTCCGTCCGTCCGTGTCCTACGTCACACGTCCCGTGGCTCCACCCAACGTTTCGTCATCAACATGCGTCTTCAGGAGCGTGATAAACATGCCTATCACCTTGCGCAGTAATGGCATCAGCCATTTTGTCAGCTGTCATATTGTCCCTGTTTCCTGTCAAATCTCACTATACCAGCATCACTTGCTGTGCCAGTGAATCTAATAACATGCCCTTGGCCCAATACAGTTAATAAATGATATGTGAACTCAGTTTCAGGGCCTCATTCACACAGGCAATGGGACACACATGCAATAAGGTGTAATATGCATTTAGAGGGCTTTTCTAAGCGTCTTGCTTAGGGTGGTCTGCATGCAAATACAGTCTACTTAGGAATGCCCACTCCTTCAGAATGACATCCACCCATCAAGGCATGTTGATATTTGCATAACTCCTACCAACAGCCAGCCCACTGCTTGCATCATGACTCGGGGCTCTTGATGGGAGTACGGAGGCAGGGCGCTACAGTATTTTCACATAGCTATGTACAGCACCCTTCTGGCTCCTCCCACAAGCCAAGATCTGCCAGAATAACACAGAGAAGCACCGAGACCGAATGATGATGTCACTGGATCTAACATATGGTACATTGGGGAAAATAATTTTTTGATCCTCTGCAGATTTTGTAAGTTTGCCCACAAAGAAATTAAGGCTCTATAATTGTTATCATAGGTGTATTTTAAATGATAGAAAAATATATATAAAAAATATAAAAAAAACAAAAATCCAGAAAAAAACACGATACAAATGTTAAAAATTGAGTTGCAGTTAAGTGAGTAAAATAAGTAAAATAAGTATAAATAAATTTGATCCCCTACCAACCAACAATAATTCTGGCTCCCACAGACTGGCTACAGTATGTGCTCATGTGGTACACAGATTAGTCCTGTCCATTTAAGAAGGTGCTCCTAACGACAACTGGTTATGTGTATAAAAGACACCCGTCTACAGAATCTCTTTCTTTCATTCATACCTTACCATCATCGACAAGACCAAAGAGCTGTCAAAAGACGTCAGGGACAAGATTGTAGACCTGCACAAGGGAAGAACCCCCAGCCAGAACACTGAAGATGGGTCGAGGATGGGTCTTCCAGCATGACAATGACCCAAAACATACGGCCAAGGCAACAAAGGAGTGGCTCAAGAAGAAGCACATTAAGCTCATGGAGTGGCCTAGTCAGTCTCCAGACCTTAATCCGATAGAAAACGTATGGAGGGAGTTGAAACTTTGAGTTGCCAAGTGATAGCCAAGAAACCTTAAGGATTTAGAGAAGATCTGTAAAGAAGAGTGAACCAAAATCTCTCTTAGTCACTATCTACAACAAACGTCTGACCTCTGTGCTTGCCAACAAGGGTTTCTCCACCAAGTACTAAGTCATGTTTTGATTGATGATCAAATACTAATTTTACTCACTAAACTGCAACTCAATTTATAACATTTGTATCATGTGGTTTTTTTCTGGATTTGTGGTTGATATTGTGTCTCTATCATTTAAAATACATCTATGATATAAATTATAGACCCTTCATTTCTTTGTAAGTGGGGCAAACTTAGAAAATCTGCAGGGGATCAAATCATTATTTTCCCCACTGTATTTAATGTAAATGGAAAGGTTTTATTTAAAAATGTAATGTGCATGTTGATGGAGAGGGGAAAGGAATAACCAGGAAATGCAAAATATAGCCGGATTAAACGCCAGCTTTAACACGTTAATATCATTTTAAATGGTATTTTCAGTATTGCGAAATTTACAGCTTTCATCAAAATATCACCCTTGTTCAGACACTTCTGCCTGAGTTTATTTACTAAAGCCGGAGAGTGCAAAATCAGTTGCACTTCTGCGTAGAAACCAATCAGCTGCTAGGTTTTATTACCAAAGCTTAATTGAACAAGCTGAAGTTAGAAGCTGATTGGCTTCCATGCACAACTGCACCAGACTCTGAGTGCTCCAGTTTTAGTAAATCTCCCCAAAGTGACAACATTTTGACTCCGTCCCTCAATGTTGCTCCTGTGCTGTCACATCACACCACAAATGGCCTTTTTAACAAACGTTACCCAGACATGATCCATTGTTGTCATTATCAGGAAACCCACCCTGAGAAATGCCATGCAACCATCGCTGGAGTGCAAGTAGATAGCAGATGGCTAGAAAGAGCTGCAGACGATCATAAAGTATTTATTTATTTTTTTAAATGACAGTTATTTATGATCAAAAAAGAGATGTAATTACATCTCCTATAATGCTGAGGTCTAGTCTACAGATGAGCCCAGTTGATTAGCAATTCAGAAATTGAAAGGGAAAGCTATATTCAGTCCTGATTACCTGAATACCATTTAAAATCCTTTATTCTGACCTCCTGCCCCATTTGGGCCTCCTTTGAAGATGTGAGGGTTGTATAAGCAATATGTCTACTTCTTTATGTGTTGTATCCTGGACCTTGAGCTTGAAGATGTTAAAATAAATTCCCCCTTTGGTGATTTTGAGAGTTGGTGCCCTCGGTTCTGTTGAGGGAAGCTATTTTGGAGCTCACTTTGCGGGTCTTCTGGGTGACCTTTTAATAAAGTGATGAATTAAAGAGGAAGTAAACCCTGGTGGGTTTTACTTCCTCTTTATTTCCCTGCAAAGTAAAGCATCGCATAGTAGCCCATTATGTGTCACTTACCTGAAACCTAAGCCTGCAATGTCCCCGTTGTCCCCACTAGCAGGGAGCGTCCATCTTCGCTCCTCTTCCTTCCAGGGCCCTAGAACTCCGGCTCTGTGACTGGTCGGAGTCGTGTGACGTCACTCCCGCGCATGCCATGACCCCTTTTAGAAAGGGCACGATGTGCCCTTTCTAAAGAGCACATGCGCCGTAGTCATCGGTGCTTGGGTCTTTCGTAAATATCTCCTAAACCGTGGAGGTTTAGGAGATATTTCAAGCACCTACAGGTAAGCAATAGCCTCCCTGGCGGTTTTCCCGAGTGTGGCTCGGGGTTACATTTCAGCACCATTAGCGGTAACCCCGAGCCACACTCGGGATTGCATCGCAGGATCCTGGTGTGCCTTTACTTACCTTGTCCCCGGGATCCTGCGATGTCCCCCGCAGTGTCCGTGTGCTGTGTCCTCCTCCGAAGCCTCTCCTTGCCAGGCTCCGTTCCCTGCGAGCGTCGCGACGCACGGGGGCGGAGCCTGGCGGCAAATTCAAAAAAATGTAAAAATCATAACACATACAGTACTGTAATCTTACAGATTACAGTACTGTATGAAATGATTTCACATCCCCTTTGTCCCCAGTGCTTTGGCCCATGCCCTGCATGCAGTTTTATATTGCATATACTGTTCTTTTTGTCTGGAAACTGGAGATTGTCCATAGCAACCAAAAAGTGTCCCTTTACGTCAAAAATGGCTTTAGACCAGCTAGAAAACAGCGATAGTAAATTAGAACACTTGCAGAATTGAGTGATAGTGAATCGTGGGAAAATTTATTTTATTACTATTTATTTTTATTTTTTTTTATTATTTTTTCTCCCCTCGTCTTTCAGGACAGCACCTGGAGAGAGCGCAGCTCCACCCACTTTTCCCAGGAAACACTGCAGTCAGTTTTTTCTTTAAAGACCGGACACTTCCACCATGGCCTCAGTTGTAGTGTTTCCTCCGCCATGGTGGAAGCGCTGCAGGGAACCAGGGGTGTGCTGCGCTGTCTCCAGGTGGAGAGAGTTGGGGCATACCGGTATTCTGTTTTTGTTTTTTTGGCAGGCCAGCCCAGCTTCCTCCCTTCACGTGCGGGGGTTGCTCCGGCGTCCTCCCCTCTTCATACCCGGCGAGGGTCAGGCTGCGGGGGGTCCCAGTCCCTTCAGACCGGCGGCTGGCTTGGAAGGAGCGGGTCTCCTCTTCAACCCCATTGCACAGCCTTCCGGGTTCCGGTGGCGAGCGCGTCACTACGGCCAGGGGCGGGACCTCCAGCGGCGCGACGCGGCTTCCGGTTCCGGCCGCTGGAACGCAGGGGGGGAGGGCAGGTCTCTTCCGGCTGACGTCATTTCCGGCCCTCGCAGCGGCGAGTGGACCGGGAAAGTTTAAAAGCAAGCACCAAACGCCATTGCAAATCCTGTCAATATGGAGGAGGAACAATCGGTGGTGGCAGGAGCAGGAGCCACACAAGTCAGCCAGGCCCAGGTAAGCGGGGACAGCGTGTCTCTGTAACTTACTCTATGGGCATGTTTTAGTTCCCTCTTTGGTAAATGTTTTAAAGAGCCTGCAGCATTCTTCCTGGGTATTGAAGCAGGAAGTAAATGTGTTTAAGATTGTGAAGTAAATCTGTGGGGGGATTTACTGGCTGAGTGAAGGAGGGGGGTTAAAGTGTTAGCTCTCCACTCTTTTTCAGCATGCTGTTTATAGGTGTTTTCTGTTTGTGTATTTCAGAAGGCAAAAGAAAAGACCAAGCATTCGTCTTTTCCTGTTAAAAGAAAATGCCCATCTTGTAAAAATGTGCTTAAAGAATCTTGGGCAAAGGTGTTATGCAAAGGATGCATTGCAGATTTAGTTAGGGAGGAAACCACTCCTAGTGTACCTGTGGTTCAGCAGGACTTACTGAGCTCATTTAGGAAGGATTTGGCGGAGACCTTTGAGTCATTTAAATCCTACCTTGACAAACGTCCAGCCGCAGGCAGCTCAGTACCTCGTTCCCAGTCTTCTGTTTCCGCATATAGGGGTGACAGTGACTCGGAGGAGGAAAATCGTAGCGTGGCTACGGAATCAGAGGAAGAAGCAGATGAAGAGAAAGAATCTTCTTCTTCTTCTTCTCGATATAAGTTGTCTCTAGAGGAGGTGGATGATCTACTAAAAACTATCCACACTACTCTTAATATTACAGAGGACAAGGCCCAGCTGTCGTTACACGATAAAATGTTTCAAGGCATGGGTGAGGTGAAACACAGGATGTTTCCGGTGCACAAGTTTCTGTCAGAAACAGTTAAAAGAGAATGGAAGGACCCAGAGAGGGCCCCCTTCTTTTCTAGATCCCTCAAACGCAGGTTTCCCTTTGAGGAAGATAGCGCACAGGTCTGGAACAAAAAACCTAGACTGGATGCGGCCTTCTCTCAGGTGTCGAGAAACACTGACCTCGCGTTTGAGGACATGGGTATCCTCAAGGACCCCATGGACAAGAGGGCGGACTCCCTGCTAAAGAAAGCCTGGGATTCCACCCTAGCAAATTTAAAGCCAGCTATGGCATCAACAGTGGTAGCCAGAAACCTAGAGCACTGGTTGGAACAGCTAAAGGTTCATATCGAGGCAGGTACACCTCGTAAGGATCTTTTGGAGACCTTACCAGTGCTTATGAAAGCCGTTGGATATATAGCAGATGCTTCGGCCGAATCAGTTAGGATGTCGGCCAGATCTTCTGCCCTAATCAACTCAACGCGCAGGGCTCTGTGGGTCAAGACTTGGACCGGGGACACAGCCTCTAAAGCCAAGTTATGCGGTTTACCCTTTGAGGGGGATTTGGTTTTTGGCCCAGGTCTTGAAGCCATTCTTGAGAGAACGGCTGACAAAAAGAAAGCCTTCCCCATTAAGAAAAAGGTGGTTCCTCAGGGCAACAAAAATTTTCGTCCTTTTCGGAAAACCACAGACTCAAAGGAGACAGGATATAAAAGACCTTGGAGGTCTCAGAGAGGCAGGGGCAAGTCAGGGGTACTCTTTCGCCCCCCTACCCCAAATACTAAGAGCCAGTGACGGTCCCCAGTCTGTGGGAGCAAGGTTACAAACCTTCTTCCCACAGTGGCAGAGGATAACAGACAGTCCGTTTATCCTAAAAACTATAAGGGAGGGTTACGGACTGGAGTTTGCCCAACCCCCTCCGGTTCGATTTTATTTAACTCAGGCTCCCAGAGACCCGGAGAAGCTTACGGCTATGTCAGCAATTCTGCAGGAGTTAATTCAGCAGAAGGTGGTAGTAAATGTTCCCCCCAACGAGGTAGAACAGGGGTGCTACTCACACATCTTCCTGGTGAAGAAGCCTTCAGGCAAGTTCAGATTGATCCTGAACCTGAAGATACTCAACAGAGCGGTCAGGTACAAAAGGTTCAAGATGGATACGATCTTTTCGGTAAAGGGTCTCCTGACCCCAGACTGCTTTATGGTATCCATGGACCTAAGAGATGCATATCTCCATGTGCCTATAGCACCAGCATCACAGAAGCACCTCAGATTTGCGATCAGGATAGGGGGATCTGTCCTACATCTGCAATTCAGAGCTCTCCCCTTCGGGCTGTCATCCTCTCCGAGGATATTTACAAAAATTCTGGCGGAGGCCTTAGCCCCTCTCAGAATAGAAGGAATTTCGATTGTCCCATATCTAGACGATCTGCTAATATTTGCCAGATCAAGGCACATATTGGAGAGAGATCTACAAAGGGCGAGGAGGCATCTGGAGAGCCTAGGGTGGTTAATAAACGAGGAAAAATCAAACCTGATCCCATCACAGGCAATAACCTTTCTAGGTTACACTATCGACTCCATACAGGGAAAAATTTATCTCCCAGAGGAGAAGATAGTAAAGCTTCAGAACGCTGTAAAAAAGGCCCAGACAAACCTGCCAATTTCTATCAGGGCAGTGATGTCTGTTTTGGGTCTCCTTACTGCAGCAATACCTGCAGTACAGTGGGCACGGTTGCATGCGAGGGAACTTCAACAGACAATTTTGAAAAGTTGGTCTTATGGAGAGTCCCTAGAAAAGATGATAACGATATCTCCCCGAGTTCAGAGGAAGCTCTGGTGGTGGAGGAGCTACTCCAATCTGAACAAGGGCCTGCTCTGGTTTTTTCCCCAGGAGAGGAGATTAACAACAGATGCGAGTTCCTGGGGGTGGGGAGCCCACCTGGAAGGACAGATGGCTCAAGGCAATTGGACAAAAAGGGAAGCCAGGAGATCCTCCAATTGGAGGGAATTAAGGGCTATTCTCCTAGGGCTATGGGCTTTCGAGGAAATAGTCCGGGGGCATCATGTTCAGGTGCTATCAGACAATGCCACAGCAGTGGCATATGTTACAAGACAGGGGGGCACGAGAAGCAAGGTCTTGCTAGCCTTGTCAGTTCAGTTGCTATCCTGGGCGGAAGGCAACGTAAAGTCCCTGACAGCTGTACACCTAAAAGGAGAGCTGAATCTAGTGGCAGACTTTCTAAGCAGAGAAAGGATACTAGAGGCAGAATGGAGTCTGAACATGGAGGTATTCCAGGAATTAACAAGGAAATGGGGAACTCCTCAAATAGACCTGTTCGCATCCCACAAGAATGCAAAGGTGAGAGCCTATTACTCGCTAAACAGGCAAGATCAGGCGAAGGGTTTGGATGCGCTGGCACAACCATGGAACTTCCACTTGTGCTACGCCTTTCCCCCCTTTCAAATGATCCCTTGGGTGTTGAAAAAACTACAGCGAGAGACCACAAGTTTAATCCTAGTGGCTCCTTTTTGGCCCAAGAGACCCTGGTTTGCTACCATACAGAGATTGGCAGTGGAACCACATTGGGTTCTCCCGCTTCGAAAGGATCTGCTATCCCAGGGACCCCTTCAGCATCCAAATGTCAATCAGCTCAGGCTGACAGGTTGGTTACTGAGGAGCAGTTGCTAAAAAGAAGGGGCTTCTCAGATAAGCTGGTATCAACCCTGTTAAATAGCCGAAAGAAGGTTACCAGGGGTATTTATTTTAAGACATGGAAGCGGTTTAATTCCTGGTGCATGACTAAAAAATGTTCACCACAGGAATTGCCCTCAATTTTAGAGTTTCTCAATGAGGGTATGGAGATGGGGCTGGCAGCCAGTACCCTGAAGGTCCAGGTAGCTGCCTTGTCGGTGTTTCTTGAGAGAAAGTTATCTCAAGAACCATTTATAGTGAGATTTTTCAAAGCATTGGCCAGGCTTAGGCCGATACCTTTCAAATCCTTTCCTAAATGGGATTTATCTCTGGTGCTACAGGGGTTGATCAGATCACCTTTTGAGCCACCACAGGAAGCAACTTTAAAAGTATGGACGCTTAAACTGGTTCTTTTGGTGGCAGTTACCTCTGCCAGAAGAATTAGTGAGTTACAGGCTCTATCTATAGTAGAACCCTTTTGTTTGATATTTTCAGACCGGGTAGTGCTGAAAACTGACCCGGGCTTCTTGCCAAAGGTCGCAACCTTTTTTCATAGGGCACAAGAGATAGTTTTACCTACTTTTTGTCCTACACCATCCAACTCTAAAGAGGAGGCTTTTCATACCCTGGATGTGAGGAGATGTTTACTCCATTATTTAGAGATTACGAGAGAGTTTAGGAAGACAAATTCTCTTTTTATTCTTTTTTCTGGATCACGCAAGGGTCATTGTGCTTCTAAAAGCACTATAGGCAGATGGCTTAGAATGGCGATCAGTGAAGCCTACAGGGCTGCAGGGGCTGATCCTCCCACAGGGGTAATGGCCCATTCAACAAGGGCAGTAGCAACGTCCTGGGCAGAAAGAGCGGGGGCTTCTCCAGGCCGGATCTGTAAAGCGGCCACGTGGACAAGTTTCTCCACCTTCACCCGCCACTACAGGTTGGACTTGCTATCAGCAGCGGATCAATCGTTTGGCAGGAAGGTCCTGCAGGCGGTGGTCCCACCCTAGAGTAAGTACTCTTTTATCATCTCCAGGTGCTGTCCTGAAAGACGAGGGGAGAAAAACCCTAGTTAGACTTACCGGTAACGGTATTTCTACGAGTCTTTCAGGACAGCACCGATGACCCGCCCTAATTGGTTTATAAAAATGTGGTGTTATTGCTATGTTCTGCTTATCTAATTTCAGCATGGCTGGAGGTACTCTATGAACAACTGAGGCCATGGTGGAAGTGTCCGGTCTTTAAAGAAAAAACTGACTGCAGTGTTTCCTGGGAAAAGTGGGTGGAGCTGCGCTCTCTCCAGGTGCTGTCCTGAAAGACTCGTAGAAATACCGTTACCGGTAAGTCTAACTAGGGTTTTTTTTTTAAATTACCGCATTTATCGGCGTATAACACGCACCGGCGTATAACACGCACCCCAATTTAGGAGGGAATTTTGAGGAAAAAAAAACTTTTAGGAGGGAAGTTGAAGGGAAAAAAAACTTACATTTAAACGCCCATCATTGCAGCCTTGTCAGTGCAGCCTTGTCAGTGCAGCCTTGCCAGTGCAGCCATGTCAGTGCAGCCTTGTCAGTGCAGCCATGTCAGTGCAGCCTTGTCAGTGCAGCCTTGTCAGTGCAGCCATGTCAGTGCAGCCATGTCAGTGCAGCCTTGTCAGTGCAGACTTCCCCAGTGCAGCCATGTCAGTGCAGCCTTCCCCAGTGCAGACTTCCCCAGTGCAGCCTTGTCAGTGCAGACTTCCCCAGTGCAGACTTCCCCAGTGCAGCTTTACCCAGTGCAGCCTTCCCCAGTGCAGTCTTCCCCAGTGCAGCTTTCCCCAGTGCAGCCTTCCCCAGTGCAGCCTTCCCCTAGTGATCCCAGCCATTCTGGGCTTCAAAATCGCCGATCGCGATTTGAAAATGGCGCCGCCGGCGCCGAAATACGCAGTGCCGGTCCTCGGCTCTTTCCGGCGGCTGTCGTTCATTTTCGGCTCCACTCGTAGTCCCGAGCGGAGCTATCCGAACCTAGCTGAAAATGAACGACAGCTGCCGGAAAGAGCCGAGGACCGGCTCTGTGTATTTCGGCGCCGGCGGCGCCATTTTCAAATCGCGATCTGCGATTTTGAAAATATGACAGGTCGGGATCGCAGGGGATCGGCGTATAACACGCACCTGCGACTTTCCCCTGATTTTAAGGGGAAAAAAGTGCGTGTTATACGCCGATAAATACGGTATATTATAATTTATGTTTTTGTGTTTCAAACTTTATCATACCCGGGATATCTACTAGACTCTTGTTTGGACAGATTTAAGTGTGTTATTGTTAAGAATTACAGACCTACAATATAAAACGCCAAATTTCCATGCAAAATAATTGTACCGCTTTCAGCACCTAAAATCCGAAACAATCATACCGCCAGGGAGGTTAATATAGGCTTACCTGTAGGTAAAAGTGGTTGTACAGGGTGTACAACCACTTTAATGGCAGCATGTCTATTGTGATGATCACCTGGGTCTTTTACAGATTCTTGTTTCCCCTGAGGAAGAAAGTATTGTTCGAAACGCTTTGGGATTGAATAGCATTGTACCCAATATGTTTTGATCACATTTGTGCTCTTGTTTTAATCTTCAATTTTAGAATGTTTCATATAAAATATATTTTATACATTCAGATATGTGTGGGTATATGGAATGCCTGAAAAGTTCGATTCAAATTTAGAATGTTTATGTCTGAAAATATACAGGGATTTTGGCATTTAGGGGTGAAACTACTTGGGGATTGTTTCTTTACCTGATATATGTAAATGCATGTAGTGCCTAAGGTGGTACTTATATTCATTCCTTACTGACTTATTAGAACTTGCACTCTTCTGCAGTGTATCAGTACCCCCTTTCTTTGTACACATTGTTAAAGGGATATTGGAAATGTGAATCTCCACTTACCAGTCAGCAATATCAGTGATGCAAGGGTGGTAGACCCTTTTACAGCTAGATTGTGTAGTGACTGGAGCAAAGAGTGACGTTGTGAAAGCGTTGCTGACCTCTGTTAGAATATTAACGTGAGACATCACTCTAAAGGGGAAGTTCTGCTTTATGCCCCCCCCCTCTCCTGTTTTTGGCACTTTATGCCTTCCCCTCCCTGCAACCTTTTGGGACACATCACAGGCCCCAGAAGGCTGCGGGGACCATTTACAAAGCACAGCACAGCTCTCCTTTGTGCAGTGGGCAGCCGGCTGTGGAGCCAGAAGGAATTACACCTGGCTGCCCACAGTAAACATGGCGGTGCCTAGGGACCCGAAGACCGAAGTGATTTGGGTGAGCACGGTGCTGGACCCCTGGACAGGCAAGTGTCCTTTTATTAAAAGTTAGCAGCTACAGTATTGTAGCTGCTGATTTTTATTTTTTTTAAATTTATTTTTCATAGAGGGCGATAGTCCTCTTTAACATGCCCTTAACCTCTTTCCGACCAAGTTGGCTCCTCTGCGCGAGCCGTCTTAGCTATACTTCGGCTCATGACTGCCGGCCACGAGCGATCGTGAGCAGGAGAGACAGAACAGGGACGAGTGTGTGTGTGTAAACACACACTTCCCTGTTCTGTTCTGAGAGGAGTGACAGATCGTGTGTTCCTATTGGCTAGGAATCACGATCTGTCACTTCCTCTAGTCAGTCCCCTCCCCCTTCAGTTAGAATCACCTCCCAGGGAACACAGTTAACCCCTCGAGCGCCCCCTAGTGTTAACCCCTTCACTGCTAGTGACATTTTTACAGTAATCAATGCATTTTTATAGCACTGTTCGCTGTATTAATGCCAATGGTCCCAAAAATGTGTCAAAATTGTCCAATGTGTCCGCCATAATGTCGCAGTCACGATAAAAATCGCAGATCACCGCCATTACTAGTAAAAAAAAAGAATAATAAAAATGCTATACATCTATCCCCTATTTTGTAGACTGTAACTTTTGAGCAAACCAATCACTATACGCTTATTGCGATTTTTTTTTTTTTTTACAAAAAATATGTAGAAGAATACGTATCGGCCTAAACTGAGGAAAAAAAAAATGTTTTTTTTATACATTTTTGGGAATATTTATTTTTTCATAGGTCATGTGACTCAAAAACCGCATCAAAAATGTAAAGCGGGTGCTTTTTTGAGGCGTTTTTGCCACGTTTTCAAAGCATTCCAATGTCGAGGTGCGTTAGCAGTGTGAAGACATACATAGAATTTAGGGAGATGCATTTATCTTGATCTTTTTCTTGAGCTCTTTTTTTTTAACTCAAAAGCGCTTCACAAATTATTCATTAAAAAGTCGAATATAATACAATTCTATTTAAAATATATATATATATATATATATACATATATTTTTAAAAACTGTTCCAGATTTGGCCAGGTGCATCATGAATTTTCAGTTTCGGTCCAGAATTTTAATTTCGTTGCACCAATAGTTTATATATATCATCGTTTATATGGTGTATACACGGGCACATGGAAAACAACAGAATGCAGATATGTGTCTTTTTTAATCTATTTTCTTCTGATTTGATTTTAGACTAAGATAAGTGGATCTCAGAATACGTAATAATATTTGGTAATGTGAAGGGCTGTTCTCTGAGCCAGGCTCTACTGTTCAGGAAATTACGGTACCTGTGCAGTGCCAAGCATTGCATATGCCCGTGCTATGTAATGACAATGTTTGTAGCTTATTATTTGAGGCCTACGGACAGAGCAAGCCTTATTGCGCCCAGCAGTGCGTGTAAACCTGATTTTGGAACCCTCCAGCGACTACATTAACTGTACACCAGAGTCTGGTAGAAGCAATGAATGCTATATTTGTAGAGGAGGTAGTAAGAGATGTCCCACTTCAGCCTGACTGTTATTGAGTACCTGTATTCAAGCTGTTTACATTTCCTTTCTATGGGGATGTTCTATAAAAGCCAGAGGAAAGCAAAAGCAGAGGTGTTGGTTGTAGCATGTTACAATAGCTTGCTTTTACCTGCACCAGGTAAAGGGCTGCAATGTCTATTTGTTTTACAAAATTACCCTCAGGCTGAGTTCACGCTATTGAGAATTGGATGTGGGTTTCTCCGCGTCCAATTTGCATGTCAGGAGATTGTGACCAGCTCTCTATGGAGCCGGTTCACACATCTCCGGAGAGGCTCCGGTGCGAATTGCACAGGAGTCCTGTGTGTGTTCTGGTCGGTTTCAGGTCCGAATTCAGACAAATATTCGGACTGAAATCAGACCTGAAACGGTGAACGAGGACGCACCGGACCCCTGCTGTGAGCCGATCCGTGCTTCAGTGTGAACCCAGCCTCAACAAAGTGAAGCCTCGTTCACACGATCGGATTTTCCGACGGGAATTGTGTGATGACAGGCTGTTGGCAAAAAATCCGACCGTTTGTTGTCAATTGTTGTCGGATTTTCCGCGGACAAATGTTGGATGGCAGGCTTATAAATTTTCCGCGGACAAATGTCTGTTGTCGGATTTTCCAATCGTGTGTACACAAGTTCGTCAGACAAAAGTCCAAAGTACAAACACGCATGCTCGGAAAGCAAGGACGAGCCAGAAGCGGTCAGTCTTGTAAACTAGCATTCGTAATGGAGAATTAACATTCGTAATGCGGCAAATTATGAAATCTCCAAATGCAGCGCACAATTCTCTTCTTCTTTAATGGGATAATAATGAAGAAGCTGAGGGTAAAGGTGATGGACTGGCCAAGCATGTCTCCAGACCTAAACCCTATCGATCATCTGTTGGGCATGCTCAAATGGAAGGTGGAGGAGCGCAAGGTCTCTAACATCCACCAGCTCTGTGATGTCGTCATGGAGGAGTGGAAGAGGACTCCAGTGGCAACCTGTGAAGCTCTGGTGAATTCCATGCCCAAGAGGGTTAAGGCAGTGCTGAAAAATAATGGTGGCCACACAAAATATTGACACTTTGGGCCATTTTGGACATTTTCACTTAGGGGTGTACTCACTTTTGTTGCCAATGGTTTAGACATTATTGCCGTGTGTTGAGTTATTTTGAGGGGACAGCAAATTTACACTGTTATACAATCTGTACACTCACTACTTTTGTAGCAAAGTGTTATTTCTTCAGTGTTATCACATGAAAAGATATGATAAAATATTTACGAAAATGTGTGGGGTGTACTCACTTTTGTGAGATACTGTATATATGAACTGTATATTAATCAGACATACTAGCTGGCAGAGAGGTTATTCAAACCCTCCTTCCTAAATCACATTAACATTATAACAGTGTTCCCAACTTCATACATCAAATTATATCAAATACATGTGTGGGAGCCATTTGCCACTATCAAGGGGCCCTTAAGCATGGGTGAGAGCTAATATGAGATTGAAATATACCGGGGATCCACTCCAAAGTTATTTCAGGCCAGAAGAAAATCACTGTGTTACGTCCTGGCATAAAATGTCACAACCCACTCAGTCCATGCTGCTGAGACAGTGCAAAATGATTAGGTGGTCCACCAATTGTGGGTCTCCTGATCTACTGGTCATGAAGTGAGGGCTGCACAAACCTCTGTCTAGAGTCTTAGGGCCCTTTCACATTTGTGCATTCAGTTCCGATCAGCAGGGGATCTATGATTGGACAAGTGAAAAATTGGGTGTAGGGGACGCTGTGATTGGTGGTAATCATTAACTAATTCTTAATCCCATACGAAACAAAAAAACATATAAAAAGTCACATGTAGAAGTGTTGATTCAAATCGTCCACCTGGACAAAAAAATGTGAATAAATGGAGTCCCAACAAAGTAACAAGTGTAAACATAAAAACAAAATCAATGGAAAAAATTAGTTACATAGTTACATAGTAGGTGAGGTTGAAAAAAGACACAAGTCCATCAAGTCCAACCTATGTGTGTGATTATGTGTCAGTATTGCATTGTATATCCCTGTATGTTGCGGTCATTCAGGTGCTTATCTAATAGTTTCTTAAGCTATCAATGCTCCCCGCTGAGACCACCGCCTGTGGAAGGGAATTCCACATCCTTACCGCTCTTACAGTAAAGAACCCTCTACGTAGTTTAAGATTAAACCTCTTTTCTTCTAATTTTAATGAGTGGCCACGAGTCTTGGTAAACTCTCTTCTGCGAAAAAGTTTTATCCCTATTGAGGGGTCACCAGTCCGGTATTTGTAAATTGAAATCATATCCCCTCTCAAGCGTCTCTTCTCCAGAGAGAATAAGTTTAGTGCTCGCAACCTTTCCTCATAACTAAGATCCTCCAGACCCTTTATTAGCTTTGTTGCCCTTCTTTGTACTCGCTCCATTTCCAGTACATCCTTCCTGAGGACTGGTGCCCAGAACTGGACCGCATACTCTAGGTGCGGCCGGACCAGAGTTTTGTAGAGCGGGAGAATTATCGTTTTATCTCTGGAGTTGATCCCCCTTTTAATGCATGCCAATATTCTGTTTGCTTTGTTAGCAGCAGCTTGGCATTGCATGCCATTGCTGAGCCTATCATCTACTAGGACCCCCAGGTCCTTTTCCATCCTAGATTCCCCCAGAGGTTCTCCCCCCAGTGTATAGATTGCATTCATATTTTTGCCACCCAAATGCATTATTTTACATTTTTCTACATTGAACCTCATTTGCCATGTAGTCGCCCACCCCATTAATTTGTTCAGGTCTTTTTGCAAGGTTTCCACGTCCTGCGGAGAAGTTATTGCCCTGCTTAGCTTAGTATCGTCTGCAAATACAGAGATTGAACTGTTTATCCCATCCTCCAGGTCGTTTAAGAACAAATTAAATAGGATTGGACCCAGCACAGAACCTTGGGGAACCCCACTACCCACCCCTGACCATTCTGAGTACTCCCCATTTATCACCACCCTCTGAACTCGCCCTTGTAGCCAGTTTTCAATCCATGTACTCACCCTATGGTCCATGCCAGCAGACCTTATTTTGTACAGTAAACGTTTATGGGGAACTGTGTCAAATGCTTTTGCAAAATCCAGATACACCACGTCTACAGGCCTTCCTTTATCTAGATGGCAACTCACCTCCTCATAGAAGGTTAATAGATTGGTTTGGCAAGAACGATTCTTCATGAATCCATGCTGATTACTGCTAATGATATTGTTCGTATTACTAAAATCCTGTATATAGTCCCTTATCATCCCCTCCAAGAGTTTACATACTATCGATGTTAGGCTAACTGGTCTGTAATTCCCAGGGATGTATTTCGGGCCCTTTTTAAATATAGGAGCTACATTGGCTTTTCTCCAATCAGCTGGTACCATTCCAGTCAGTAGACTATCTGTAAAAATTAGGAACAATGGTCTGGCAATCCATGAAAGTCCACAAAAAAACATAAAAAAACATACATAAAGAGACATCAATCTTCTAAATATGACAGTGTCTTCCAACAAAGATTTGTGATCCTTCACCAAGCGTTAGGGAAACATGGACACCCAAAAGTGAATAGATAAGTGATCTGCTTACCAGACCAATTTGACTTCTTTCCTAAGAAAGATGGTCAAACAGCATTTTTGCAAGATAGTGCCTGCTCACATGTGATGGAACGGAGATGGTAGGAATCTTCCTCCTCAATGGCAAAGGCAGGATATACAAAAAGAGCAAGAAACGTCCATAGCATAATACCGTTTTTATTATTAAAATCAAATGGTAAAAAAAGTGGCCAAATGGCTCCTCACATTTAAAAGTGCCTGTCCCGGCACTGGGGCTGCTGGCTTGTCGAAAGGAATGATGTGCGGAGTGACCTCCGATCCCACCTCCGTGGATGGCGTGCGTTCCACCGGCTCACACTGACATCCAGCCGGACTGGAAGTTGCGTAGGTAAAAAAACGTGACCAGGTACCGCCTCTATGATTGGAGCAGAGCGGGGCGGATGACAGGCCCGTGTCCACTCAGTTTCTACAGAATGGACATAGACAGACCCCACTCTATGGTCATCTTGGAGTAAACAGTCTCTGCTATCTGTTTACACACGTTGCTGCCTCAGAAAACAGAAGAGGATTCAGTCCTCCAACATTTTTTTTTGTCGGCTGATTGGACCTAGATGTAAACCTTCTGATCAGGTCTGTCCGAAAAAAAAATTGGCAGACCCGATCAGATCACCCGCGTGAAAGGGCCATAAAGGATTTCAGAGGTGGAGGGCAGTATAAATTAGGAAACTGGAATATAGAATATAAAATGCTAAGAATTCTAAAGATCAAAAAAGCTTGTCAAATCCTTTCAATCTTTCTAGATTAGAGCTTGCATATTGTTTTACAGAGCTGAACTAACCTTCCTACCACTTCCAATAGAGCTAGCCTCAATAAAAGAGTTAATTTTCGGTGTGCAGAACACATGCCAGAAATGACTTTGCCGGCTGGCCACGGTCCTATAAGTGGCTTTTAATTATTTTAGCTGATATGCTAGAGATGAAATCTCTTTTATTTTTATTGCATTAGATGCTGCTGAATATCCACTGCTGAAATGTGTTTGTCTCACAAGAGGCGCAGCAAATCAAGATCGCGTTCAATCTGCTTCACTCAGATGGAGGTGAGGCTCGTGGGGAATGCTTTTCCAATTATAAACCGGTCGTGTCCTCGTCTCACATGCTCAGTGTCAACCCGTAAATGTAGGAGGGTTTTATGGACTTTGAGAGGGAATTAAAGCAAGAAGTTCAATGAAACGGCTTTGTTTCACTTAGAGGCATGTTTTTTTTTTTTTCAGCCGCCTTGCTTGAGTTCCCTTGCCCGTGTAGTCTCTCAGTCTAGGCTGATGTGAAAAGCAGGTTACATGACTTATACCAACTGCTAAGTGATAATATAAGGAATGTTCCTACTATGAAAAACACTTAATAGTTTTTAGGTATGGCATTTGGCTATTATCAAATAGACTGGTCTATCCAAAGCCAACGTACACTATATTGCCGAAGATATTGGCCTTTACATGTACATGAACTTTAATGGCGTCTTAGTCCGTAGGGTTCAATATTGAGTTGGCCCACCCTTTGCAGCTATAACAGCTTCAACTCTTCTGGGAAGGCCGTCCACAAGGTTTAGGAGTGTGTCTATGGGAATGTTTGAACATTCTTCCAGAAGCGCATTTGTGAGGTCAGGCACTGATGTTGGATAAGAAGGCCTGGCTTGCAGTCTTCGCTCTAATTCATCCCAGAGGTGTTCTATTGGGTTGAGGTCAGCACTCTGTGCAGGCCAGTCAAGTTCTCCACCCCAAACTCGCTCATCCATGTTTTTATGGAACTTTCTTTTGTGCACTAGTCCAAATCATTTGGTGGAGGGGGGATTATGGTGTGGGGTTGTTTTTCAGGGGAAAGGCTTGGCCCCTTAGTTCCTTTATTCTTAAGGCGTTGGCATACCAAGACATTTTGGACAATTTTATGCTCCCAACTTTGTGGGAACAGTTTGGGGATGGCACCCTTTCAGTTCCAACATGACTGCGCACCAGTTCACAAAGCAAGGTCCATAAAGACATGGATGAGCGAGTTTGGGGTGGAGGAACTTGACTGGCTTGCGCAGAGTCCTGACCCCAACCCGATAGAACACCTTTGGGATGAATTAGAGCAGAGACTGCGAGCCAGGTCTTCTCATCCATATCAGTGCACTTCTGGAAGAATGGTCAAACATTCCCATAGACACACTCCTAACCCTCGTGGACAACCTTCCCAGTAGAGTTGAAACTGTTATAGCTGCAAAGGGTGGGCCAACTCAGTATTGAACCCTACGGACTAGTGCCTCAGATTTGTGTACACACGATCGAAATTTCCGACAACGGATTTTGTTGTTGGAAAATTTTATAGCAAGCTCTCAAACTTTGTGTGTCAGAAATTCCGATGGACAATGTGTGATGGAGCCTACACACGGTCGGAATTTCCGACAACAAGGTCCTATCACACATTTTCCGTCGGAAAATCCAACCGTGTGTACGGGGCATAAGACTGGGATTCCATTAAAGCTCATGTGCGTGTAAAGGCAGGCATCCCAATACATCCCAATACTTCCCAATACTTTTGACAATAAAGTATGTAAGAACGTACGTAGGTTGACACATTTCGGACCTGCTTCTGAAAATGCTACTCTATGTTATGCTACTCTTTGGACTTAAAGCGGAGCTCCACCCAAAAGGGGAAGTTCCGCTTTAAGAACTCGTTCTCTGCTCCTCTTGAACAATTGGCACTTTTAAGGAGTGGGGGGGGGCAGGTACCCGATTTTGACAGGAAACAGAAGTTCTCCTCCCTCCCCCCTGCAGTCTTCTGGTACACTCACAGGTCCCAGAAGACTGCATCCACCATTCACGATGTACAGTGTGTCTCACGCATGCGTAGTGCGCACCCGGCTGTGAAGCCGCAAGCTGTCACAGCCGGGGGGGGGGGGCAATAGTGAAGATGCTGTTGCCGGGGACTGAAGACAACGGGTGAGACCTACTAGGGTGACCACACTGCTGCATTGTGGGACAGGCGAGTGGCTGTTTTTTTGGGGTTTTTTTTACAGTTTTTGTAGCTGCTGACTTTTATTTTTTCCACAGATGACTGGAACTCCGCTTTAAGTACTCAGAATCACTGACCAAAAAAAAAAAAAAAAAACGTGCAGCAGATTGAAATCAGAACTTCCAAGTTGTATGCTTGTTGCAGGTTAATCACGCAAAAAAACTGAATCCATTGAAATTTGGTATCACAGCCAGGGATGTAGTATTTTTTTATTTTTGCAGTGGCAGTTTATACTGTATGTTTCCTTTGTTAAAGGCCTCATTTATTATTGGTTATATGCTTTTTTTTTTGTTTTATTTCCTGCAGTTTTCCTTTGTTACAGCGGTGTGGCCGTCACAGGCTGGGATCTGCGGATATAATGGGTGAACTTACCCTTTCCAGTAAATATTAAAACATACATAAAAATAAATGATGAAAGTCATTTTTTATAGTGCACAAAAGGTAAAGAGATTTGGTTGTAAGCTATTGAATTTTTCTGTTTTAAAACATCAACCCCCCCCTCCCGATACGCTATTGCTGTGAGCCTTGTCCATGGTGCTGAAATCAATCTTCTATATTTCCCCTAATGCTTAGCTAGGCCCTGAGTGACTGCAGGATACCCTTTACCTAAGTGAATCAATGGTACATTATGTCCTAGCTTGATTGTATAATAAATCACAATTCAACATGTTGTCCCTTTAGTCGCATTCATACTCTGTTTTACCTCCGGCAACTTTGGGAGATCAGGTGTGATATTGATGGTATACAAAAAATCAGCTTATAGGAGTGTAGAATTGGCTGTTCAATAAATACCCCACGGTTGACTTGTTTGATTACTTGTATATACAGTACACTGTAAAACCAATGATACCAGCCCTCCAGCTTCTGAGCAAGGCCGATGGAGGAGATATAATATCCTGGGCCCATGGCTTCTGAGAAAGGCCGATAGCGGAGATATAATATCCTGGGCCCATGGCTTCTGAGCAAGGCCGATAGCGGAGATATAATATCCTGGGCCCATGGCTTCTGAGCAAGGCCGATGGAGGAGATATGATATCCTGGGCCCATGGCTTCTGAGCAAGGCCGATGGAGGAGATATGATATCCTGGGCCCATGGCTTCTGAGCAAGGCCAATGGAGGAGATATGATATCCTGGGCCCATGGCCGTGCAAGTCTTGTTCTAAAGAATGTTCTAAATAGTTCTAATTCTAAAGAATGTTTATCCAGGTTTTCTAATTGCACCAACAGAAGCAGAATTGTGGGACATTTACATGTTTTTTTTTATGTTTATGATGCTCAAAATATGAGTTTTTAGTAGGGCTGTGGAAATTAAAGATTAATTCCTCGATTAATCGTTCATTTTTTTGATCGGTAGGCTGCCTGGCCTGGGGCCGCTTTGGGCCAAGCTGTGGCTGCAGCGCAGCGCTCCGCTCCCTCCTCCTCCTCCACTATATGTCATACACAGTCTGCGGACATCTCCCGCTGTGTGTCTCCGAGCTCAGTGTGAAAACTTTGGCCGCGCTGTGAGAAAAGTCCCGCCCTCCTCCTAGATCAGCTCATGTGATAGACGTAGTGTTCTATATATAGATGCAGTATTCTGTCCATCACACGAGCTGATCTACGAGGAGGGAGGGATTTTTCTCACAGCGCAGCCAAAGTTTTCACACGCAGCTGGGAGACACATAGCGGGAGATGCCCGCAGACTGTGTAATTCAGGCATGGACTACAGTGAGACTGCATTATGGGCACGGTGAGACTGCATTATGGGCACGGTGAGGCTGCGTTTATGGGCACGGTGAAACAGCATTATGGGCACGGTGAGACAGCATTATGAGCACGGTGAGACAGCATTATGGGCACGGCGAGGCTGCGATCATGGGCACGGTGAGACAGCATTATGGGCACGGTGAGGCTGTGATTATGGGCACAGTGAAACAGCATTATGGGCACGGCGAGGCTGCGATTATGGGCACAGTGGGACAGCATTATGGGCATGGTGAGGCTGCGATTATAGGCACAGCGAGACTGCATTATGGGCACAGTAAGGCTGCGATTATGGGCACGGTGAGACTGCATTATGGGAACGGTGAGACTGCATTATGGGCACGGTAAGTCTGAGATTATGGGCACGGTGAGACTGCATTATGGGCATGGTGAGATTGCATTTTGGGCACGGTAAGGCTGCGATTATGGGCACGGTGAGACTGCATTATGGGCACAGTGAGACTGCATTTTTTGGCACGGTAAGGCTGTGATTATGGGCACAGTAAGGCTGCAATTATGGGCACGGTGAGGCTGCCATTATAGGCATGGTGAGGCTGCGATTATGATGACGGTGAGACAGCATTATGGGCATGGTGAGACAGCATTATGGGCATGGTGGGGCTGCGATTACGGGCACAGTGAGGCTGTGATTATGGGCACAGTAAGGCTGCGATTATGGGCATGGTGAGGCTGAGTTTATGACCTGTGACATCCTAGCCATGCCTCGCTATGTCCGGCTTCGGCCGTTGCCATAACCATGGTGCTAAATCAGCTAAAAGTAGTTGGATCTGTATGTGCATTATAATTAATCAAAACTAGTTGATTAATTGAGTAAAAAAAAAAAAAACAATTAATCAAACACGAAAATTTTAATCAGTAACAGCCCTAGTTTTTAGTTTTGGATAAATGCACTTTTTAAAGGGTCAGCCAAATACATTATTTAAAGAAGCGGTATTAAAGTGTTACAAAACCCAGGACCCTGCATTCACTATATCTGGCAGTACACAGAACATGGAAATGCAATTATTTTAGTAAGTATAAACTGATACATATCTTTTCTCATCAGCAGTATATACCAGTCTTGTGACTTCTATCAGTTCCTAGTAAAGCTTGTAGGAGGAGTTTTCATTTTCCCCTGACCCTCTGTCTGGACAGTGCTGATTGGCCCTGTACTGATCACATGCACCCTCCCAAGAAAAAATAAAAATTCTCTAGCAATACACAACAAACTGACATGTGCAGCCCGTCCCCTGGCTCTGTAATACACAATGCAAAGGATTAACCCCTTAGACCCCTTTCACACCGAGGCGCTGGTTTGAGGCGTTTTTGCTCTAAAAATAACACCTGTAAAGCACCTGTAAACTGCCTCTTCTGCAGCACTCGGGCTTTCACACTGGGGGCGGTGCGCTTGCTGGACAGGAAAAAAAGTCCTGCAAGCAGCATCTTTGGGGCGGTGCGGGAGCGGTGTATACAGTGCTCCCACACCACCACCGCCCATTGAAATTAATGCGCTTTAAAAACAGTGCTAAGCGGGCGCTTTTAACCCTTTCTGGGTTTTTTTGGGGCTCCTTCTACTAATTTTGTCTGAGTAGAAGTTTGGTGAGTGTTGATTCGCGCTTTTCAGTTTGCGTTTTTCATTTTGTGCTTTTCAGTTCGTTTCTGAACGGCCGTTCGTCAACCAGACATGTTGCGGAATCGGAGGAGATAACGTGTTATTTATTATTGGCCTTGGAGTTATTGCTTTGACATTATTTTTTTGGTTGAATAATGATTTGATTTGGTATATTTTCTATATTTTTGGATGCATAGAATGCACTTTTTGGTTAAGTTCTATTGGCAGATAGCATGTCTAATTTTATTTGTTTTCTTTTTTTAATGCACAATAAAAATATTGTGTAGAATAATACTTGGCTATGTGTTTTACTTCAAATGACAGTTTGGGAGTCGGCAGTTATATTTAAAAAAATACAATGTAAAATTGACAAGGGACACCAACATAGTTGTATCTTTGATCTCAAAAACTACAGGATAATGGTGTTGTGGTAACTTGTCCAAATAAAAAAAAAGCATAATAATATTATTCTTGATATCACTAGAAGAAAAAAACCTTTGAAAATTTGTTTGCAATAACTCCATCAGTATCACCAGCAAAGCAGCTTCATTATTATCCCATTAAAGAAGAGAATTGTGCGCTGTATTTTGAGATTTCATAATTTGCCACGTCACGAATGTTAATTCTCCATTACGAACGCTAGTTTACAAGACCGATCGCTTCTGTCTCGTCCCTGCTTCTGAGCATGCGTGTTTGTACTTTGGACTTCTGTCCGACGGACTTGTGTACACACGCTCGGAAAATCCGACAACACACTTTGTCCACGGAAAATTTTAAAACCTGCCATCCAACATTTGTCCACGGAAAATCTGACAACAATTGTCCAATGGAGCGTATAAACGGTTGGGTTTACCGCCAACAGCCTGTCATCACACATTTCCTGCCGGAAAGTCCAAACGTGTGTACGAGGCTTAAGAGTAGGTGAAGAATTTGAGTAGAGCTCAGAAGTCCAGCAGACTAGTCTTGCCTTCAAACTAGCCAGCATCACTTGGCCAAGTGAAAGACCTTTCCAGTCCGCAAATGGCCAGCTTGCTTTGCTTCAGCTGAATCACCTAATGCCCTGTACACACGGCCGGTTTTGCCGTCGGAATAAACTCTGAAGGTTTTTCCAACGGAATTCCGCTCAAGCTGTCTTGCATACACACGGTCACACCAAATTTCGACCGTCCAGAACGTCTTGACGTACAACACGTACGACGGGACTAGAAAACAGAAGGCCAGTAGCCAATAGCTTCCGTCTCGTACTTTCTTCAGAGCATGCGTCGTTTTTGGTACGTTGGAACAGCATACAGACGAGCGTTTTTTCCGATAGTAATTTGTTCCGTCAGTTCAGTTCTCTATCTTAGTCCGTCTGAATTTTCGACAGAAAAAGTCCGATGGAGCCTACACATGGTCGGAATATACGATGATCAGCTCCCATCGGACTCTTTCTGCCGGAAATTTCGCTCGTGTGTACGCGGCATTAGCCATCCATTTCATAAGTAAACATCCCCTTGCATGTTGGCTCACACCGCATGTTGTCTGGTTGTTGTTGGTCTTCGTCCATTAAATTGCAGACATCCCACGACCTGGCGTATAAACACCTTCACGTAGAGTATGTTAACATAACTATGCAGCCCTGTTTATTTCAAATGCCCTCTTAAGCTTGTGAACGTGATGGAAATGGCGGTTCCCCGCTGTTATTTTTTCATTCATCACTTAGAAATATAAACCTTCCCACTGCAAGGTTTCTGTGTGGACACCGTTGGGAAGCTTAAGCTTTTTTCTCCGGAGTGCTGTAGTGACCGCGTACACACTGACTTACCGGATAAAAATAGAGAGAGTCTCTTTTATTACAGAATGAGTGTTGGGAGACGAGGGGCGGGCAAGGGCGGAATAATCACAAATGCATTTCTGTTTTGCCGTGTGTTGCCATTGTGGGTGGTTAGGTCTGTACTGTATTTAAGTTATATAGGAAGCCTTTTTTTTTTATAACAGCAGGTAAAAAAAAAAGCCTGAGGCTTTGTAAATTTAGATTCTGTAAAAAAAAAAAATGCCCTTTAACTGTAAACCACTAAACTTAAAAGGAACCTGCTACTTCCTTAAACTGCCATAATAATGTTAAGCGGGGGGGTTGAAGTTTTTATTCTTGCGACTCCTGGGGAACTCTCAAGGAGGAGTTGAAATGAGTACAATACTAACAGTCAATGTGGGGAATAAGAGGGCTCATGCACGCTGCAGCTCAAAAAAAAAATCTGCTTTTACAGGCATTTGAGCTTTTATTTCAGCTTGGAGAAGCTTGTGCTTTTTTTGGTTCTTTTGCACGTTTTTTTTGAGCTTCTTTGAGCTCCTTTGAGCATAAGCGTTTTTTTTTCACAAACCCTCCCCTCAGCTTGTTTTTCCTAAATATTTTATTTTGTGTGTTTGCAAGCTTCTTCGAGCTTCTTCATGCACTTTCCGTGCATTTTTAGTCACTTCTGTGTCTTTTCTGCTCGAAAAACTCCTCTCAAAAATGCAAGTTTGGTGGGGGGTTTTTTTCTGCCCGTAAAAGCCTGAAAAAACCACATTGTATATGGACACATTGGCTAACATGTAGGAGAGTTTCCAGGCAGAAAAAAAAAATTAAGCCTATAGGAGCAGCTTCTTTGAGCTACTTCAGGCACTTTCATGCATTTTTAGTCACTTCTATGTCTTTTCTGCTCGAAAAACTCCTCTCAAAAATGCAAGTTTGGTGGGGTTTTTTTCTGCCCGTAAAAGCCTGAAAAAAAAAGTGTGTATGGACACATTGGCTAACATGTAGGAAAGTTTCCAGGCAGAAAAAAAAATGCAGCTTCTTTGAGCTTCTTTGAGCTGCAGTGTGCATGAGCCCAGAAAAGAGTTGTGCAAGCGTATGCTAGATGTAGTTTGCCAGGTTGTTTGGGTCACTGATACTTTCTTGGTACGTCACCTTACGGTGCTCCTTTTCTTGAGCTTTTTCTTGTGTTTTATGCAATTTTATTTTTGATTCACCATGAAGATGTATCTTTGTACTAATGCTTATTTAATGACATATATGTTTCTTCAATAGACACTTGGCTTTGTATGTTAAAAACTCCCTGAAGAAGGGCATCAAGCCGGAAATGTCGGGTTCATTAATCAGCCTACATGTATCTGTATATGTATCAATCTATGTCTATGCACTTTTTTGTCCTCGATGACTTAAATTCCTCTATTGCACATAACATTTTGTGATAAACTTCTGTTTTACATGACGAGATATTGTTTTCGGTCACTTTAAAAGTCCCACCTACCGAAGGGGGTTTTGTGTTTTTCAAATGTAGAACATGGAGCAGATGCAACTCCTAATTATCAATGGGGCACAAGCCACCTTTGTTAAAGTGATTGTACAGTCTCAGATTTTTTCCTATAAAAATAAGAAGCATGTTATACTTTTTTTAACAAGAAAGGCATGTTATACTTACCTGCTCTGTTGGAGTGGATTCGCACAGAGCAGCCCCAATCCTCCTCTTCTGGCCCCTCTTCTGGCCCCTCCCCACTGTTGGGTGCCCCCACAGAAAGCAGCTTGCTATGCTGGGCACCTGAGCCAAGTCACTGCTCCCTGTGTCCATTCAGACATGGAGCTGCCACCCTGCCCCACCACTCTCTCTCTCCTGATTGGCTAGCTGACTTTGACATCAGCAGCAGCCAATGGCGCTGCTGTGTCTCAGCCAATTAGGGAGGGGGAATCTCGGATGGCTGAGACACTCGTGGACATCCCTGGACAGAGAGGGACCTCAGGTAGGTTTTAGGGGGGCTGCAGCACCCCCTAACATAGAATGCATTAAGATAAAAAAACCTCCTGCCTTTACAACTCCTTTAATTAGGAGCGATCAGTTCTCTACTCTGTGGCTGTGACAGGCACAGCACACAAAATAGAGAGCTGGAGCTGCATGCTCTGATCTTTCAGCTATCCCCACCCCCACTCGGCTCAGAGTGGAGGGTGGAGGAGCGTTGTTAACCCTGCAGACTCATGTATTGTAATCATTGCATGGGCAAAGAAAGGAACTAACACTGACAGCTCACATCCCATACAGCAGGGTTGCAGGTGGCGGGAATCTGCGGCAGTTTTCTATATAGAAAACTGCTGTATTCCCTCTGTTATTCAGTTACCGACCTGTACTATTTTCTCTAAAGCGAGCGCAGATAGACCTGAAACAGATCTATCTAATCTAGTAATGTGGCGCACTCCCCTTCTGGCATTTTAATGGCACTGGAAGCTTAGTTAATTCTCTGGTATGTGTCCGGTACAGATGATAAGCTAAGCATTCATACATATTTATTGGCAGTCAGAGGCGAGGTATCAAAAATTCTTTTTGTTTTACTTATAAGTGCTACATACTCATACTATGTCATCATTTGGTGATATATCTTTTTAGAATAAAAATCACCTTGAAGAAGACCACGACTATATGGGTCGAAACGTGTTGGATTATCATTGTGGATGGCATTCTGTAATGAGCTGTACTGTTAGTCATCATAATGCAGGAGAGTGGTGGGCACAAAAACTTTTGTGCACTGCACCACAGGTCCTGTCTGTTCCTTTCCTTCCTGGAGGTCCAAGTGTGTGGCTTCTCGTAAGCTTCCTGGAGCTGGAGTCCGCCTTGGGGAGATGGGGACGACCCATGGAGGCCTCTGGATCGCTAAACTTCTTTTAAATTTCTGATTATAGGACACCTTTTCTAATTCTACTCTCCAGAGGTATACTAATATTATGTAAGTAGATTATTATTTTTTATTATTATTATTATTATACAGGATTTATATAGCACCAACAGTTTACGCAGCGCTTTACCATATAAAAGGGAGACAATACAGTTATAATACAATAAAATACAAGAGGATTAAGAGGGCCCTGCTCAGAAGAACTTACAATCTAATAGGGTGGGGCAGGTGGTACAAAAGGTTGTAACTGTGGAGAATGAGCTGATGGAAGTGGTAAAAGATTAGTTAGAGACATGATAGGCTTTCCTGAAGAAATTAGTTTTCAGGGATCGCCTGAAGGTAACAAGAGTAGGGGATAGCCGGACCGGTGGAGGTAGCGAGTTCCAGAGGATGGGAGAGGCTCTGGAGAAATCCTGGAGATGAGCATGGGAGGAGGAGACGAGAGAGCTTGAAAGTAGGAGGTCTTGAGAAGAGCGGAGAATGTTTGGACATTATGTTATGTCAGAAATCTGAGTGTTTTGATATATCTTTTTTAGAATAAAAATCACCCTGAAGAAACCACGACTATATTGGGTCGAAACCCGTTGGATTATCATTGTGGATGCCATTCTGTAATGTAAAGTTTTCATCCATTGTGTATAAAAAAATATTATTTTTGACCAAATTACTTTGCTACTAAAAAAAAACCCTTGGGGGAACAATCCAATTGCAAAAACCTAATGTGTGAGGGTAGCAGGGAATTACATTCTGCTCTCCCATTGCAATGAAAGTAGGAAAAAATGTGTATTAAATCATTTTTAAAAAAATATAGAAAAAAAAATGGTCATCTATCATACAGGAGTACTTTATTGATATACTATGGAATATTGACTTGTTCACCTTAGACGTTCACACTATACTGTAAAATAACCATTGACCCTCAGCAATATACAGTACATATATATATAGAGATAGATATACTGTAAATCACTGTTTGCCCCTTCAATTTCTTGCCCGTGTTCTGAATCCTTCTTTGCAAGCCGGCACAAATACAGATCTGTTCTAGAGAACACGAGATGTTATGTCAGCAGTATAATTTATTTGTTGACAAGCTGCAGCTAACCTAGCCATTTGTTATATTTACCCACGTATATAGTTATATAGCTAGAGCACATTTGTCTGATTGTGTACTAATCTGTCACAGAGACAGATAGGAGGAACGGGTTTACTTAGAAAGTGAGCATTGACCTTCCAGAGAGAACACAGTCATTGAGAAGAAGCAGAGATGGAACGGCTTTCACGCCAGGCCAGCCCATTGGCTCTTAACCTTGGCCATCTGCTGCAAAGGAATTGATTAACACTTTGGTTCTTGTATAATGATGACATGCATGCAATGTGCAAATGCTGCCGTAACCCCGGACAACCAGATCCAGCTGGCATTTTTTTTTCTTTTCAGTTTATTAGGAATGAACATTTTTTTTTTTTGTAAGTTTGCACAAATACGGTGGAAATATGTCACTGGTTAAGAGGACCTGTCATACAACAGTCAACTTTTTAAATCAGTCTAATGGGAATGAGTCAGTGGTGCTCCAGATGAACAGAGGCAAGGAGAAAATAAGCCATAAAAAGCAGTGAGAGATCCTTCTAAAAGTAGTATTCAGTTGCATGTATGTGAAAAGTATGGCAAAAAGTGTAGCAAGCGTATTCCCACATTTAAACGTTTCCTCGAAAATAAGACCTACCCTGAAAATAAGACCTACTGTCATTTTCCAGGAGTACTGCAATATAAGCCATACCCATAAATAAGCCCCATTTTAAAGTGCTTGTAAAATCCTATAATCCACTCTATTACAGTGCTATACAATGTACAATGTGAGTGTTTCTGTAATATAATTGTGCCAAATACCTTCGTTACAGCGCCACTTGGCTCTCAGCTGACCTCCCGCGGCTCTCCTCCTCTTTCCCCAGCTGTCAGCAGGCCCCCCCTCCCCTCTGCAGTGCTTAGAGCGTATCTAATAGTTTTTTGAAACTATCGATGCTCCTCACTGAAACCACCGCCTGTGGAAGGGAACTCCACATCCTTACCGCTCTTAGACCCCTTTCACACTGGGGCGGTTTGCAGGCGTTATTGCGCTAAAAATACCGCCTGCTAACCAACCCAAAACAGCCGCTGCTGTTTGTTCAGTGTGAAAGCCCGAGGGCTTTCACACTGAAGTGGTGCGCTGACAGGAGAAGAAAAAAACTCCTGCAAGCTGCATCTTTGGAGCGGTGAATACACCGCTCCTAAACCGCTCCTGCCCATTGAAATCAATGGGGCAGCGCGGCTATACCGCGGCAATACCGCGGCTATAGCCGCGCTATACGAGCGGTTTTAACCCTTTTTCGGCCACCAGCGGGGGTTAAAACCGCACCGCTAGCGGCCAAATACCGCCGCAAAAACGACGGTAAAACAGCGCTAAAATAGTGCTGTTTTACCGCCGACGCCTCCACCGCCCCAATGTGAAAGGGGCCTTACAGTAAAGAACCCTCTACGTAGTCTTAGGGTAAACCTCTTTTCTTCTAATTTTGATGAGTGTCCAGGAGTCTTGTTAAACTCTCTTCTGCCAAAAAGTTTAATCCCTATTGTGGGGTCACCAGTACGGTATTTGTATATTGAAATTATATCGCTTCTCAAGCGTCTCTTCTCCAGAGAGAATAAGTTCAGTGCTCGCAACCTTTCCTCATAACTAATATCCTCCAGACCCTTTATTAGCTTTGTTGCCCTTCTTTGGACTCGCCCCATTTCCAGTACATCCTTCCTGAGGACTGGTGCCCAGAACTGAACAGCATACTCCAGGTGCGGCCGGACCAGAGTCTTGTAGAGAGGGAGAATTATCATTTTATCTGGAGTTGATCCCCTTTTTAATGCATGCCAATATTCTGTTTGCTTTGTTAGCAGCAGCTTAGCATTGCATGCCATTGCTGAGCCGATCATCTACTAGGACCCCCAGGTCCTTTTCCATCCTAGATTCCCCCAGAGGTTCTCCCCCCAGTGTATAGATTGCATTCAGATTTTTGCCACCCAAATGCATTATTTTACATTTTTCTACATTGAACCTCATTTTCCATGTAGTCGCCCACCCCATTAATTTGTTCAGATCTTTTTGCAAGGTTTCCACATCCTGCGGAGAAGTTATTGCCCTGCTTAGCTTAGTATTGTCTGCAAATACAGAGATTGAACTGTTTATCCCATCCTCCAGGTCGTTTATGAACAAATTAAATAGGATTGGTCCCAGCACAGAACCCTGGGGTTCATGGGTGCAAGATTTTTTTAACTCCCAATTTCGGACATTGCAAGGAAGGAGTGGCCGTGCGCAGGTCATGGCGTTTTGAGTCTTTCTATATTTTCCTGTTAGCATAGAATAATCTCTATTTTATAATATATTATTATTATTATTATTATTATTATATTATATATTATTTATCAAGTTATATTATTATAAATAATATAATATATCTATATCTATATATATCTATATATATAGATATATATCTATATAGATATATAGATATATATCTATATATATAGATATAGATATATATATATAATTATTATTATATTATATTATTATTATATTATTTCTATTGATATAAAAAGCTTTTTTTCTATAGCTTGTAATGTACATGGGGGGGCAGCCATGTTTGCTCATTAAGTATGCAAGTTCTCTGCTTTGCCCATCCTAATCCTTTGTTATTGCACGCGTACATTTTCTGAAAGTACTGAAAACTTATGGGGCATTTAGGCAAATTGTAGAATAACTTGTACAAAGTACTTGGCCCTACGGATGGTATAGCTTGCAGCCTTTTAATCTGTGTTGCTCCAGTTCACCAGCAATGAGTTGGGTTTGTGTGAGAACTGGCCCCATACGAGACATATGTATACAATCTGTTTTCACCACTCGAGGTTTTTGCTCAATGCTCCATCCCTGTATGTTTTGCAATGTTAATTTTCTAATGCGCAGATCTCAGGCTGTTTATCGCTAGTAATGAAGGCATTTTTGCCTTAGCGTAGACCATTACTTATCTTTTCCCATATTCAAGGAACGCCGTTACTTAGCTATAATTGCGCACTTTCAGATGTGCTCGGGCGGACTTAGGGAAGCATGGCAAATGGTTCGAGTTTTAGTGCAAATTGACTTTTTGCGCTCAGAAATGATTGGGTGTCACATGCCTCAAAGTACCTGGAAAGAAAATGAATTTGCCCATACGGCTGTAATGATTAAACAAACAATCGGCTCTTTTTCGAAAGCGGCTATTAAATCCATCTTCCACGCGCTTTCCGTTCTGGGCTCAGATTACAGCCGCACTGTTTGCATTTTAAAGAAAAACTGGAGGCAGACGGAAAACAAAATGTAGTTTTATCCCTATATAATGACTGAAAATAGCTAAACTATGTTTCCCCCCAAACATGCTAGGTATAAGTACCTGAAAGGGTCCCTTATATTAAATTCTAGTCTTCCCCTGCACACTAGCTGAAATTCCAAATCAGGCTTTAACCAGAAAAGATTCGGAGTTATCAATGTTGCAAACTCAAATCTGCAATCTCTTTGTGCTCTGCGTTAAAGGAGAAGTATACTTATTTAAAAAGCTACAGTTATTTTACATTATATCAGGTTTGGTGCATTGCTGTTTTTCTTTTTGCATGATTTTAAGCTGAAGCGGTGGCTGAACTGCAGTTTCCCCAGAGTTGGGTGCTAATTCAAAGAGAGGTGCACCAGTGAACCAAAGGCTTGATGCAAGGGTGACTGCACAGGAATAGCACCATTTTGCAGACAGACATTGCAGTTGATTTACTAAAGGCAAATAGACCGTACACTTTTCAAGAGAAGTTGCATCTTGCAAGGGAATTATCCCCAGCGTTTAGTGAATGAGATGAAGCTCTGCTGATTTCCATCATTCATTTATGTTCAAGCAAAGTGCTTTTTTTGTTTTTTCTTACGCATGATTGGTTATTCTTTGTGAAATTTCACCACATTCACTAAATATCCCATGCAAAGTGCATCTTCCCTTGCAAAGTGATTTGCTTTTTTGCCTTTAGTAAATCAACCCCATTGTCACCTGCTAGGGGACTGTAACTCTGGACAATGCTCTCAGTAATGGTACAGAGAGACGTAACAAGAAGGTACAAATAAGTCACCCCTAAAGAGGAAGTTTCTCAGTCGGCAGATGCCTGCTATAAATAGCTCCTTGCTTCTCCCCTACCTTACACTTGAAAAAGGAGCGCGCATGTGCCGTACGGACCTTGCGCAAGCTCAGAAACGCGTTGTGTTCTTCCCCACCACTATACATCACTATACATCACCAGCCGCTTCCTGGGTTGCTGCTCCGCTCCTCTGCGCAGACAGACTGTGTTCCATCCTGGCTTCCCGTCAGATTGCGGCATAGGCTTAGGGCGTCCCTGGGAATCGATGATTGTCCTCTTACCTTCCCACTTTGGAATGTACCCTCTTGCTGCACATACCGTATTTACATGTAAGTGGATACTTTTATTTGTCAATTGTTAATAAATCAACCTACTTAGCGGCGCTCCTCTCCTTTTGTTGTTTAAAGAGGAAGTAAACCCTTATGGGTTTTACTTCCTCTTTGTTTCCCTGCCAAGGTAAAGCATAATGGGCTACTATGCATCGCATAGTAGCCCATTATGTGTCACTTACCTGACACAGGAGCCTTCCATGTCACCACTGTCCCCTCTTCCACGAAGCGTCCATCTTCCTTCCAGGTATCACGGCTCCGGCGCTGTGATTGGCCGGAGCCGCGATGACGTCACTACCGGCACTAACTAACGGCACAATCGCCGTTAGAAACGGCACGCTCAGTGCGCCTGCGCACCTTTGTCTACGGCGCATGCGCCGTAGACATTGGTGCCTGTCTTTTGCAAATATCTCCTAAACTGTGTAGGTTTAAGAGATATTTCTTGCACCTACAGGTAATGGTAATCTAAAGGTAATCTAGGCTTACCTGTAGGTCAAAGTGGTCTGTAAAAGTTTACAACCACTTTAACTTCATTTAGTGAGGACCTGAAATGTGGAAGCTGTCCCCCCGAAAAAAGGCAAGCAGAGGACAAAGTACTAGTCACCAGTATTGCCTGTGTTCTTCCTGCAGCTTATATATTCTCATTCTCTGGCTTTCCATACCCTGTTCCATTCTGTGTCCCTGTAGACATCAAACAACTACAAGGCTCAGGAAACAGGAAGCCCAGGCACAGGAAGTGATCTGCTATATTTAAGAAGGAATTCAGAACAAAAAGTTACATAGTGGGTGAGGTTGAAATAAGACACAAGTCCATCAATTCCAACCTATGTGTGTGATTATATGTCAGTATTACATTGTATATCCCTGTATGTTGCGGTCATTCAGGTGCTTATCTAAAATCTTCTTGAAACTAACGATCCCCCCCCCCGCCTGTGGAAGGGAATTCCACATCCTAACCGCTCTTACAGTAAAGAACCCTCTACGTAGTTTAAGATTAAACCGCTTTTCTTCTAATTATAGTGAATAGCCGCGTGTCTTGTTAAATTCCCTTTCATGGAAAAGTTTTATCCCTATTGTGGGGTCACCAGTATGGTATTTGTATATTGAAATCCTATCCCCTCTCAAGTGTCTCTTCTCCAGAGAGAATAGGTTCAGCGCTCCCAACCTTTCCTCATAACTAATATCCTCCAGACCCTTTATTAGTTTTGTTGCCCTTCTTTGTACTCGCTCCATTTCCAGTACATCCTTCCTGAGGACTGGTGCCCAGAACTGGACAGCACACTCCAGGTGCGGCCGGACCAGAGTCTTGTAGAGCGGGAGAATTATCATTTTATCTCTGGAGTTGATCCCCTTTTTAATGCATGCCAATATTCTGTTTGCTTTGTTAGCAGCAGCTTGCTGAGCCTATCATTTTACTAGGACCTCCAGGTCCTTTTCCATCCTAGATTCCCCCACAGGTTCTCCCCCCAGTGTTCTTTATTCATGCTTTGGATTTTTCTGGTCATGGTTCCGCAAATGTACCAGTAAACACACAGCTCAGAGAGTTCAGGCAGATTTCAGGCCCGTTAGGGTGTTGGGTGGTTTAGAGCAGTGGCATACTTTCTAGGTTACAGTACATTGTTTGATCCAAGGATTGTTGTGAAAAGAACAGATTGTGCTGGTTGGCCATCACTATTATTATTAATACTATTATTTTATTCTATAGAATGTCTCTATTCAAAAAAGACACATGTATATATGTACAACTTTTTTACATTTTTTTTGTAGCAAAAATGGAAATGATCAGCTTTGCCGTCTCAGCTTTGGAAATAGAGGGGGGCACCCTGTGGAGTTTTTCCTCTTTCCTTTCCTAATCTGTGGGGGCTTAATTACTTTGGCAAGTTGGTGGCGTAATTAACGCAGGGCTTCTTAACTGGGCAGTCACCCAGGGACTGCGTCTTTTTTGGGCGACGGGCTCTGTGTGGTAAGAGTTGCCGCTTCCTGGAGAGAATAGAAAAGTGCTTTATCATGCGATGAGGAATAATAACACAAGACAAGCAATCTGGCTGTTTTCAGTCCACTTAGAGTTTGCCGGATAAGGAATATTATCATGAGTAAGTTAATGAAGATGCAGGATCCTCTTGTAGAGCGCACTCCATCCACTCGAAACAAGATTCGCCTTCCAAAATGTTCCCTTGCCAGGCTGAAAAAAGGATTTATCTTACTGCAAAGTGCGAACGAGTACATAAGAGCTGTTTTCTTTGTTTGGCTGCTACTTTTATATGAATCTGGCAAAGGAAGACAATGGGTTGACAGATGCATTGTGTATGGAAACGATTTCCTTCCCTATATTGTCTACTCATTACAGAAGCCGTCTTAGGATGCAAGGTGGAAGATCTGACCACTGAACAGTTGGCTCCTAAACATGATGGCTCTTGGTTTCAGAAGAAGGTCATACATGTGTTTTGGCAAAAACAAATCATGGTATCTATTAATTGACTGGGCTAATTGCTTTACTACATATTCTCAAATGCTTAAAGGAGAAGTATGGGTTTAAGGGAAAAAAAATATATACTCACCTAGGTGATCGATGCTCTATCTGTTCCCCCGCCGCTTCTAATGCCCCGTACACACGATCGGACTTTCCGCCAACAAAACCGTGGATTTCTGTTGGAAGGTTGTTGGCTCGAACTTGTCTTGCATACACACGGTCACACAAATGTTGGCCAACAATTACGAACGTGGGAACGCGGTGACGTACAAGACGTACGTCGAGCCGAGAAAAAGGAAGTTCAATAGCCAGTGCGGCTCCTTCTGCTTGATTCCGAGCATGCGTGAGCTTTTGTGCGTCGGACTTGTGTACACGCGATCGGAAATTCCGACAACAAAGTTTTGTTGGCGGAAAATTTGAGAACCTGCTAGCAAACATTTGTTGGCGGAAAGTCCGACAGCAAATGTTCGATGGAGCATACACATGGTCGGACTTTCAGCCAACAAGCTCACATCCAACATTTGTTGTTGGAAAAACTGACCGTGTGCACGAGGCATAAGACTGAGAACTGAGTGATCAAAGACCACTGATTGTACAGTTCTTAGCCTTCACTAAGCGGCTCGCTGGAAGGCTTAGCCAGCTGCCGGTCCTGGCATCTGGGTGGATCCCGACCATTTGGACCGGCTCTGTGACGTCAGCTGACAGCAGGCTTTGGCCCGCTGTCAGCTGAAAAGGGGTCAAGGGAGTGCAGAACGAACTGCATTCCTGTGATCCAAAAGAGAAGTACAGCCAAAAAAGCTTTGGCTATACTTCTTTAAAACCACTTCAGCCCCGGAAGATTTTACCCCCTTCCTGACCAGAGCCCTTTTTGCGATTCGGCACTGCATCGCTTTAACTGACAATTGCGCGGTCGTGCGCCGTTGCACCCACACAAAATTGACGTCCTTTTTTATCCCACAAATAGAGCTTTCTTTTGGTGGTATTAGATCACCTCTGCGGGTTTTATTGTTTGCGCTATAAACAGAAAAAGAGCGACAATTTTGAAAAAAACGCCATATTTTTTACATTTTGCTATAATAAATATCCCCCAAAAATATATAAAAAAAACTATTTTTGTTCCTCAGTTTAGATATGTATTTTTCTACATATTTTTGGTAAAAAAAATTGCAATAAGCGTATATTGATTGGTTTGCGCAAAAGTTATAGCGTCTACAAAATAGAGGATAGTTTTATGGCATTTTTATTATTAATTTTTTTTTATTAGTAATGGCGGCGATCTGCGATTTTTATCATGACTGCGACATTAAGGTGGACACATCGGACAATTTTGAACACTATTTTGGGACCATTATCATTTATACAGCGATCAGTGCTATAAAAATGCACTGATTACTGTAATTGACACTGGCAGGGAAGGGGTTAACCACTAGGAGGCGATGAAGGGGTAAAGTGTGTCCTAGGGAGTGATTCTAACCGTGGGGGGGAGGGGCTACCTAGGACATGATAGTGATCACTGCTGCCATTTACAGGGAGCAGTAGATCTCTGTCATGACACAATGTAGAATGGGTAAATGCCTTGTTTACATAGGCATCTCCCCGTTCTACCTCTCCACACCGCAATCGCGGGCCGCCGGAGAACATCGAGTTCCCGCGCGCGCCCGAAAGGCGGCAAATTTAAAGGGACGTACCTGTATGCCCATTTGCCTGCCAGTACCATTCTGCCAACGTTCATCTGTGTGCGGCGGTCGGCAAGCGGTTATTAAGCTGTGATCTCTGATAAATTGAGTAAGCCATAGAAACATATTGACTATATTTTTTACTTTTTGTTTAAATAGTAACCTAAAAAGCTACATAGTTAAAGAATTGTTAACTTTGTTACACCATTATTACATGTGCCAAGATCTAAATTTCTATGGTCATCCCAAAAACTGGCACACACCTTTCCTTTTTATCACCTTTAACCCGTGTTTCTTGTGATTCATTATGTTGCTGGTTTTCATAGCGGTATCAAGAACAATATGGATCACAGGGTCACGTTCGTCTGTCTGAGGGTTTTGATCTGCGCTCAGGACTCTCCTGGTGATGTCTGGAAACGTCCTTCCATAATGAGCAAAAAAAAAACTGGCGGATTCCTGGCTCATTTTAGACAAGCGATTTTTCCCATGGATGCCGTTCGCCGGGCTTTGAGCTCGTACAGTGGCCTCATTATTCTGCCAGGAGGAGAAGACGACAGCGCGGCGTTTACGCAATAAGCCAGAGATGCTTTTTTATTTTGTCTGACTTCTTATGACAGGCTTTAGCTCAAAAACGTCTCGGCAGCTGTGATGAGAGAGCGGATGAGTCCTATCTGTGTTTGAGACAGAAAGCTCTGAGCTTTTAACACTTCAGGTCCTTGAGCTGAAGGATGGCCAGATAAATCCACATTACAAGAGTCTCAGTCGCTGGTTTTTCTTCTTTTTTTTTTCTTTTTTTTTTAGTGTCTTGGCTTCTGCGTCTCCTTTTCGTAAGGGCACATGGCGCTAGTGATGTTAATCCCTTACGCCTAAAACATTTAAAAAATGCAAAGTCAGCAGCCAGCGCAGACACATAGACAGAAGCAATTTACTTTGTGCATGGATTATGGATTACCGCTACTTGGAGCTTTCTTGTGCCTTTTTGAATAACGTTACAGTACATGAGATGCCAAAAGATTAGGGATTTTTTAAGTGTACCCGCTTTGCTTGCAGTCATGTGACTTTCTAGACCGGATCCAAGCAAGGATTTCGAGAATTGGGAGTATAGAAGCAATTTTGGACCTTTATATTTTAAAGGGCCGATTCTCCAAAAAGAGAAGTTTTGACAGCCCTAGCAAGCTTTCAACTTGGAGTAAAAAGGAAGCCTATCGTCATATGCAGAAGGCGGAACAATGGATCACAACTTAGGCAACTGCTTATTAGAGAGCTTTCTGTAGGTTGATAAAATTTATGTCTTCAACACTCAAAAGTGTGCGTTTCCACATTGCAAATATCAGTGTGTGCATTCAGGAAGACCCCTACTTTGAAAGCTGTGCCCCAAAAAGAAAAACGGGGCAAAGGATTAGTCAACAGCAGTGGCGTCGCTAGGGGGTGGCTACCGGGGGCTATAGCCCCGAATAGCCCTGAGTCTCTTACCTAGGGTTGGCTCCGGGCTCCATCTGCTCAGCTGGTGGCTGGGGGAGGAACATGACTAGGTAATGTTATCAGGCACAAGTTCTTATCTATATTCAGCAGTTCCGACAATTTAATCATTGTCCCAACGTCCAATTCTGTACCAATCTGCCGGACAATGTAATTGTCGGGAACCGCAGCCACCCCCTGATGTAAGGAGGGGCTCTCTGGAGACCCTGATATAAAGGGGGGGCTCTCTGGGGACCCTGATGTAATGAGAAGGGCTCTGATGTAAGTGGGGATCCACACTCAGATATGTAACAATATTTTATATATATTATATATATATATATATATATATATATATATATATATATATATATATATATATATATATATATATATATATATATTTATATACAGAAACATACACACACATGTATATTCTCTATATGTGTATGCCCACCCAAGTGTATGACTTTCTTTACTTCGCTGCTATGGGCTATAGCCCCAGATCTTTTGTAGACCCAGCAATGCCCCTGGCCACCAGTATTGGTCCCCCCACAGCTGATTTTTTTCCCCATCACTGAATTACCAAGCCTTGGTCTGCATTGTGTCTCTGTGTAGAGGTGGCCATTTTGGTAGAGGAACATGGCTTTGTTTTCTAATGTCAGAGCTTTTCCACTGATGACTTTGTGATCTGATGACTGGTGGAGTATTATTCAGGAAGCATAGGAAAGAGATATAGAAAAAAAAGATTGGATTTTAAAGATGCAAATCTCAGGTATGGACCACACTCACTATGGGGTGACCAGAAGTTCTGCTGACCATCATCCAATCATATGCAAGCAAAAATGCAGTTTTATTTATTTTCCTTGCACATGATTGTGTATTCCTTGCAAAGTAAATCTTGACTCATTTACTACGCAATTTTGACCAGTGCAGTACAGTGTCATCACATGACTGGTGTGGCAGTGATCAGGGATACGTTTTTTACATTTTTTTTTTTAAATCCTGTCATCAGAGTAGTTCAGTGTCACCATTGTAACACTGTATTACTCTAAGGGGTGAGTAAGGATTTTCTTTTTTTTTTACCTTGTTATTGCTTTGTAACAGTGATTTAATTCATGCTACTAATAGTAAAAGTATGATAATGTACCGGTATCCTATAAATTTAGGAAAAACAAAAGGCAGAGGGTCTAAGGCAACTGTGGACTCTCATGGTGTGGTCCTTACCGTACCGTGAGAGTCCACAGTTGCCTTAGACCCTCTGCCTTTTGTCTTTCCTTATAATGCCGCGTACACATGATCGGAATTTGATGAATTTGACTGATGAGATTTTTTCATCGGAAAATGCGACTGTGTGTATGCTCCATCGGACTTTTGCTGGCCGAATTCCAGCCAGCAAAAGATTGAGAGCAGGCTCTTAATTTTTCGGCCGGAAAAAGTTCCTATCCGAAAATGCGATCGTCTGTGGCAATTCTGACGTGCAAAATCCCTACGCATGCTAGGAAACAATTTGACACATGTTTGGAACCATTGAACTTCATTTTCTTGGCTCGCCGTAGTGTTGTAGGTCACTGTGTTCTTGATGGTCGTAATTTCAGCGAACTTTTGCGTGACCGTGTGTATGCAAGGCAAACTTGAGCGGAATCCCGTCGGAAAAGCCGTCATATCTTTTTCCGACGAGAAATCCGCTCGTGTGTATGCGCCATTACAGTGATGATCACTAAAGCAGTAGTTTTAGCTGTCATGAATGACTTTCATGACAGCTTGCTTACTATTGTGATCTGTGATTGGCTACAGCTAATCACATGGTACAGGGTGCTGTGATTATCCCAGGCACCATGTGATAGCTGTGGGCTAATCACTGCATCACAGTCCTAAGCAAAACAGTCATGCATGGAAGCCATTCAAGACTGTTTTGTTGACATTCTAATCATGTGATTGCTATGACCAACCATATCGATCACATGAGCGGCCGGGTACCAATCACCGTGATCTGCTGTGTCCACTGGACACAGCAGCCATCGAATTGCACTGCTGCATGCCCCAGGGGCTGCGCCAGTCTATACTGGCATGTTGTCGTGCCTTTACTGTGAGCGGAGCTGGTAGTGGTTAAATAAAGAAGACATGGCAGTTGTTTATGATGCATGGTGCCTTAGCAAACTAAACATCATCCAGGTAGGGTTGAGATCTTCTTTATGTGTATGATTTACCTAAATATATATTTAGTCGCCCCAATAAACATTCAGAAAATGGAAAATAGTAATATACCCTTGTGTATGATAATATGGTGGCTTAGGTCATGGATGCTCTTCCTTATGTAGTGTTTGGACTTGGTCATTCTGCGATCCTTCACAAACCTGCAATAAATGATTGGCCGGTGTTTTCTTTCTGGTTTTAAATCTTGTAATTCTGTTACGATCGGGGACATTGGGTGAGGCAGAGCTGGCGGGCAATCTGCTGCTGACAGTATAACAAATGACTCCCTTTGTGTGTTATGCATTTTATATCACTTTGCTGCTTAATTAGTCATTTTGGTACTTTTGTATTGTTGGAAAACACGGAGTTTGACACGCCCTTTTAAAAGGAAAACATTGTTCTTAAAAATGGTTATAACATGTAACTCCTTAGCAAACCAATTTAATGTTTAATAAAAATACCTTTCTTTTAGCTGCTATGATTGGCTAAAACAACAAAAACAACAAAAATAACTAGAATAAAAAAAAAAATCAAATGTTGGTTCCTTCTCCTGTTACACATTGGTGCCTGTGTTCTGTTGAGAAGTGCCCCCCCCCCCATCAAAAAGTACCCGGGCTGAAGGGAACATGCGCCGTACGTAACATCACAACAGGCGAGACGGCGAGAAGGCGCAGGCTTGTGCGCTTGCGCCGTCACAACATATACATGATAGTAAAATCAGCTGTTGTGTTGTTAAGTACGGCGCACACGCCCTTCAGCCCGGGCACTTTTAGATGGGGGGGGGCATTTCTCGACAGAACACCTGCACACAAGCTATTTATTGATCAAGGAACACAAAAACGTTGTGATTTGTAAACATGTGAATGGGTCACCACCAAATTTTGAGGCAAAAACATAGATTGCGGAATATGAAAGATGATGTAAGATGTGGCCATGAAAGGTGTGTGTGTGGTTCTTGTGTGACTATTTCTATTGTCCATGGCCTGTCCTATTTGGTCAAAGCAACAGAAAGGTTGAATAGAGCAATCAAACCTAGACGCCAAGGGGTTCATTTACTAAAGGCAAACAGACTGGGCACTTTGCAAAGAGCAGTCGTTCCAGAGATTCGTAAATGAGCAGAAGCTCAGCTGGCTTCCACCATCCAATCACGTGCTTGCATAAAAAACGTTTTTTTTTTTTTTCATTATCACTTTAAGGTTCAAGTATAGAGATGTTTAAATGGTATTTTTGGTTGCATTTTGCGCTTTCGCTGGCTGTGCTGCCGGAGGATAATGAGTTTCCAAACGCCATCACTTGCGTACGACCTGTCAAGGCGTAGTTACTTATTTATCACACATGTTAATTAGACTGTGTGGCTAACAGCTCACGTGTGGCTATTTGTGGCTCCACAACACATTTATCTCCTTGCCTGTGCCTATTAATAACCAGCACCCCTGGGTTTAGCCTCCAGTGCCTTCCGTTTTGCTGCATCTGCAACTTTCTTGGCTCTCTTTTGTCTGTGCTATTTTTTGCTGCCTTTATTTTTTTTGATAGTTTTCATGCACATAAATCTGCTTGAAATATGTTCATCCACCGAGGTGCCCTTGTTACAGATCCTGTGCAGGGGAAGCTCAGATGACTTTGGAACACAGTTCGAAAAAAGTCAAGAAATAGCAAAGACAATGCTGGTTGTTGTTGAAGCGTCTATTGGAAGTTATTGTTGTAAGCGGGAAGTGGAGAGATTGCAAGCTTTCAAGCAGGGTGGATAAAAATCAATGATTTAAAAAAAAAAAAAATCTGATTTTTTTTTTTTTTTTACTTTAATCAGATTTTTTTGGATTTAAATCAGATTTTTTGGATTTTTATCAAATTTATTTTAATAATATGCTTTTGGAGTAAAAATCTATCTAAGATAGTTTTCTATTTAAGATACATTAATAATTTTGTTTATTCAGCATGAAATGGAGCTTAGCATGAGGCAGGGTTGCCAACTTCACGCAGCAATTTTTACTGACAAAACATGGGAAATTTACTGACGGAACACTTTTTTTTTACTGGCAACCTGAGAAATTGCAGACCTCGCATTGAAAACTAACACAGTGAATATTTGAACAGTATAAACATGATATGGAAACACTGACAATACCAATAACAAAGTAATTTGCTTGATTTACACTTAAAGTGGAGTTCCACCCACTGTTACAACTCTTCAGAATCCCTCACTAAACTGTGCACTGTAAACAAATTGGATTTTTTTTTTCTCAGCACCTACTGTATATCTGCTATATTCATTTTTCACTTCCTCCTCCCTGGCCGCGGCCCATCGCATCATTTCCTGTTTGCAATGCCTTCTGGGAAGGGGCGGCAACTTCCTCTGAAACTGCCGTTGCTATAGACACCTGACCTGAAACCTATTACACTGCTTGTGCTGCACTGAGCATGTGCGAGACCTGCAAGGATGAGATCCAGGAAGAAATACAGTCTGGCTTCAGATGCCCACACTTAAGATGGCCACGGCCTGCTGTAAGTTTATAAAATAACAAGCTACTGCCATAAACTAACAAAACAGACCTTAGTTTACAGACTAACTTTACTAGAATACATTAAGCTTGTGTATTATAGGGGTATTCTTATTTAAAAAGTATAATTTCGGCCGGAACACCACTTTAAAAGGTCAACACAGCGTGAAATTATTAGCCCCTGATATTTACTGGCAGTTGTAAAAAAAAAGCACTGACATTATACTGTGGCAGGTCGGCACGTTCCCGGGAATCGCCGTAGCTGTACGTTGGCCCTCTCAACAGCTCTAGCAGGCTGCACAGTGGGGGGAACCAATGCGCGTGGCCGCGATGTCCGCCGGACACTCGCGATCATGGGCACGAGAGCCAGAATGGGGATATATGTGTGTAAACACATGTATGTGTGTAAACACACACACACACACATCCCCATTCTGTCAGGAGAGGAGAGACAGATCGCCTGTTTTTACTAGCTTAGGAACAGCGATCTGGCTCCTCCTCTAGTCATTCCCATCCCCATACAGTTAGAAACAAACAGGGTGGAACACAGTTAACCCCTTGATCGCCCCCTAGTGTTAACCCCTTCCCTACCAGTGACATTTATACAGTAATCAGTGCATTTTTTATAGCACTGATCGCTGTATAAGTGTCAGTGGTCCCAAAATTGTGTCAAAAGTGTCCGATCTGTCCGCCGCAATCCTGCTAAAAATCGCAGATCTCCGCCATTACTAGTAAAAAAAATAATAATAAAAATGCCATAAATCTATCCCCTATTTTGTAGATGCTATTACTTTTGCACAAACCAATCAATATACGCTTATTGCGATTTTTTTCACCAAAAATATGTAGAAGAATATATATCGGCCTAAACTGATGAAGTATATTTGTTTTTTACATTTTTTTGGGGATATTTATTATTCCAAAAAGTATAAAATATTGTTTTTTTTTTTCAAAATTGTCTGTCTTTTTTTGTTTATAGCGCAAAAAAATAAAAACTGCAGAGGTGATCAAATACCACCAAAAGAAAGCTGTATTTAGGGGGAAAAAAAGGACGTCAATTTTGTTTGGGTACAACGTCGCATGACTGCGCAATTGTCAGTTAAGGCGACGCAGTGCCGAATCGCAAAAAATGGTCTGGTTAAGAGGGAAATTCTTCCAGTACCTAAGTAGTTAACGTCTTTATTGTTTTTGTTTAATGATAAAACATGTTATACTTACCTGCTCTGGGCAGTTGGTTTTGCACAGAGCAGCCCGGAACCTCCTCTTCTCGGGTCCCATGCTGGGGCTCCTGGCTCCTCCCTTCTGCTGGGTGCCCCCCAGGGTGGATTTGATTTAAATCATGATTTTTAAAGAGCAACTGTCATCTCTGTCCCGCAGTGACTCCTCCTCTTACCCGTTGTTGACTCACCGACAGTCCCATTCACTTTAATGGGACGGCTGGTAAAGCGGCGGTGACACAACAAGGTGAGGGACGTGGCGGTAGCAGGTGAGTGGACGTCCGCTAACAGGCGCTGCCATAATGGATCTGAAATGACAGGTGCTCTTTAAATATAAAGACTTATTCTTGCTGGTAGTTAGAATCGTTAATATTTGCAAACAAAATGAAGGTTTCCTATTTAGAATAATAAGCTTTCAGGTTAGCAAAACTGCGATATCAGAACCGATTTTAGGTTAATAGGTTAATCACGCATAATTGAAAAACTACTCAAATGCTTTTATTTCATTAAAACAATAACATTGCCAGTGCATGTTATCTCAGCTTGCAGAGTTTGGATTCACTGAATCAGTTTTATCAGAAAAAAAATGTAAATATTGCAGAATATACAGCCTCATGCTACATAATAACTAAGCTCCATTTCATGCTGAATAAACTAAATTATTAATGTATTATACATAGGAAACTATATTTGGATAGATTTTTACATCCCAAAGCATTTTATTAGAATAAATTTGATAAAAATCAAAAAGATTCAATTTAAATTAAAAAAATCTGATTTAAATTTTAACAAAATCTGATTTTTTTATTTTTTTAAATCTTCGCTTTTTATCCACCCTGGTGCCCCCACAGCAAGCGGCAATGAGGACCTGCGTAGAGGGTTCTTAAAGTGGAGTTCCACCCAAAAGTGGAACTTCCACTAATCAGATTCCTCCCCCCCTCCGGTGACACAGTTGGCACCTTTCAGGGGGGAGGGGGGTACAGATACCTGTATATTACAGGTATCTGTACCCACTTCCGGCATAAATAGCCACAGAATCTGCGGTTATTTACGCCACTTCCTGCTCCCTCCCGCTGCCTGCTGGGAAACACACACGGGTCCCAGAGGCAGCAGGGAGCATTCGTATTGCGCGGCGCGACTCGCGCATGCGCAGTAGGGAACCGGGAAGTAAAGCCGCACGGCTTCATTTCCTGATTCCCTTACCGAAGATGGAGGCGGCAGCACCCGAGGACGGAGAGACGCTTCGGCCTCGGGTGCCGACATCGCGGGCGCCCTGGACAGGTAAGTGTCCATGTTTTAAAAGTCAGCAGCTGCAGTATTTGTAGCTGCTGACTTTTAAAAATGTTTCTTTCGGCGGCGCTCCGCTTTAACTGTTGGAGCGGTAAGGATGTGGAATTTTCTTCCACAAGCAGTGGTTATAGCGGGGAGTATCTATAATTTCAGAAAACTATTGGATAAGCACCTACAACAAGCAACTCGATAACGACCACAACATACAGGGATATACAATGTAATATAAACATAGCAAGCATAAGAAGCACACACACACAGGTTGGACTTGATGGACTTGTGTCTTTTTTCAACCTCACCTACTGTGTTCTTCACTGTGTCTGTGTTAGTAGAGGCAGCCATATTGGTAGAGGTAGGGCTCTGATTCCTCATGTTAGAGCTGCTTCTGTGATTACTGATGGCCTTACGATTGGTGGATTAAAGAGCAAGTAAAGCCTCTTAAAAAAAAAAACACACCCTGCAAGGCAAAGGCATAATCAGCTAGTATGCATAGCATACTAGCTGATTATGAATTACTTACCTGAGATCGAAACCCCTGCATCGGCCCTCATTCGCCTCTTCCGACGCCGCTATCTATCCCAAAGGGACTTCCGGCGCTGTGACTGGCCGGAGCCTTGATGACGTCACTCCCTCGCATGCGTGCTGGTGCCGCCACTAACGGCATGATCGTCGTTAGAAATGGCATGCTCAGTGCGCCTGCGCCCGATGTCTATGGCGAATGCGCCGTAGACATTGGTGCCGTTATTCCTGCAAATATCTCCTAAACCTTTTAGGTTTGGGAGATATTTCTTGCACCTACAGGTAAGCCTTAATCTAGGCTTACCTGTAGGTTAAAGTGTTTGTAATGTGTTTATGAAGCAGCAGGAGAGGTGGGGGAAGCACAGGTCCTCAAATTAAATGAAGTATAAGCAGAGAGGTGCTTGGACTGCAGGTCCTCCGGTGCAGCTTTCTCTGCAGCAAGGAGAACCGTATACAACACAATAGAGACATCACCAACTCTCACTCTGAATCTTGTGAGGGTAACAGTCAGAGGCAGCAGTGCTTATGGTATCTTACACTACAGAAAGGTAACAGGTCATTTTTCCAGTACTGCTTGTACACAGTTAACTTTTCCAGATGTTCACTTTAGCATATAAAATATTCACTTTTTTAGTTCAGATCCACTTTGTTGGTAAAGTACATGTCAGTGCCCCTAGAATACATCATATGGCATTTTTTCCCCAACATCTTTTAGTGCATAGTGTTGTGGAACGTGGGCAATTGTTTCATGTCTGTGAGTTTTGACTGCACTGGAAAATGCTGCAAATTATACAATATATATCCTACTGACTCAGAAGGGACACATTCTGAACCTACTATTTCATGTCAAACTGGCTAAAATGTCATAGAAAGAGGATTTACTGAACCTAGTAATGGCTGTCTACAGTTTATAATTCCCAACCATTCAAAGACCATCCACAATCTGCTTGGTCTTATGGTATGGATGATAAGAGAGACCTCTGGGATATAGCTATAATTTTATGAGAGATGGCCGAACGCTGCAATAAGATGGAATATTATCTTTTATAGAGCAAAGAAAAGGAATTCACACATGCCCAGAAAGAACTATAGATATAATACATGTAACACAAACACATATGTGAATATATTTTTCAGAATAATCCAGGTAACAATAATATGTGTAAAGAGGCATCTCTACTTTTAAAAAGTACTTCAACAGCTCAAGTTAAATAAATAATGCTCCAAAAAACATTGTTGGGCAACAAAGTGGGGAAATTATCATTATAAATGACCAGACCCAATGGACCAAATCTTATGCCCTGTACACACAAGCAGAATGTCCGACAGAAAAAGTCAGACGGAAGCTTTTCATCGTCTATTCCGATCTTGTGTAGGCCTCATCGGACTTCTTTTTTCGAAAATTCTGATGGACCTAGAAATAGAACATGTTCTAAATATTTCCAACGGAACCAATTTCTATCAGGAAAACTGATCGTCTGTATGCTGTTCCGACAGACCAAAAACGACGCATGCTGTGAAGCAAGTACGAGACGGAAGCTATTGGCTACTGGCTATTGAACTTCCTTTTTCTAGTCCCGTCGGACTTTGGTCGGACTTTTGGTTGACCGTGTGTAGGCAAGACCACTACAATGGAAGTCCGTCGGAGTTCCGTCAGAGAAACCTTCGACGTTTATTCCGACAGCTAGACCGGTCGTGTGTACGCGGCTTTAGAGTCATAATAGTTACTCAAACATACTTCAAAGGGGCATGACCGAAAAAGGTCCGCCGACTGGCTCCCGATTATTCCCAATGGCTGAGAACGCCCCTGTCAGAACACAATATAACAGCAGAGGAGATATCTGTACTAACATTGGATTGTTAGTAGAGTTGCTCCAACCTGAGCTGTCAGTTTTTCTTTCATTGAGCCCACTGGCTTTAGGCTTGGTTCACACTCCTGCGACTTACGATCTGACTTGTGAGACTCAAAGTCACAGGACATGTGAAATGCCATGTATCTCTATGAGAGCCATTCCAATTGACACTACTGAAGTCACTGCAAATTCAGAAAAGGTTTGTGCACTACTTTGATCCGACTTTGACACGGCTTCAATGCCAGAGAGTGTAAAAGTCATATCAAAGTCGGACTCCAAAGTTGCACTGAAAATCATGTAACTCTTCTTTACAGATCTTCTCAGACTCCTTAAGGTTTCTTGGCTGTCTCTTGGCAACTCAAAATTTCAGCTTCCTCCATAAATTTTCGATAGGATTAACATCTGGAGACGGACTAGGCCACTCCATGACCTTAAAGTGCTTCTTCTTGAGCCACTCCTTTGTTGCCTTGGCTGTATGTTTTGGGTCGTTGTCATGCCCACGACCCATCTTCAGTGTTCTGGCTGAGGGAAGAAGGTTCTCATCCAAGATTTTAAAATATATGGCCCCGTCCATTGGCACTTCAATGCAGCAAAGTCAGCCTGTACCTTTAGCAGAGAAAAAGCCTCAAAGTATAATGTTTCCACCTCCATGGTTGACTGTAGGAATGGTGTTCTTAGGGTCATAGTCAGCATTTTTCTTCCTTCAAACACAGCGAGCCAAGTTACTGCCAAAGAGCTCAACTTTGGTCTCATCTGACCACAGCACTTTCTCCCAATCCTTCTCTGTATTATTAAGATGTTCATTGGCATGACTGTACATTTGCCTTCTTGAGAAGGGGGACTCGCCGTGTTTGGAGGAAGAAAAATGCTGACTATAACCCTAAGAACACCATCCCTTTAGTCAAGCACGGAGGTGGAAACTTGATGCTTTGAGGCCGTTGCTTTGTTAAAGGTACAGACCGATTTTGCCACATTGAGGGGCTAATGAATGAGTCCATGTATTGTAAAAATACATAGGGTCATCCATTGGCCAGAACCCTGAATATGGGTCATGGATGGGTCTTCCAGCATGACAATGACCCAAAACATACCACCAAGGCAACAAAAGAATGGCTGAAGCAGAAGCACATTAAGGTCATGGAGTGGCCTAGCCAGTTTCCAGACCCTAATCCTATAGAAAATTTATGGAGGGAGCTGAAACTTTGAGTTGCCAAGCGACAGCCAAGAAACCTTAAGGTTTTAGAGAAGATCTGTAAAGAAGAGTGGACCAACATCCGTCCTGAGATGTGTGCAAACCTGGTCACCAACTACAAGAAATATCTTACCTCTGTGCTTCCCAACGCAGGTTTCTCCACCAAGTACTAAGTCATGTTTTGCTTGGAGATCAAATACTCAAATATACACTGAACTGCAACTCAATTTATAACATCTGTATCATGTGTTTGTTCTGGACTTTTGGTTGAAATTATGTCTCTATCATTTAAAATACACCTATGATAAAAATGATAGACCCTTCATTTCTCTGTAAGTGGGCAAATTTACAAAATCTGCAGGGGATAAAAAAATGAATTTCCCCACTGTATTTTTTTGCTGCTGTTGAAAATTCCTACTATCTGAACAGAGATGTGTATAGGGTAGGGTCAGTATCTTGACCACAACCAACTACCTACAGGCAGGGACTAGTACTGAGATTTACTGTGGCTTCTGAGAGGCTTGACTGCCTTCCTAAAGCTAAACACACCACAATGCCCGTTCCAGCCTGGCATTCTAATAAACCACTATCTTCACCAATACACAAAGATCTCCCTTAATCCTCCTGCAAGATAGTCCACATTGCCCCAAGAAATGCTGCACCCCTAATGAAGGCTCATCTTGATCCGAAAAGGGTTGAGGGATTTTTTTGCTTTTTTAATTTCTATTTCTATTTATTTTTTTATTTCATTGGTTACATTAATGAACACATTTTTTTTATTTGGGCAAAAATAATAATAGAACAAGTTGTTTCCACGGTAAAAAACCTTTTGCCAATAGCAAGACTCCTGGACCCGATGAGTGCCCAACAGTGTTCTGCATGCTGCTAATCCCAAGAATTGCCCCTTATTTAACAGATATCTACTATCCAATATTAAAAGGCATACAAATTCTAGAATTTACAGGGACATACCAGCTGCATCTAATTGTAGACTAAAAACTACTGAAATTATTTTCAGTGTCAAAAAATTTCCACTACTGCTTACTACCCACCATTTCTGGCGATAATAAAGCCATCACAGGAAATAGATCAGCAACAACAATAACTACACTCTACACTGTGAAATCAAACATCCCTTTTAGAATAGATGCTGAGGAAGCATTTAATAAGGCCCCAACTTAATCACATAATGACAGCTGGAGCATTTGGGCAGATGTTCACTTCTATAATTCAGTATATTTATTCACCGTTACTGGTGCTTTGTATACTAAAAAATGTTTTCCTTCAAGCTTCAGTTGTAGCAAGATACCCAATAGGGAAGGCCAACACAGAGGCAACAACCTCAGAACAGAGGAGTCTAGTCTGATGGCAAGAAGTAATTCCTTAGAGATTAACAATTAAAATATCTCAAATCTGACTTAAGTGTACTCAGGGGGTCCTCACCTGTGACTTACAGCTCTTTCTGCATTTATAATTTCCTATTTGAGACCTGGAATTTTGGAGGTTCAAGTACATATTCAGGCCAGAACCACATGGTTACAGGGAATCTGGTCCCAAAAGGATTAAGTTTACCTGCACGAAACAGCATTTAAAAGAGAGGAAGCTTCTAGTGCAGGTGGGGAGTAGTAGGCATTTGGAGAGAAGACACCTGTCTGAGAAGCTGCTAAAAATGGTTTCGTTGGGACTGCCCTGCCGGTGATTAAATCTGTTATGTGGATGATACCTTGTTAGGTTTCATTTGTGTTGAAGACAGATGGACTTTTTGACGATTTATTGTTAAGCTATTTATGTTGGCTGCTGAAAGCATCATTTTTGTGTGCCTTAAAGAAAATTAAGACTTTTTAGGTTTATGAGACTTGGTGTTGCCTGTGATCCCGAATCACTATCACAGTAGCTATCACCCCTGAACTTTACACCCCTGAGTAAAATTGGCTTAAAGCGGAACTATAGTCAGCCTGAATCCAGCGATGCGCCGTCCCCGAAAACTGACATTGTTCAGTCTTGATCACCAGCTGAGATGACGCCACTCCCAAGCATGCACGGGAGCTCCGTCATAATCGGCATTGCCAAATTTGTGCAGGAGTGGACATGCAGAATGTAGCTTTAATGCAGAAGATGACAAATGATGTCTCTTCTGCACTAAAAATCCTGCCTGTTTGACCATTTTCATTTTGTAGCCTAAAGATCCACTTTAAGGTGGTCTCTTCTGCGATAAAAGCACCTTACCTGCCTACCAGCAATGGTTCTTTGGATTTTCACCTAGCTGCGCATGCCTTGTTGTCTGTGTTTGGTCAAAAGACAACTCTTCAAAATCTCCAATTACGTCACTTCCGGTGACTCTCCAGCACCAGTAATTACAGATTTTAAAGACTTTCACAGAACACCGACAGAGTATACACTACGGTACAGGATGAGTTTGCTGTTTTGAAAGAACACCGGCTAAGGCAGTGGCTCTCATTTAATGTCCTCAGGACCCACTAGCAGGCCATATTTTAAGTATTACCTTGGGGGTATGCAGACTAGAATACTGCAATCACTGAGCAGCACATTATAACAACTGTGTATTTCAGTTATCTTGCAAACCTGGCCAGTTGGTGGGTCCTGAGGACAGGAGTTGAGGAAACCACTGGGCTAAGGAATAAAAAAGTAGTCGCTGCCTTGGAGGCGGCCATATTGATGGTTACAAGCGGGTGGACTAATAATGTCCACTCATTATATCGTGTACCGTTATCGAAATCTGCAATTACTGCTGCTGGAGAGTCACCAGAAGTGACGGAATTGTAGATTTCGATTAGTTGGCTGCTTTGACAGAACACCAGAATGTATGAACTCCTGCACATGAGTTTTTACTTCTTCCTAGAGCCTACCAATATAGATGGATGGAGATGCCAAATCCATAAGTAGGCCAGGCAAAGATGGAAGTGCCATCAATGGAGCTCACATCACTGGAAGGGCATTTGGGAGGCACAGGTTCAAAAGCCCCCAAAAACACTCCAGCAACTGAGGTAAGTATTTTTAATTGTTATTATTTTTTCAATAGCTTTTATTAACATTTGTATATTTGGTGGTGGGTGGGAGTACTGTAGAGCTGACCCAATTTTTTGGACTGCATGCTTATCGAATTTTCTTGGAAGGTCCGCTCTAAGTTGATGCTGAGTTGTTTTACATGTATGAGGAAAGAAGAGCAAGAAAAAGCCCTTCTATACAAGCCCATACCAATACATGTAACAGGTTTAAATTGAATGCTTTGTACAATTAAAATGTATACATTAAAACTGGCTCAGGGGACACAGCCTGTCTGGGGAGCGGCGCTGGTTTCCATCCCAGAATACATATTTCTCAAGTGGCTGCACTGCAAATTATACCCCACAGCTGCCAATATCCTTATTTTCAGGGATGGCCTAACTCCAGAGAAAATGTAGGATAAGTGCTTTCTCTGTTTCCAGCCTCACCCTCCTGAACCCACAGTGTTGTCACAAGAACGGATTCTGTAATCACATTTAGTGAGAGGGAGCTTTTGCTTACTATGATGAGGTCACAGTCTTGCAGATATGTTGTCAATGAAAAGGTGTACGTTTTCTCTGGAATTGTTGAAGCCATCAGAGTTGGATTGCCTCTTGTTTCTGGATGCTTGTCTCTGTTTTCTTAGTTGAAAAGAGTTTCAAAAACATTTAGGCCCCCCTGGCCAGATCTGGTTTTGCTCAGCATGGGGATCTGTCTGCCGATCCCGTGCTGCTCTGAGCGGTGCTGCCGGTTGACAGGTCTGTGTCCTCTCCGGTTATGCAGAGTAAACACAGGCTTGGCCCACTCTGCTGTATGGACAGTCAGATGTGGATGGACCGGTAGTTGGTTTACGCCCGGCTCCCCTCCGATCTGATTCAGTCAGATGGAGGGGAATTGATCCTCCTTCTGTTTGTTTTTGCCTGATCAGATTATAGGCTGTTGTTGTTTAGTCGTGTCCAACTCTTCGTGACCTCATGGACAATAGCGCACCAGGTTTTTCTGTCCTCCACTGTCCCCCAGAGCCTGCTTAACTTCATGTTCATTGTTTCGATGTTGCTATCTATCTTGTTCCCTGACGTCCCCTTCTCCTTTTTCCTTCCATGTTTCCCAGCATCAGAGTCTTTTCCATTGAGTCCTCACTTCGCATTAAGTTGCCAAAGTATTTGAGTTTCAGCTTCAGGATCTGTCCTTCCAGTGAATATTCCGGGTTGATATTCTTCAAGATTGACTGGTTTGATCTTCTTGCCGTCCAAGGGACTTTCAAGAGCCTTCTCCAACACCATAGTTCAAAAGCATCAATTCTCTGGCGTTCAGCCTTCCTTGTGGTCCAACTTTCACATCCATAGGTTACTACTGGGAATACCATAGCTTTGACTATATGGCACTTTGTCATTAGGGTGATGTCTCTGCTTTTTATAATGTTGTCTAGGTTTGCCACTGCTTTGGAGGTAGCCGGGTGTAAACAGACACGTCCTTTTAAATATGGCTGCTCATAGAGGAGAATGGAGGGTCTGCGTATAAAAAACAGACAGGCGGACCCGATTAGACAGCCCGCGTGAAAGGGGCCATATTGGGCAAATTGATAGAGGGAAAACTGTAACATCAAAACAGCTTGGTTTGCTGTGTTACTCTAGGCCTCTAGGCAAGCCAGAGGTAAACATATTGGATTATGATTTTGGTGTTTCCGCCAGGGCTTTTTTTCAGCGGGAACGCGGGGGAACGCAGTTCCGGCACCTCCAGCACTGAACGTATGTAATAGCATGGGGTGTGAGGTATACTGGAGGGTCTATTGAGGTTGGCTGCTGGGGGATCTATTGTCAGTGATGGGGATCTGATTTTGTGTGAGGGTCTATTGTTGCTGATAGGGAATCTATAGTTGCTGGGGGGGGTCTTATGTTGCCGGAAGGGATCTACTCTTGAGGGAGAGGTCTATTTTTAATGGCTTCCGGAGGATCTATTGATGCTGGCTGCTGGGAGATCTGTTGTTGCTGGGGGGGGGGGGGTCTAATGTTGCTTGGGTGGATATTTTGTTGCTGGGTGTGATATTTTGTCGTGGGTGGTTCACTGTTGCTGCAGGGAATCTATTGTTGTTGAGGTGGAGTCCATTGTTGCTGGGGGAGTCTATTGTTGTGCGGGGATCTATTGCTGGGATTCTATTGTTGCTGACTGCAGGGGATCTATTTTACTGCTTTTCTTTTTATCATCAACATGCTCCATACAAATGATTTAGCACCACAAAATGATACTTGATTCTGTATTCTCTAAAAGGGGCAGTACTGGTAGGTGGGTAGGGGGTTGAATCAAGGGACAGTGGTCAGAGGTGGGTAGGGGGCAGAGACAAGGGGTGACTCAGACGGGGGGAGTTCCTGCACCTATTCTCCGAGAAAAAAAGCCCTGGTTTCCGCTATAATTGAACTCTAACCTCTAGAAGACTCATGTGCTGAAGGTTAAGTTCCTCTGTTGCCCAGAAATATATTCGGTCAAATTTTGGCTTTGTCTCATACCCTGGATAAAATCTATAATTTATATCCCTGGATGAAACCTGTATTTGCTGAGAGGCTTTGTGAGTCATTGTAGGTTGGAAAAATACTAGCACGGAATAATGTTTTTACTGCCAAAAGTTGCATTTAAAACTAAAAGGAAACAAAACCAACAATTTACATAGCATGTTTATTACTGAAAATTGTGTTTTATGTAGCGTTCTTTTTGTAGTACCTGTATTTACTGACCATTGGAAGAATAAAATAATTTAGTCCGGCTTGTTTCCAGCTCAAGTAAAAAAGCCACAGCTGAAAGCAGAGATAAGCTGCTCTGTATTTTGCATCATGGGCCAGGATAAGAATTTTTAAGAGCATGTTTCTTAAGCAGAAAACATATTGAAATATCTTAATGTTCTCCTAAATTGGCTTCTTTGCCAGGCAAAAGCATAGATGCACAGCTGGGTGCCAAACCTGATTACACCTGTGCTTTTTGTGAAGAGCAGACAATTTCCAAGTTCTGAGGCTCCATGATACATGCTGATGACGTGCCATCCTAACCACTTACAGGCCGGAAGATTTTCCTCCTTTAATGACCAGGCCATTTTTTTTGGCGATACAGCACTGCGTTACTTTAACTGACAATTGCGCGGTCATGCGACGCTGTACCCAAACAAAATCCTTTTTTCCCACAAATAGAGCTTTCTTTTGGTGGTTTTAATCACCTCTATGGTCGTTATTTTTTTACGATATAAACAAACAAAAAAAGAGACAATTTAAAAAAAAAAAACAATATTATTTACTTTTTGTGGTAATAAATATCCCCCCCCCCAAAAAAAAACAATTTCTTCATCAGTTTAGGCCAATGTATTCTTCTACATATTTTTGGTTAAAAAAAAAATCGCAATAAGCGTATATTGATTGGTTTGCGCAAAAGTTATAGCGTCTACAAAAGAAGAAATAGATTTATGCCTTTTTTATTATTTATTTATTTTTCACTAGTAATGGCGACTATGTGCGATTTTTAGCTGGACTGGCACATTGCGACGGAGAGATCGGACACTTTTGAGGGACCATTGACATTTATACACCGATCAGAGCTAAAAATAGCCACTGAATACTGTATAAATGTCACTGGCAGGGAAAGGGTTAACACTAGGGGGCGATCAAACAGTTAAGTGTGTTTCCTAGGGAGGGGCTTCTAACTGTATAGGGGGGCTGGGCTGACTGGAGGAGGAGACAGATCGCTGTTCCTAATCACTAAGAACAACAGATCTCTCTCTCCTCCCCTGTCACAATGGGGATCTGTCTGTTTACATTGACAGATCACCGTTCTGGCTCTCGTTCCCACGATCGTGGGTGGTCCTCGCGCAAAATCTTGTGCAAATACCTCAAACAAAATCGTTCTTGTTCCCGCTAGGCGAAGGTGTGAATGCAGCCTGAACATGATCAAAACAGTTGGGGGGGGGGGGAGGGGGGGACTACTGTAAAATACCAATGATTAAAATCAGAGATTTGGATGATTCAGTAAAATAATAAAGACTTAGCAAAGTGAATGTTTTCAATATAAAGTAAATAATGATCAGCGCAGCTTGATGATACATATAAAATATTAACAATAAACGATAAATGATGTGCAAAATCGCTAATTGCCCATAGATTCTTTAGTATTCATCTACATTGATCATAGGGCTACTGTTGCTTCAGTTATATTGCACAGCATCATTAGCAATTTGCATAATCGCAATTAGCGATTTTGCACATCATTTATCGTTTATTGTTAATATTTTATATGTATCATCAAGCTGCGCTGATCATTATTTACTTTATACCATTTAAGTGCATTTATACGCTTTAGATCTAGCTGCAACTTATCAGATTAGATTAGCATATATTCACTTTGATAGCGCGAAGAATCTTACTTACATTAATGTTTTCAATATGAACACAGTGGGCTGAATTGTTGTGTTTTTGGGTTAAGGTTGGTAAATTTGTAATTTTTTTTTTATTTCAACCATCCAATCCTGTGCAAGCAAAAAATTACTTGGTGGCTACCCACTTGCTGTGGTGTGCAGGATCATGTATGTATATATATATATATATATATATGTGATCTTGCACTTGTGTATAATATATACATATATATAATTATACACAGCGAGAGCTGATCAGTGGGTCTCGCTGACCTGATGTCGGCCGGCACCCGCTGATCATTCGGTACACAGGCAGAACGACGATCTGCCTATGTAAAGAAGGCAGTTCGCCGTTCTCTCAATAAGGAAGGCATTGATCCTGTGTTCCTGCCAAGCAGGGACACGCATCTATGCATCATCTTGTAAAAGCACTTCCCCTACTACAGTAAAATACTACCCTCTGATCGTCCCTGATGTTGACCCCTTTCCAGCCAGTGTCATTAATACAGTGACAGTGCGTATTTTTTAGAACTGATCACTGTATTAGTGTCACTGGTCCCCAAAAAATTGTAAAAAGTGTCATTTAGTGTCTGACTGAATATCTCAGTCCCGCTATAAGTACCTGATTGCCGCCTTTTCTAGTAAAAAATAAATAATTTGTTCCCCGTACGAGCCACCAAAAAATAAATAAATAGAAATGCCATAAATCTATCCCGTAGTTTGTAGACGCTATAACTTTTGCACAAACCGATCAATATATGCTTATTGGGATTTTTTTTTAACCAAAAATACGTAGCAGAATACATAGTGGCCTAAATTTATGAAGAAATTAGATTTTTTAGGGGGGGGGGGGTATGTTTTATAGCAGAAAGTAAACTTTTTTTTTTTTTTTTAAATTGTCGTTTTTTTGTTGATAGCGCAAAAAATAAAAATCGCAGAGGTGATCAAATGCCACCAATATTGTGTTTTTTTTTTCTTTTAAATTGTTGTTTTTTTTCTTGATAGCGCAAAAAATAAAAATTGCAGAGGTGATCAAATACCACCAAAAGAAAGCTCTATTTGTGGAGAAAAAGGTCATCGATTTTATTTGGGTACAGCGTCGCATGGCCGCGCAATTGTCAGTTAAAGTTAACGGGGGGGGGGGGGTAAATCTTCTGGAGCTGAAGTGGGGAAATGGAACAAACCACAGCTTCACCTTATTCATTAAGCCAAAATGTTTGTTTACTCTTCTAAGTGAACTGTCACATTAGTTGACATGGAAGCTTTTTTCCCCTTTATTCTGGGTAGATTGGTACCAGGACTTCAGCCTTTTTCTATGTTGCACTTGTCTAGACTGGATTTCTGGAGCCAGAGTATCGAAAGTGGAATGAATGTATATATATATATATATATATATATATTTTTTTTTTTTTTCCAAATGAGATATTACACAGTACATTAGTCAGCTGAGTGACTTTGGTTAGGTAATGGATATTGAAGCACAAAACCTTCTATAATCAAATGCATTAGAGTCCACTTTAGTTCTGATTTTTCTGTCAGACAAAAAGTGATAAAGTAGATGTTACTGAAAACACTTTTTTGCACCGATTGCCTTTATTTTAGGTGGTCCGGGACCAACTTTAGGGATCAGCTTGTACTGTGGATGGCCAAGTTACCAGGTTTACCAACATTTATCTCCAGCTTGACTAAAGCCGCGTACACACGATCGGATTTTCCAATGGGAATGACATGTGTGATGACATGCTGTTGGCGGAAAATCCGACCGTGTGTACGCTCCATCGGACAATTGTGGACGGATTTTCCGTGGACAAATGTTGGATAGCAGGCTTTAAAATTTTCCCGCGGACTGTTGTCGGATTTTCCGATCGTGTGTACACAAGTCTGTCGGACAAAAGTCCAAAGTACAAACACACATGCTCAGAAGCAAGGACGAGCCGGAAGCGGTCGGTCTTGTAAATTAGCGTTCGTAATGGAGAATTAACATTCGTGACGTCGCAAATTATGAAATCTGGAAACGCAGCGCACAATTCTCTTCTTCTTTAATGGGATAATAATGAAGCTGCTTTGCTGGTGATACTGATGGAGTTATTGCATACTAATTTTCAAAGGCTTTTTTTTTCTAGTGATATCAAGAATATTATTATGTTTTTGTTTTTTTTTTTTATTTGGTGCAAGTTACCACAACACCATTATCCTGTAGTTTTTAAGATCAAAGATGCAACTATGTTGGTGTCCCTTGTCTATTTTACATTGTATTTTTTAAAATGTAGCTGCCTACTCCCAAACTGTCATTTGAAGTAAAACACATAGCCAAGTATTATTCTCCACAATTTTTATATTGTGCATTAAAAATAGAAAACAAATAAAATTAGACATGCTATCTGCCAATAGAACTTAACCAAAAAGTGCATTCTATGTATCCAAAAATATAGAAAATATACCAAATCAAATCATTATTTTTCAACCAAACAAATAATGTCAAAGCAATAACTCCAAGGCCAATAATAAATAACACGTTATCTCCTCCGATTCCCCAACATGGCTGGTTGACGAACGAACGTTCAGAAACAAACTGAAAAGCGCGAAATGAAAAGCGCGTAATGAAAAGCACGAATTAACACTCACCAAACTTCTACTAACACGAAATTAGCAGAAGGAGCCCAAAGGGTGGCGCTCAAGAGCTGAAGAACCATGTGGTACGTCAGTATGTTCGTGTTTGTTGGCCGACAATTCCTTGCCGTTTGTATGCAAGACAAGTTTGGGCCAACGCCCTTCGGACAAATGTCTACAGTTTTGTTGGCCAACAATCTGATCGTGTGTATGAGGCTTGACTCATTCCAACCACATCAGGTCTTAAAGGAAGCCAGTCAAGGGAAAAACATGGAGGCTGCCATTGCTGACCCCTCCTGAAAATGTTAGGTACATGGTTTTTCATGTTGGCCTTCTTTAGTACTTAAGGTAAGTGATGTGAAATTTGTATACAGGTCAGGAAATCTGTGCAGTATATGAAGCCAGGGGGTCAGCAGATTGTGTGATTTTTAGATGGTCCAGGACCAACATCAGACATCAGCTTGTACTTCTTTGGATGGCCACATTACCAGACTCACCAACTTTTATCTCCAGCTTGACCGACTTGTTTATCTAACATATTCATAGGACAACCATATCCGGACTTAAAGGAAGACAGTCATAAGAGAAACATGGAGGCTGCCATTGCTGACCTCCAATGAAAATGTTAAGTACATGGCTATGGTGGTTACTTTTTTTAGTACTTAAAGTGACCTGAAATTGGTATACAGATGAGGACTTCTGCACAGTATATGAAACCAGTGGGTCAGCACAAAAGCCAGACAACTGGCATTTTCAGAAGGAGCACATCATTGCTACTTTAGTAGGTTTACTTTAATATGAGACTCCCAAAATGTACTGAAACTTTTATTTATTGAAGGAAAAGAAATACAACATCTACCCAAGCCTATCTTAAAAATAAGTAATGACGGGTTCAGTTGCTGCTAGTATATAAACCAACATCTGCTTTATGGATTGCCCTGGTAGCTCCCTGCTATAAACATACAAGTAGCTTTCGGTCTTAGAAGCCTAGACTTTAAGGAATAGGCAGATGTTCTTGCTTGAACTAACTGTCCCGGCTTCACTCATAAAGAGAAATATACTCTACATTGTACAGCCGTTCTCGTTTTGGAGAATAGAAAATGGAACTGTGCACAGATGATCCTGGTGGTAATTTATAAAGGAGAAATAATAGCAGTTAGACATTGTTTTCTCCCTTGTGTGACTGCGTTGTCAGTAGTGTGCAGTGTTTAAAGGGAGTCAAGAGCTTCTGTATAGACCGTTGATCATCACTTGCTCTACTGTTTATGAAAATGGATAGATTTGGAGACTGTCAGCTAATGCCTATAGATTCTTTAAAGCACATGTGTCAAACACAAAGCTTGTGGGCTGCATTTGGCTCTCCATGCCATTTTATGTGGCCCTCGCACCTCTCTTGCACCCCCTCGTTTCTGCCCCCACCTTGTCTCAGCAGTCGGCAGCATAGAGGAGGACACAACTCCTTCACCAGATCCTGCATCTCTCTCTGTGCTGCCTCGTCTCCTTTTCCCCTGGGCTCAGCAGACTTTGACAGCTGACTCCAGCCCTCCTCTGGTCATCCTGCAGACCCTGCACTCTCTGCTTCCTGGCAGCAGCACAAGGTAAAGGGGGTGCATTGATATGTAAGGGAGGGTGGGGGGCTCTTGAATTTCCGATGGTGGGGGAGGGGCTCTTCACATCTGATCTGGGGGGGGGGGTGGGTTGCTCTAGACATCTAGTCTTACAGATACAACCGGCCCTTGGAGGGCAATCATAATGCTGATGCGGCCTGCAATGACATGGAGTCCCCCCCCCCCCTTTAAAGTATAACTAAGGGCAAAACTTTTGTTTTTTAGTTCTGGATAGTTTTTTTTGCTGTCTGTGTCCCTGTCGGGGAGAATCACCATCTCTATTTGTTCTGTTTATTATTATCTTTGAGAGTAAAAGAAAATCCCAAATTTTGGGTTGACACCAGAACAGGAATAGAGGGTAAATCTTCCAAAGGTTCTGGTGATCCCAGTGACACGCCAGGATTCCCTCACTTTGGAGGGATTTCCTTTCACTTCCTGTTTAGGCTATGGCACAGGAAGTTAAGCGAAATCATGGGACACAAGAAAAAAAAAAAAAAAAAACTGACACGGGTTATACCCTCCCTTCCTCTATCCTAAATTTAAAAAAAAGAGGGTTTTGCCTTTAGTTCTACTTTTTAGGTTCTTTAAACCAGTGGTCATCAACTCTGTCCTCAGGGCCCACAGGCCAGGTTTGCAAGATAACTGAAATACATCACAGGTGATATAATTTGCTGCTCAGTGATTGCAGTATTCTAGTCTGCATCTCCCCCAAGGTAATACATAAAACCTGGCCTGTTAGTGGGCCCTGAGGACAGGGTTGATGACCACTGCTTTAAACCCCCCCCGCCAAGCCGCAATTGGTTCATAATACATTCTACATTAATATATAGACTATGGGTGGGGCATTCTGCCTAAGCTTCGACTTTCCAGAAGCCAACATTTGCTTAATGACAGCAAAGATACTCCCAGGTCTTGGGATGTAGATTGATAATGGAACGTGTGTACTGGCACCTTTTAGGACTTGCATTAGCATCGGGATGTTGGTTTATAAATTTTTTTTTTTTTTAAGTTGAAGCATGCATTATATGGCCAAAACCTTGTGAACACCTGCATTTTCAAATGATTGGATTCAAGAGTTTACAGTGAAGCCACTGTGCTACAGCTTACAGTACAACGACATTGAAATTCTGCATGTCAACTTTGTGGCTTAGGGAGGCCCTTTTCTGTTCCAGCATGGCTTGGACTCTGTGCACAAATCCAGGTCTATAAGGACAATGGGGTTGATTCACTAAAACTGGAGAGTGCAAAATCTGTGCATGGTAGCCAATCGGCTTCTAACTTCAGCTTGTTCAATTAATCTTTGACAAAGAAAAAAACCTGAAAGCCGATTGGTTTCTATGCAGAACTGCACCAGATTTTGCACTCTCCAGTTTTAGTTCGATGAATTTGGCATGGGGGAGATGGGTGGCCCTGAAAAAAACTCTGAACTTAATTCTATTGAATGAATGCCTTTGGGATAAATTATTAGTGCTTCTGATAGTAAAACTATGATAATGTACCGTCATCCTATAAATTTAGGAGAAACAAAAGGCAGAGGGTTTAAGGCAACCGTGGACTTGGCAACGTCTTCTGCCTCCTCCGCTGATGTCTTCTGCCCCTGATGGTTCTCATGGTACGGTAAGGACTTACATACACATTTGTATAAAAATAGATACATTTATTGAAACAAAGACATGATTAAAAAGGTCCTAAAAAGAGGTATATAATACTTATAAATACTAGACGTAATATATCATATATACGGTTCCAACTCATAACCGATGTCGTCATGGGCTGGAACCGTATATATCAGGGATATGCAATTAGCATATTAGCATCATGCCTCTGCCTCTGGGTTTCATGCTTGTGGCTGTCAGAGTCTTGCTATGCCTCATGGGAATTGTAGTTCTGCAACAGCTGGAGGTCCGCTAATTGCATATCCCTGGTATATATGATATATTACGTCTAGTATTGTTTAAATTGTTGAACGTGCTCACCTCTATGGCAGAATTGAGGAGTGCCCATATATGTTCCAATCTTTCCAATTAGTATTGTATGTACTTTTGATTGATTTGTTTATAAGCTTGATTATTTATATGTTTGTCCTTTGTAGAGATTAGTGCATATAATGACTCTGGAAACATACTCCTGAAGAAGCGGTCATACCGCAAAACATGTCGAGTTTGAACTGACCTAGGACGACATTCCGATTCCTTTCCTGGATGGATGCACGTCCAACTGCTCAGTTCTTGTTCAGAGAATGAATTTATATGTATTATATACTCTCTCTTTTTAGGAACTTTTTAATCATGTCTTTGTTTCAATAAATGTATATATTTTTATACAAATGTGTATACAAGTCCTTACTGTACCATGAGAGTCCACAGTTGCCTTAGACCCTCTGCCTTTTGTTTTGCCTTTGGGATAAAGTTGAAGGCCAACTGTGACCCAGGTCATCTCATCCAGCATCAGTACTTAGCCTTACAAATGTTCTTTTGGGCTCAAATTCCTATAGACACACTCCAAAATCTGGTGGAAAGCCCTTTCAGGAGAGTGGAGGCCCTTATAGCTTCAAAGGGGGTCATATCTATGTTAATGCGTATGGTTTTGTCCAACCAACTAAGTCTGATGGTCAGGTGTCCACATACGTTTAGCTATACATTGTGGGTTCACTTGAAGTTGCAGGGTGGCAAGCTAGCAGTCTCTTTACCAAGAGCGCTGTCTTCACCGATTTGGAAAGTACAGGAGGTAACTGAAACAATGATTTTTAAAGACTAATACTTCACTTAGCAGAACAGTTCTGGAGTACTGTACCATTAAATTGACTGTTACAAATATAGATTAAAACACGTCATGGTTATTAGTAGAACAGCTTCAGTGAGGAAAAATCTCTGTGCTGTGACGACTGAGAAATTAAAGCATTCATGATTTGTATTGTTATGAAGTTTCCACCCGCTGCAAGATTGTAACTGATCCACCTGCGTAAATCTTTGGGGATCTGCGTGAAATGGTGAATTCGACTTAGAAAAACCTGACTCCTTCTTAGTGAGATTTTCTTGTCTTTAAGCAGATATAAAGTATTTTATGAAGTGGGTAAAAGCTGTCTAGTAGATATCTATTGATTGAGTGTTCAAGCTACTTCTAGCGACTGACGCGCTCTTCTGCTAACCTGTTAATAAACTATTGAGATAGCAGACTGACAGAGAGAACTTAACAAAATTCCCCTTCATCCCTTATTCATAACATGCTTTTCTAAATTGATGCACTGTAGCTTTTACTTGTCAAGTACAGAGAGATGTAGAATCTACTGCGGAAGGAAGTGTATGAAGGGCTTTCACTACCTCTAGAGGTCCTTAACAATTTTATATGTGGCAGTTGATGAAAGATCACATGAAATCACGGGTTAAAGGCTGGGTTCACACTGGTATGACTTTGGGAGCACATGTTGCACGACGTGTGTAAATCAATGATTCCCTATGAGAGCCGTCTTAACTGGTCTGACACAAGTCGGTCCGACTTTGAAAAAGGTTCCTGCACTACTTTGGTCCTACATCAACCCAATGAATATCATTGAAGTCGGATCAAAGTCCTAACCGTCCGACTTGTGACATCCGACATGGTGATTACAGCAGCAGTAAAAGGAATTTATCTCACACTGGGATTGTTTTGATTGATCAAAGGACAAGTCAGACCATCTCAAAGTCAAAGCAAAATCTTCTCTTGTTCATTCAAGTGGGATGGAAGTAGGTCTGAAGTAGGACCGATGTCACAGGGCAAATTAGGATGACAGTCGTACAACAGTCATGTCGTACCAGTACGAACCGAACCCAGCCTAAGGCCCCTTTCACACTTGTACGACTTGTCCTACGACTTGGGACTGCAAAGTCGTATGACAAGTCATTCCCCATGATTTCCAAAGACAACCATTCATAGTATTACGACTTCAAGTCATGCCAACTTCAAAGTAGTCCCTGCACTACTTTGATCCTACTTCAGGCCATTGAATATCACTGAAGTCGGATCAAAGTCGGATCGCCGTCTTAACTGATCCGACTCTGGCATGCAACTTGTGCTCTAATGATCTTGAAGGGGAACTCCACGCAAAATGTAAAAAAAAAAAAGGGCATGTGTTCCCCCTCCAAGAACATACCAGGCCCTTCGGTCATGTATGGATTCTAAGGGGAAACCCCACGCTGAAAAAACGACATGGGAGCCCCCCCAAAATCCATACCAGACCCTTATCCGAGCACACAGCCCGGCAGGTCAGGAAAGAGGGTAGGGACGAGCGAGCGCCCACCCCTCCTCCTGAACCGTACCAGGCCGCATGCCCTCAACATGGGGGGGTGGGTGCTTTGGGGCAGGGGGGCCTGCGCCCCCCCACTCCAAAGCAGCTTGTCCCCATGTTGATGAGCACAAGGGCCTCTTCCCGACAACCCTGGCCGTTGGTTGTCGGGGTCTGCGGGCAGAGAGACTATTGGAGTCTGGAAGCCCCCTTTAACAAGGGGTCCCCCAGATCCCCCCCCACCCTATGTGAATGAGTATGGGGTACATTGTACCCCTACCCATTCACCTAAAAAAAAGTGTCAAAAATAGAACACAGTACACAAGTTTTTATAGTAATTTATTAGGCAGCTCCAGGGTCTATTCCGACTTCTTAGCAACGTCTTCTGCTTCCTCCGCTGATGTCTTCTGCCCCGATGGCTCTTCTCGCTCCTTTGCCGGGTCTTCTGCGCTGTCTTTTCCCTCTGTTTTTCTTCCGATGTTGACTCAACACTCTCTTCCGCTCTAATGCTGGGTGTGCCATTACTTATATTGGCATGGGGCGAGGTCACGGCCCTTCATGCCCCTGGCGGTGATGTCATAAGGGGCGGGCCTCCAGATAATGTCACCCGGTGACCCCGCCCCATGCTAATATAAGTAGTGGCGCACCCAGCATTAGAGCGGCAGAGAGTGTTGACTCAACATCGGAAGAAGAACAGAGGGAGAAGACAGCGGAGAAGACCCAGCAAAAGAGCGAGAAGACAGCGGACAGAGGGAGAAGAACCGGAGAGGGCTAGAAGACATCAGTGGAGAGCGGAGAAGAATCAGCAGAGACAGAAGACTTCTGCGGAGGAGGCAGAAGACATCGCCGGAAGATTGAGAAGAGCCAGGGAGGGGAGAAGAAGACGGAAGAGACCCCGGAGCTGCCTAATAGATTACTTTAAAAACCTGTGTACAGTTTTTTTTTTTCTCTTTTCTACTTTAAACTTCTATGGTTTTCATATTTGCTATTTAGTATGGAGCACTTGAAAGCGATTGTGACCCACGTCAGCTGGCCGGTGGGTTATGGAAATGCTAAGCTATGTTGTTTTGCTGTGTCCCCTGCGAGGGCTTTCCGAGCGCCCTGATAAGGTGGATTATCTCTGTGTGACAGACAAGTTTTAGTGTTTAACTATTGATTGAAGTTGATATTACGATACGCTATTTTGCTGGGTATGTCTGCTATTGATATACTGATATCACCCACCTGTGCTGTGGGACCTTTTTTTATCTCTATTTTGATACTATTGTTTGTGTACTAGTTGTATACTCTCGCTTTTTCCATAAAATCTTAATGAAAACCTTGAAATAGAAGTGAGACTGATTTTGCACTCTTCAGCTTTAGTAAACAAACCCCTAGAGTATGGTGCAGCTCGGCATAGAAACCAATCAGCTTCCAGGTTTTATTGTCAAAGCTAAATTGAACAACCTGAAGTTGGAAGCTGATTGGCTACCATTCACGGCTACACCAGATTCTATGTGCACTAGTTTTAGTAAATATCCCCCAATGTTACTTGCAAGTCATCTGCCACATTAAGTCCATTTCTCTGCTCTGATTGTTGATACATGCAGAGAATCGTTTTTTCAATTTCTTTTTGATTTAGGTAGAGATCCAGCCCCATACCCCCAACATTTAGTTCTCATGCCTCAATTGTTATAGATGCTCCTGGGTTAGAACCTAGAATCCTGTTTTTATAATTGCCCTTTTCCATTTGCATACCTCCCAACTTTTTTTTAATGGGAAAGAGGGACACCTATTAGCAAAAGTATGTAGGCATAGGACACACCCCCTGCCACGCCCCCTTAAAGGTGAATTAAACAATAAAAAACAAAAAACAATTAGCCACTTGAAGACCAGGATTTTTCAGGCACTTTTTGTTCACAATCAGTTTTTTGCTAGAAAACTACTTTATTGTTATTTTTATTTTATTTACACTGTTGCTTTAGTTTTGGTCCAATGGAAGGATTTTTTTTTTTGCTAACACAAGAAATGTAAACATCCTTTGTAACAGCAATAGAGCAATAGGCACATGACATGTACACTCTATGGAGGAATCTTGGGTCTGCCCTTGAAAGCATTCAAAACACCAAGATCTGTGTATTTTAATACTTTAGATTCTAAAAAAAATGGTGCCGTTGACATCCCGGTAAGGTAGAAGTGATGTCATGTCATCTCTTCCAGGTTACCATAGCGGAGACTCGATCAAAGCCGATCCCGGCTTAGTTTGGGTGTCCGCCTAGCCAGTGGATGTGTCAGCTGGTGGCATTTCTCCATTGACCACCACTGGGAGAAAACACAGCAATTTTTACCGTATTCATTTCTTTACTAGCCTGTATTATTATTTGTTATCTTTCGTTATTATTACCGAAATTTATTTTGTTATATAGAGTTACCTTGGGGATAAAATATGCCAACTATGCCACACTCCTTATTCTTTTATTTATTGTTACATCTTAACTTACTTATTTTGCTAATGTACATAGATAAAGCAATTACTAGTCAGGTGTCCTTCAGTCATGAAAGTTATTTCAAGGGCTCCTCTTTATTATATTATTATAAAGCTTGAGAAAGGCTGTTTTTCAAAGTACAAAGGATAACAAAAGGAAATGTGCAAAATGTGGCTATTTAAAAAAAATGATTAGCTTTATATATATATATATATATATATATATATATATGTCTCTTTTGTTGCATACAGTTTAAATGTTATTGTAGGTTTTCTTCTTCTATACCTTTTGAAAATTACTGTATATCTTACGTAAAATGTTGTACAACATTACCTACTTAATGTGTTTAATCCTTGTCACATAAATCGATGCAGAAACATTGTGTTTACTTTTTACCCTCAAGCTTAAAGTGGTCGTAAATGGCCTAATAACCCTTAACTGTGTTGCTGCTGTTGACTACGACTGGGCCAGTTCTTTCCTCCTAGAGAACAATATAAAGCACTTCTTGAGGTAGGTAGTGCTGTTTTTGTACACTTAGTTATAGGGATGCACCAATACCACTTTGTTAACAACGAGTACAGTTACTGTTTTCTAAGTGTCAGAAACCATGAATCAGACTGAGACAGAAGTACAGTTAAATCACACTTGTTTATTAATAATAATAATAATAATAATAATAATAATAAAAAGGTAAACAGAGTAAACGTAGTCAAGACACAGCCAGAGTTCAGGCACTGGAACGAATAGTCAGACAAGCCAAAACTTCAGGGAGCCAGAGATGAGCGTAGTAGAACAGCAAGCAAGATCTGGAGCCAGAAGGAATGTCAGCTAAGCAAGTCTTAAACAGGAACACAGGAAAGCGTCTCTAGAGATGTGACCAAGACGAAGGCAGAGATCATCTGGAATGGACGGCTTAAGTAGGCAGGACTGACGAGTAGGATATCATCAACAGGTGAGTCACTGTGGAGAGATAGGCAATTAGCAGACAGCTGAGTGGCCAGCTTTGAGAAGAAAGGGCTGAGCCCAGCCCTGACATTAAGTACTCGCCGATACCAATTACCAATACCTATTTTCGGCATTTAGAGAGCAAGATGAGGAGGAACAGGGAGTCTCTATCTTCTATCAGCGTGCTGTGTAAAATTACCACCTGGATGAAACCAAGTGATGAAGAAACACAGCACTCCCAACACTCAACACAGCTGGCCCCACATCTAGGAGGACCATGCTGTCATCCTACGTCCTCCTCTTCCTCCAGTTCCATCTCTTCCAACCTATGTCCCCCTCCTCCTGCAATCCCTACAACACTGTTTATGATATCAGCCATATTCAACTAAAATAGGCTCTTAATATGCTTTCTGCGTCATCCTTCTAAGATATTTAAGTTGATTTACCAAAGGAGAGAGAATGTTCACTTTACAAAGTGATTGCTCACTCAGTAAGTGAGGTGAAGCCATGTTCACTTCAATAATTTATTTGCTTACGCATAACTTAGTATTCTTAGATAACACACCTTATTCATTCAGCTAAGTGGACATTAACTTTGGTAACTAAACATTCTGTATTCCTTTTAATAACAAACCCAACTGATGTACAGGGACTCAGGTCTGTGTAGGAAAATGCCCTACTGGGAATATGATGTCCATGTTTGTTTAGAATGACTTCTGCTTCATTAGCCAGGCAAAAAATTAGGTGCAGACTAAGCACTGATAAGGAAAGCATGCCTTTTGTTTTTCTTCTCTACGAATTTTAGAAGGTATATGGCCAAAGGTTTATGGATATCTATCACAGTGGTTCTAAACCTCAGTCCTCAAGTACCCCCAACGGGCCATCTTTTGTCAACTTCCCTTCAATAAAATAGCTCTTATTAATACCATGTCATTAATATCGATTTAAAGCAACTGTGCAAAGAAAACATGGCCCGTTGGGGGTACTTGAGGACTGAGGTTGAGAACCACTGATCTATCATACCCCACTATTTGGCCAAAGGTTTGTGGGCACCTGACCATCACACCATTACTGTATGACCAAAAGTAGGTGGACACAACTTCAAATTATTGAGTCCGTTTCCAATAAAGTTTGCGGATAATGCTGTGGCATATGATATTTTAGACCAGCGGTCTCCAAACTGTATCCTGAGGGCCGGTTGTGGCCCTTTGCTTGCCTTTATCTGGCTCTTGGGGCACTATTCCATCCACAGATACCAAAGTTTGGAGACCCCTGTTTTAGACAAATGGTGTGCTTCCAAACTTCTGCCAACAGTTTTGGGAAGACCCTTTTCCTTTCCTGCATGACTAAGCCAGCTCCATGAAGCCTAATTTGGTGTAAAAGAACTTGTGTGACCTGCACGAGCCATGACATCACCCCTATTAAACCGCTTTAGGGTAAATTGGAAGCCAACCACGAGCCAGGCCTTCTCACCCAACATCAATGTGCACAAATACCCATACATACTCCGCAATCTTGTCTTTCCAAAGAAAAAATTTGTTGTTATAGTCACAATGGGGATGATGAAGTGGGGGCTGTATTAATGGTTTGGCAAAGGCATGTTCAAGAGTTCAAGAAGACTATATAGTCAGTTGCCCATGTTATGTATTAAATGGTGGTGTAATTTATTAGCAAGGCATGCTGGGGCTTTTATCTCTAGAACAGCAGAATGGCTCCAGTGTTTTCAGCAAATGACTGATTTTACAGGCAAAAATAAAAGAGACAAAATGTGGAAAATTCAATCAATCCTGTCTGCGACTTCAACAAATTAGTAGTTCATTGGATATACAAATATGCTTTTCGAAACATATGTTTTAATATCTTGTGCACTGAGAGCTCAGTCTGTGCGCTTCCCAGAATGTTATCATGACACCCGGTTAAAAAATAATCCGCCTTGCGGAGCACAGGCTGTTTTCTCGGCATAAGTCGAGACGTTGCCTCAGAAGATGGATTTGACAAATCTTGCCGGATTCATAGACTGCCTCCCCTTGCTTGAATTAGTGCATGTAATATTAGTTTGTAGCTTGGCTTATGTCTTTTATGTCCACATAGCTTGTCATCGCCGAGACTGTTATATTGACTGATGGCTGCTAGGAGACGCTTTCCTTAAACACGAGAAATTTATTCCCTGCAGTTTGGACTGCAGAAACGTCCCATTCTGCCCCATTCATCTCTCTGCTATAGGGCAAAATTACGCCGTGTCACGTTTCTCTTGGGGTCACTCGGGAAAGGGGCCTGAATGGGTTAATGGGAAGAGTAATTGCAGAAGTATTACGTGGGAAGGCAAGCACCCTGCTGGGCCTGTGATTTCACAGGAACAGTTTAGCCTTGCTGTTAGCCACTTAGGTGAAATTATATGTCATCAAATGACTGCTAACTTGTGGGTCTCTGTGGGTCACAGGACATTATTAAAATTGGCAATGCTGATCGACTTTATGCAGCCGTTGGCTTATCTAATAAGACTCCTCGGAGAGCAGTGATGACGTGCGCTTAACCATATCCGCCATCGTTATTTCACTGTTAAGTTTTGCGCAGTCAGAATCATAAAAAGGTATTGGGTCTCTAGAAGTCACTGTCCTTTATCTTTAACCTCCTTTATTACAGGGGGTTGTCCATGTAACTAATTAATATCTAAGGGATTTAGCATGTTTGCCCTACTAGTTGGGTATGAATTGTGCGCTTTCTAGCGGTGGTGGCTCTCCTCCACAACAGTAAGGTTTAAAGGGACATGCCTTTAGGACAAAGCCGCGTTTGGGAAACACTGGGACATCACCATTCTTAAATGACTTTAAAGGCTTTATGACTAAGTATGAAATGCTTCAAGGCTTTTTCTTTGATGACTTTCTGCAATCGATCTAATTTACATACTAACAAAGCCTCCAGATTCTGGCATATGCAGTGTGTGGACATTCCATAAATGGTACATTTAAAATTCTGTAGCATTTTTAGTGGTGGTGGTCTTTCACCAAATTACGATTGGATGGTTAACAGATCCCAGGCAGCAGAGGTTGGTCATTTACGGAAAGGTCAGTGGGGTAAGTTCCGCGCTATGGACAAATTCGTAAAGTGAATGTAGCTGCTGCCTTCCATGTAAACAACTACCTAGGAAGATGTCAAAGGTATATAGCAAAAATTATAGTAGGTGTGGTGCTGCTTGTGATCATGTGAGCTATGGAGATGTGACGTCCCAAGCCTTTAAAAAGTGGGTGCAATATATATGCTAAACATTAATAAAGGTGGCATGAACTAGTGCAAAAAAGCATTAAAGTGACTAGTGCTACAATTCAAAAAACATAAATTCAATAATCATGACTCAGTAGAAAGTGACAAAGACAAGTGTGTCTTGCCTACAGTCAAGCATGGTGGTGGGAGTGTCATGGTCTGGGGCTGCATGAGTGCTGCCGGCACTGGGGAGCTATAGGTCATTGAGGGAACCATGAATGCCAACATGTACTGTGACATACTGAAGCAGAGCATGATCCCCTCCCTTCAGAGACTGGGCCGCAGGGCAGTATTCCAACATGATAAAGTCCCCAAACACACCTCCAAGACGACCACTGCCTTGCTAAGGAAGTTGAGGGTAAAGATGATGGACTGGTCAAGCATGTCTCCAGACCTAAACCCTATTGAGCATCTGTGGGGCATCCTCAAACGAAAGGTGGAGGAGCGCAAGGTTTCTAACATCCACCAGCTCCTTGATGTTGTCATGGAGGAGTGGAAGAGAACACCAGTGGCAACCTGTGAAGCTCTGGGGAACTCCATGCCCAAGAGGGTTAAGGCAGTGCTGGAAAATAATGGTGGCCACACAAAATATTTACACTTTGGGCCCAATTTGGACATTTACACTTAGGGGTGTACTCACTTTTGTTGTCAGCGGTTTAGACATTAATGGCTGTGTGTTGAGTTATTTTGAGGGGACAGCACATTTACACTGTTATACAAGCTGTACACTCACTACTTTACATTGTAGCAAAGTGTCATTTCTTCAAGGTTGTCACATGAAAAGCTATAATAAAATATTTACAAAAAATGTGAGGGGTGTACTCACTTTTGTGAGATGCTGTAAATACTTAATGTGGTGTTGCAAAGAGATCATTTAAACCATATATTGAAAATTTTACTAACACAGGAAAATTATTTCTATCATAAAAAACACATAGGATCCCTGGTAATCATCATTAGATGTGCTGGTGTTTTCACTCGTGCTCCCGCCTTTGTGTGCCGCACTCACCAGAAAGCTCTCCTCTCTAGGGGATATCTCACCTTCACAGCACCAGTGGCTGTATGTAAACTCCTCAGTATAAATGGATGGCTGTGAATCCTTGCTCTTAGGCTCCGCTGCCCCAGCAGTCTCATACATATGTAAAAATAAAAGCATCCATAGCATAATTCCATGGTTTAAATTTATTAAAAGTAGCTAGTAGTGCACTTACATTCGTAAAAACAAAGACAAGCAGTTTGTAGATGAGGTCAGGAAGTCCGGGGCTCCGATGCACTCCACAGACTCGAAAACCAGAAGTGGTGCAATGACGCTGTGGCTCCGCCCTATGCGTTTTGTCATTCAGACATCATCGGCAGCAACCTTTGTCATTTATGTTTGTGGTGGTCACCAGGTCTGACACTGTGACTCCTGCTTTATCAAACAACGGATGTGCACACTCAACTGTACAACCACTCCTGGAGCACAGATCTGCCCACCGAGCAAGTTAAAGCCTTCATTTTTGGAAAGTCAAGGCATTAATAACATAAAGAAACCAGCATCTGACAGGAGCTCATATAAAGTTTCTTGGCTAATGAACATGATGGTAGATACTTTGCACAATTGGGAAGATCCAGTCTGTGGGTGGAGCCTCTGCATCAACACGAATAATGATGTTAACCCCTTGTTGTCCGCTACAAAATATGCCTGTCTGCATATAGAAGTGTGTGTGAATGTTAACATCCTGCACGTTTCTAGAAATTGTATCTTTTGAGATCTTGTAGAGATCTAAACAGCTCAGTCATGAGAAGCTTGCTAAAAGTTTTTAATTGGAGTTCTTTAGACACTCCTCATAAATATTAACGTTGGGTGCTTTTTAAGGCTCCTGGCTTGCCAAATACCCACCAGCCACTGAGTGTGACAGATTTTGGCCCAGTACAGCATTCACTTGGTTAGATTTCACATAAGCCTAATGACGTTTAGGCCTGGTAAACACCTTTGCATTTTTTAGTGCGTTTTCAGTTTTGCAGAAACACACTGCAGTCTATTTAACATGGTTTTCTATGGGTCACATTCACGTCACATTCACGTCTGTGCATTTTATGGAAAAGGCCATGGACTGGTAGGTTGTGTTTTTGGTTCCATAGACTTCAATGGATCAAAAACGTGTATTGAAAAACGCAAAATGCACCTGTAATATGAATCAACTGTAACCTGCATAGGTGTGAGCCAGGCCTTACAAATATTGGGCTTAGCCTAGCCAAATATTTTCAATGTGTGCCCTGAAGGCCCACTAATTATTATTAATATGCAGGATTTATATAGCGCCCACAGTTTACACGTCGCTTTACAATGTAGAGGGGGGGGGGGGCGTACAATTACAATACAGTTCAATAAAGAAGGAATAGGAGGGCCCTGCTCATGAAGCTTACGATCTAAAGGGAAGGGATATAAAAGGTTATAGCTGCAGTGGATGATCTGATAGAGGTAACTTGAGTGCAGTTCTTAGGTGGAGGTGGGGTAGGCTTCCCTGAATAAGTGATTTTTCGGGAATCGCCTAAAGGTGGACAAGGCAGGGGCTGACTGGACATACTGGGGCAGGGAGTTCCAGAGGATGGGAGAGGCTCTGGAGAAGTCCTGGAGGCGAACATTTGCAATACAGGCTGATTGTCTGGTTGCTTGTCTACATGGACATGCAGATGCTGGTTGCTACATCCAGCACTCATATAAACATTAACAGCCTTAACCACTAGCCGACCAGCGCACGATGATGTACGTCGGCACGATGGCATGGCTGGGCAAATGGGCGTACATGTACGTCCCCTTTAAATCACGGCATTGTGGGCGCTCGCGTGCGCCGTGACCATGCCTGTGGGTCCCGCGAACTCGATGTCCGCCGGGGGCCCGCGATCGTGTCACGGAGCAGAAGAACGGGGAGATGCCTATGTAAACAATGCATTTCCCCGTTCTGCCTAGTGACATGACAGGGATCTACTGCTTCCTGTCATCGGGAGCAGTGATCGCTGTCATGTCAGTGGAAGCCCACCCCCCCACAGTTAGAACACCTCCCTAGGACACACTTAACCCCTTGATCGCCCCCTAGTGTTTAACCCCTTCCCTGCCAGTGTCATTTACGCAGTGATCAGTGCATTTTTATAGTACTGATCGGTGTCCGATGTGTCCGCCATAATGTCGCAGTCATAATAAAAATCGCAGATCGCCACCATTACTGGTAAAAAAAAATAATAATAATAAAAATGCCATAAATCTATCCCTTTTTTTGTAGACGCTATACCTTTTGTGCAAACCAATCCATATACACTTATTGCGATTTTTTTTTTTTTTACCAAAACTACGTAGAAGAATACATATCGGCCTAAACTGAGAAAAAAATTTGTTTTTTTATATATTTTTTGGTGATATTTATTATAGCAAAAAGTAAAAAATATTACTTTTTTTTTTTTTCAAAATTGTTGCTCTTTTTTTTGTTTATAGCGCAAAAAATAAAAACCGCAGAGGTGATCAAATACCACCAAAAGAAAGCTCTATTTGTGGGAAAATTTTGTTTGGGTGCAACGTCGCACGACGGCGCAATTGTCAGTTAAAGCGACACATTACCGTATCGCAAAAAAGTGCTCTGGTCAGGAAGGGGGTAAATCCTTCCAGGGCTGAAGCGGTTAAAGGGAACCCCCAAGGATTTGCAACCCCCACGTCCTCTTCTATCCAATAGGCCATAATCCCTGGTGCCACATGATAATTGAGGTCCTGTCTTTGCCTACTTTGGTGGTAAGCCCCCCACCCTTCCTATGAGAGCCCCCTGGTGGGCAATTGCAGGATATGAGGATATGGAATTTGATAAAGCTAGTTACTGACATCTTGGGGTGCCTGCTGATAAGCATTACAAAAAAAAATTGTTAAAACCAATAGGCTGACTTTGAAATCTTTTTTTATTCCACAATACATATCAGTTAATAATGTGATCTGTCAGATTTCTGAGCAATATGTATGTTGCCTTTATGATTTTTTCTGTGCAGATTAATCATTATGTTGAGAAAGATTGGGAGCTCTGTGAACGTTACTTCTGTCTGTGCACTGGTTCCTACTGGTTTCCAGTTGCAGTCACCCGGGCTGATACTATACTATCCTAAAAAGATACGCCGTTAGCTGCTTTTAATGCTTTTTTCTGCATAGTGTGCAGTCCTCTATTACTCACAAATCCTCTTCCATCAATCTCATTTAGTGAATCATTTGCATGGATAATCATGCAATACTTCTTTTTATCTTTGATGAACTTCATCTGCAATAATCTACGTTGCACCTCCTGAACCACCAATTACCAGCACGCCCCTGCCCTGCTTGTCCCAATGTCACCGCGGTGTTACTTCACACTTCTTATTTCTACACTAGCTCTTCATTAACTTATGATGTAATGGTTTTTTTTCTGTTATGTGTTTCTGGTCAAAAGCTATTAAATGATATCACTTCCCATTGAAAGCCCCCCTAGTAGACATGTGCAGAACGAAAAAACTTGTTTCATTTTGTTTTGATTCGTTATTTACATAAATTTGTTTAATTTGCTTTCGGAATTTTTTTTTTTTTTCAATTCAAATTGATGCAAATTTTTTAAATGCCATTCGAATTGCATTCAAATGAAATTCCATTTTAAATCAAATTTACTCTATTCGAAATTTGAATTTTGGAAGATGGTTATATTGTTTCTATTGCATTCTATTCTATTTTTTTTTTCTATTCTATTCTTTTCTATTCTATTCGATTTCAAATTTATTCTATTCAAACTTCGGAAAACGGTTATATTGTTATATTCTTTCTTTTTTATTCTATTCTTTCTATTGTTTATTTTATTCTATTTTATTATTGAAGTTTCTATTCTATTCTATTCGGAATTTGAATTTCAGAAGATGGTTATATTCATTTGTTTCTTTTGTTTAAAATTTGTTTCTTTTTGTTTCGATTCGTTTAATTTGTTTATTTTTTTTTTTTTTTAAATTCAAATTGATTTGAATTTTTCAAATGCCATTCTAATTGAATTCAAACAAATTCTATTCTAAATCAAATTTAATCTATTAGAAATTCAAATTCTGGAAGATGGTTATATTCTTTCTATTCCATTCTATTCCATTTTTTTTCTATTCTTTTATTTTCTATTCTATTCTTTTTTCTATAATATTCTTTTCTTTTCTATTCTATTCGATTTCAAATGTATTCTATTCAAACTTCAGAAAATGATTATATTGTTATATTCTTTCGTTCTGTTCTATTCTTTTTCTATTGTTTATTTTATTCTATCCTATTCTTTTCTATGCTATTCGAAATTTGAATTTCAGAAGATGGTTATATTCATTTGTTTCTTTTGTTTGAAATTTGTTTCTTTTTGTTTCGATTCGTTTAATTTGTTTATTTATTTTTTTTAAAAATTCAAATTGATTTGAATTTTTCAAATGCCATTCTAATTGAATTCAAACAAATTCTATTCTAAATCAAATTTAATCTATTAGAAATTCAAATTCTGAAAGATGGTTATATTCTTTCTATTCCATTCTATTCCATTTTTTTTTTCTATTCTTTTTTTTTTTCTATTCTATTCTTTTTTCTATAATATTCTTTTCTATTCTATTCGATTTCAAATGTATTCTATTCAAACTTCAGAAAATGATTATATTGTTATATTCTTTCTTTCTGTTCTATTCTTTTTCTATTGTTTATTTTATTCTATGCTATTCTAAATTTGAATTTCAGAAGATGGTTAACTTCATTTGTTTCTTTTGTTTGAAATTTGTTTCTTTTTGTTTCGATTCGTTTAATTTGTTTATTTTTTTTTTTTAAATTCAAATTGATTTGAATTTTTCAAATGCCATTCTAATTGAATTCAAACAAATTCTATTCTAAATCAAATTTAATCTATTAGAAATTCAAATTCTGAAAGATGGTTATATTCTTTCTATTCCATTCTATTCCATTTTTTTTTCTATTCTTTTTTTTTTTCTATTCTATTCTTTTTTCTATAATATTCTTTTCTTTTCTATTCTATTCGATTTCAAATGTATTCTATTCAAACTTCAGAAAATGATTATATTGTTATATTCTTTCTTTCTGTTCTATTCTTTTTCTATTGTTTATTTTATTCTATCCTATTCTTTTCTATGCTATTCGAAATTTGAATTTCAGAAGATGGCTATATTCATTTGTTTCTTTTGTTTGAAATGTGTTTCTTTTTGTTTCGATTCATTTAATTTGTTTAATTTTTTTTTTTCAAATTCAAATTGATTTAAAATTTTCAATTGCCATTCTAATTGAATTCAAACAAATTCCATTCTAAATCAAATTTAATCTATTAGAAATTCAAATTCTGGAAGATGGTTATATTCTTTCTATTCCATTCTATTCCATTTTTTTTCTATTCTTTTATTTTCCATTCTATTCTTTTTTCTATAATATTCTTTTCTTTTCTATTCTATTCGATTTCAAATGTATTCTATTCAAACTTCAGAAAATGATTATATTGTTATATTCTTTCTTTCTGTTCTATTCTTTTTCTGTTGTTTATTTTATTCTATCCTATTCTTTTCTATGCTATTCGAAATTAGAATTTCAGAAGATGTTTATATTCATTCTATTCTATTCTATTGTTTTTTTCTGGTTTAAAAGCTATTAAATTATATCACCATCTTCCCGTTGAAAGCTTGCCCCCTAGTAGACATGTGCACAACGAAAAAAATTGTTTAATTTTGTTTTGATTCGTTATTTACATAATATGTTTCGTTAAATTTGTTTAATTCATTTTCGCGAACTTTTTCGTTTTTTTCTAATTAAAATCGAAGCAGATTTTTCAAATGCCATTTGAATAGCATTTGAATCAAATTCCATTCAAAATACAATTTATTCTAATCGAAATTCAAATTTTGGAAGATGATTATATTCTTTCTATTCCATTCTATTCTATTATTATTTTTTCTGTTATATTCTTTTCTATTCTATTCGAATTCAAATTTATTCTATTCAAACTTCGGAAAACGGTTATATATGTTATATACTTTCTTTTTTATTCTATTCTTTCTATTGTTTCTATTCTATTATTTAATTTTGTATTCTTTTCTATTATATTCGAAATTTGAATTTCAGAAGATGGTTACGTTCATTCTATATTATTCTATTGTTTTTTAGCATGCACTTTTTGGTTAAGTTCTATTGGCAGATAGCATGTCTAATTTTATTTGTTTTCTTTTTTTAATGCACAATAAAAAATATTGTGTAGAATAATACTTGGCTATGTGTTTTACTTCAAATGACAGTTTGGGAGTAGGCAGTTACATTTAAAAAAATACAATGTAAAATTAACAAGGGACACCAACATAGTTGTATCTTTGATCTTAAAAACTATGGGATAATGGTGTTGTGGTAACTTGCCAAAATAAAATTAAAAAAAGCATAATAGTATTATTCTTGATATCACTAGAAAATGTGTTTGCAATAATTCCATCAGTATCACCGGCAAAATCAGCTTCATTATTATCCCATTAAATAAGAAGAGAATTGTGCGCTGCATTTGGAGATTTCATAGTTTGCCATGTCATGAACGTTAATTCTCCATTACGAGCGTTAGTTTACAAGACTGACCGCTTCTGCTTCCAAGTATGCGTGTTTGTACTTTGGACTTGTGTACACACGCTCGGAAAATCAGACAACAGACATTTGTCCATGGAAAATTTGAGAACCTGCCATCCAACATTTGTTGGCGGAAAGTCCAACAACACTTGTGCGATGGAGCATACACGCGGTCGGATTTACCGACAACTGCCTGTCATCACACATTTCCCGTTGGAAAGTCCGATCGTGTGTACGGGGCTTAACAGCCACTGTAGATGTCCACATGGCATTCATTTCAAAACTGGCTGATTACCATTATTGCCTACATGGCTTGACTTACTTTTTAGACTTATTTTTATCAATCACATTTGCAACATCTTTATCAGTCTTTGGATCAGCGCTCCTTGAGTTGTTTTTGTTGGTTCTCATCTGGTCTTTTGAGTCTGGTTGCAGCGGCCTGAGTTTGGTATTTTTTAGGCTTCCTGGGTTTCCATTTTTGCGCCTGGCTCTCTGTGGAATTTCAGAAAATACAATGTCTTCATCAAAAAACATGGTAGTAGCTATGACTCTTTTACTTGACTCGTGAAGTGAAATAATGGAGGGGTAGTATATCTTGACATGAAATGTTCCTCAGTAAAGGAGGGGATGGAGGGTCTTCACGTAAAACATGAAATGTTCCTCAGTGAAGGAGGGGATGGAGGATCTTCACGTGAAACATGAAACGTTCCTCAGTGAAGGAGGGGATGGAGGATCTTCACGTGAAATGTGAAACATGAAACGTTCCTCAGTGAAGGAGGGGATGGAGGCTCTTCACATGAAAGTATAATCGTGTATTGAATGAAGTGAGTTCTTTAAATTGACTCTGTGGAACTTCAAAATCTCAGCAGGCTTCTGGAATTTGTGGGGAAAAGCTGGTTGCGTTAGATAGCTGCTACTTAATAGATGCTTTTCTAGATTTCTTGATCAGCTCCATCCAAAGAGGACCTGTTGCCAAGACACAGTGAAAGGAACTATGTTCAAACTGTGCTTCTAATACCGGTTGGGAACACAGTTTTGGTCAACTTGCAAAATGTGTCCTAGTATTGAGCTGGATTTGTTCACAAGGGGCACAGCCATGCTTGAACATGCCTTCCCCACAAACTCTTATTACTAATCTGGTTGGACAATATTTTTGAAAAATGCTTTGTATCCCATAGCATGAACAGTACCCTTCACTGGAAACACGTAAACCCAATAGTTTGTCCATATAGTAGATGTGATGATCAGGTGTCCACATACCTGTGGTCATATATGATGTTGCACAGTAGAGGTGGCCGGATAAGAAGAATATATGCAGGAATTTTCTTCCTTCAATAAAAATCTATTGTTAAAAAAAAAAAAAAAAGAAGAATATATGCATCACTTAGGGGCTTTACTAAAGGGAAGTAGACTGTGCACTTTTGCTCTAGAGCTTAGTAAATGAGGTAAGGCTTTACTTTGCAAAGAATATCCAATCACATGCTATTTGCCTTTAGTAAATCAACCCCTCAGTGCGGCAGGTAGAACACATTCAGGTGTGTTTCTATTTCCTTATATAGAGTTGGAGTTGCACCTTAAGCTTTAGCCCCTCATGTACACCGCTGCTGATAAACAGACTTTTAGGAGCAGTTGGGCAGTTTTTTTCAGCTGCCCTTGAACTCTCCTCTATGTTATCTTATCAGTACATGTACACAGGGGCGTTTATAGTCGTTTCCAGGCAGTTGAGTTTAGAAGCATTTTTTGGAAAACAAAAAAAATGCATTCAGGACAGATGTTCAGAGGCATTTGAAATGCCAAACATGGTAACTCACGTTTAGCCGCGCTTCGTTTACAGGCGTTTTCATTTTTGACTATTAAAAAAAAAAAAGAAGCTTCAAAACGCAAACGCGGCTAAACACGGCATGTAACCGCGGCAAAACGGACGTTTTTGAATGTCGGTCACTATCTGTCATGTTAAATCGTTCAGGAGAGGTTGTAAAACGTCCCCAGCGTTTGATTGGCACAGTGGCAGCATTTGATGGGCACTGTTGCAGCATTACATGGGCACAGTGGCAGCGTTTGATGGGCACAGTGGCTGCGTCTGATGGGCACAGTGGCAGCGTTTGGGTACAGTGGCAGCATTTGATGGGCACAGTGGCAGCATTTGATGGCACAGTGGCAGCATTTGATGGCACAGTGGCAGCGTTTGATGGCACAGTGGCAGCGTTTGATGGGCACAGTGGCAGCGTTTGATGGGCACAGTGGCAGCATTTGATGGGCACAGTGACAGCATTTGATGGTACTGTGGCAGCATTAGATGAGCAGAGTTTCAGCGTTTGATGGGCACAGTGGCTGTGTTTGATGAGCACAGTGGCAGCATTAGATGAGCACAGTGGCTGCGTTTAATGGGCACATTGGCTGCGTTTGGGCACAGTGGCAGCATTTGATGGACACAGTGGCAGCGTTTGATGGGCACAGTGGCAGCATTTGATGGGCACATTGGCAGAATTTGATGGGCACAGTGGCAGCATTTGATGGCACTGTAGCAGCATTTGATGACACTGTGGCAGCATTAGATAAGCACAGTGGCTGCGTTTGATGGGCACAGTGGCAGTATTAGATGATCACAATGGCAGCGTTTGATGGGCACAGTGGCTGCGTTTGATGGGCACAGTGGCAGCATTAGATGAGCACAGTGGCAGCGTTTGATAGGCACAGTGGCTGCGTTTGATGGGCACAGTGGCAGCGTTTGGGCACAGTGGCAGCATTTGATGGGCACAATGGCAGCATTAGATGGGCACAGTGGCTGCCTTTGATGGGCGAAGTGGCAGCATTTGATGGACACAGTGGCAGCATTAGATGGGCACAGTGGCAGCATTTGATGGGCACAGTGGCTGCGTTTGATAGGCACAGTGGCTGCATTTGATGGGCACTTTGGCAGCATTTGATGGGCACTTTGGCAGCATTTGATGGACACAGTGGCAGCATTTGATGGGCGCAGTGGCAGCATTTGATGGGCGCAGTGGCAGCATTATATGGGCACAGTGGCAGCGTTTGATGGGCACAGTGGCAGCGTTTGATGGGCACAGTGGCTGCGTTTGATGGGCACAGTGGCTGCGTTTGATGGGCACAGTGGCTGCATTTGATGGGCACTTTGGCAGCGTTTGATGGGCACAGTGGCAGTGTTTGATGGGCACAGTGGCTGCAATTGATGGGCACAGTGGCTGCAATTGATGGGCACAGTGGCTGCAATTGATGGGCACAGTGGCTGCAATTGATTGGCACAGAGGCTGCAATTGATGGGCGCAGTGGTTGCATTTGATGGTTTTTTTTAATATTTTTCAGTTTGTTTGTGCCCCCCCAAAAATGTTGAGCACCAGCCGCCACTGCTTTTATCTCTGCACTACCACATTAACATCTTCATGAGCTTTGGGTACTCTGTGATAGTTTGTGGGAGTTAATTGTGTTCTTTGTAATATTGGCTTCTTTGAGTGCTTGTTAAAATTACCAGAGAACTCCATCGTCTCTCTCCTGCTAAAGAAAAAATAATACAAACAAGAACGTTTGTAAGTCGATATATTAATCTTGCTTTCATAAACGATTTCCATAAACTACAGGAAGGTAGGAAGGGAGAGAGGAAAGTAGAATTTGTTTTTGTCAGGTGTCAAAGCGCTTCTGTAGATTCGTCCTTAAATCTCGCTCTTCTTTGTGCTAAAGGAAGCCTACTTCCTTCCTCTTTCATTTTCTCTAAGCATCTTTGTTTGATCTTCTCCCTGATCTTGGGGCTGTTTAGATAATTACAGTACAGATACTTTACCTTTTTTCAGCCTCATAAGAGGCAAGAAGATTTTGTTATCAGTCATTTTTTTTGATCGAACGTCCGCACCCAACCTTCCGTTCCAGTCTTTTTATGGTTACTTTTTCCCCTTTTCCATAATTCTGCATGGGCTCAAACCTTAACCCTAGTCATTAACAATTTTTGGCTGGCTCTGATGAAGCACATAGCTTCGAAACGCGTTAGTCAGGGAGCCTGGTGAGGTCCCCTTATGCTCAAGATATTGGAGAGTTTGGGAGAGTGTAACCATGTTGAGTGGCCCGATGAGCATTTATACTACTTATGTTTGTGAGTAGTACCTATTTACAGTGCCAGAAAAAGTATTCATACCCCTTGAAATTTTTCACATTTTGCCATGTTACAACCAAAAATGTAAATGTATTTTATTGGGATTTTATGTGATAGACCAACACAAAGTGGCACATAATTGGAAAGTGGAAGGAAAATGATAAATGGTTTTCAACATTTTTTACAAATAAATATATGAAAAGTGTGGCGTGCATTTGTATTCAGCCCCCTTACTCTGATACCCCTAACTAAAATCTAGTGGAACCAATTGCCTTCAGAATTCACCTAATTAGTAAATAGAGTGTACCTGTGTGTAATTTAATCAGTGTATAAAATACAGCTGTTCTGTGAAGCCCTCAGGTTTGTTAGAGATCCTTAGTGATCAAACAGCATCATGAAGGCACAAGGAACACACCAGACAGGTCAGGGATAAAGTTGTGGAGAAGTTTAAAGCCGGGTTAGGTTATAAAAAAATATCCCAAGCTTTGACCATCTCACAGAGCACTGTTCAATCCATCATCTGAAAATGGAAGAGTCAATACTTTGTAGAATCACCTTTCACCGCAATTACAGCTGCGAGTCTTTTTGGGGATGTCTCTACCAGCTTTGCACATCTAGAGAGTGACATTTTTTCCCATTCTTCTTTGTAAAATAGCTCAAGCTCTGTCAGATTGGATGGAGAGCGTCTGAGAACAGCAATTTTCAAGTCTTGCCACAGATTCTCAATTGGATTTAGGTCTGGACTTTGACTGGGCCATTCTAACACATGAATATGCTTTGATCTAAACCATTCCATTGTAGCTCTGGCTGTATCTTTAGGGTTGTTGTCCTGCTGGAAGGTGAACATCTGCCCCAGTCTCAAGTTTTTTTGCAGACTCTAACAGGATTTCTTGCCCTGTATTTGGCTTCATCCATCTTCCCATCAACTCAGACCAGCTTCTTTGTCCCTGCTGAAGAAACACATCCCACAATGCTGCCACAACCATGTCTCACGGTGGGGATGGTGTGTTCAGGGTGATGTGCAGTGTTAGTTTTCTACCAAATTGATTTATTAAAGGCAAACAGACTGTGCACTGTACAAGAGCAGTTGCTCCAGAGCTTAGTAAATGAGCAGAAGCTCTGCTGACTTTCATCATCCAATCATATGTAAGCAAAAATGCCATCTTTTTTATTTTCCTTGCATGTGATTGGGTATTCTTTGTAAAGTGAAGCTTTACCTCATTTACTAAGCTCTGGAGCGAATGCACTTTCAGAGTGCAACTGCACTTTACAAAGTGCACAGTCTAGTTGCCTTTAGTAAATCAACCACACAGCGTTTTGCTTTTAGGCCAAAAAGTTCAATTTTGGTCTCATCTGACCAGAGCACCTTCTTCCACATGTTTGCTGTGTCCCCCACATGGCTTCTCCCAAACGGCAAACTGGACTTCTTATGGCTTTTTTTCAACAATGGTTTTCTTCTTGCCACCCTTCCATAAAGACCAGATTTGTGGAGAGCACAACTAATAGTTGTCCTGTGGACAGATTCTCCCACCTGAGCTGTGGATCTCTGCAGCTTCTCCAGAGTTACCATGGACCTCTTGGCTGCTTCTCTGATTAATGCTCTCCTTGCCTGGCCTGTCGGTTTAGGTGGACGGCCATGTCTTGGTAGGTTTGCAGTTGTGCCATACTCTTTCCATTTTCGGATGATGGATTGATCAGTACTCCGTGAGATGTTCAAAGCTTGGGATATTTTTTTTATAACCTAACCCTGCTTTAACCTTCTCTACAACTTTGTCCCTGACCTGTCTGGTGTGTTCCTTGACCTTCATGATGCTGTTTGTTCACTAAGGATCTCTAACAAACCCGAGGGCTTCACAGAACAGCTGCATTTTATACGTTGAATAAATTACACACAGGTGGACTCTATTTACTAATTAGGTGACTTCTGAAGACAATTGGTTCCACTAGATTTTAGTTAGGGGTATCGGAGTAAAGGGGGCTGAATACAAATGCACACCACACTTTTCAGATATATATATGTGTAAAAATTTTTAAAACCATGGATCATTTTCCTTCTACTTCACAATTATGTGCCACTTTGTGTTGGTCTATCACATAAAATCCCAATAAAATGCATTTATGTTTATGGTTGTAACATGACAAAATGTGGAAAATTTCAAGGGGTATGAATACTTTTTGAAGGCATTGTATTTTATTCAATCTTAATAAAATTTGTGGGATAATGCAATAGGCCAGTGCGCCCAATTTCTTTCATCTATCACTTGTCTACAATACTAGACCTGTAAAGCAAAAGTAGTATACTGGTTGTAAACCTCAGACATGAAATATGAAGAAAGCATATCTCTAGTGTGTACTTGTCTCAATAAGAGCACTAAGGGTCATTTCTGTCTGCTGCTTCATTCTGCTGCTATATACATTAGTCACTTCTGACAAGTTTTCATCACACCAAGAGGAAAAAGGTGACGGGAGGGATCTCCAGCACACAGCCTGTGATTGACAGCCTCAGCTCTGTTCCTTTGTGCCATGTGAAAGGGGGGGGGGGTGTTCCATCCCTCCAACCAACTCTCAGAGTTCTCTCCACTGAGCTCTGCAGTGTGTCATTTCAGCTCCCCTTCCCTATTTTCTGACAGCTCAGGCAAGCTTTATAAATTCTGGACTTTGAACAGCTGTAGAGAAGAGAAGACTGCAGAAAAACAGATTGTCAGAAGCCATGAAATCAGACCGAGACAGAAGTACAGTTAAGAGACACTCTTGGTTAATAATAAAAGTAAAAAGAACAAACGTAGTCAAAACATAGCCAGCGTTCAGTAACTGGAACGGAAAGTCAGCCAAGCCAGAAGTCAGGGATCAAAGTAGTGGAACAGCAAGCAGGATCTGGAGCCAGAAGGGATGTCAGCAAAGCCAGTCTTTAAACAGGAACGCAGGGGATGTTTCTTGTGATGTTGACCAAGGCGAAGGCAGAGATCCTCTGGACTGGACGGCTTAAGTAGGCAGGACTGACGAGCAGGATCATCAACAGCTGAGTAACTGTGGAGAGATAAGAGCTGGCAATTAGCTGACAGCTGAGCAGCCAGCTTCGAGAAGGAAGGGCTGAGCCCAGCCCTGACACAGATACAACTTACCTATGAGGATTTGTTTAATCTCTGTGTATCACGCGAGGCCAGCCACTTCACGGGGTATATTCAAAACACCCAGAAATGTGGAGTACATGCATCAGCTGGAGAGCGATACATTGACAACATCTTAACACATGGGCCACTGGAAAGGTAAGTACAGTATATTGCCTCTTCTTTTACAGGTGTGGTAATCCATACAAGTAACCCTGTAGTGAAAGAGTGATTTTAAGTTTAATCCCTTTTTTTTTTTTTTTCTTGCTGAATTTAGCAGTGAATTGAAAGCAGAATGCCAGAGTTTGCCTTCCTGGGGTAGGTGATCAGGGCATGACCAGGACTTATAGGTGAACACAGCATGCATTGAGGTTAGACCTGCATAGTAACGACAAAGGAATCGTTTTAGACTTGATCTGTGCTGCTCTATAGTTACTGTGACCGAGGCAGGCGAGAGCAGTGACTCCTGTGCTTGGACAGCTCTTAGGGAGAATAAAGGATTTTATATAGAAATACGCTTGAGAAGTGTTTCGGTAATAGCAGCTAACAGCAGACAGTGTTCCTAATAGAAACCTGGATTCAAAAAAAGTATGTCGGCTTCTATTATCGGCCACCAGAAAATGCCAGTTATTTGGGTGCCATTGTGATCTAAATGGTTTCAGTACTTCCAAGTCACTGTCTTGGAACGAGTATGCAGCCAGTGAAGTTAGAACAGCATCTCAATTCCTTATCTAAAGGTTTGTTGGTTAGTTAGTTGCTCTGGCTTGCAACCAAGAGGCAGTTGTCACCCTATAACATGAAACATGAAGTATGGCCAAAGCTCTTTTGGCTATACTTCATCTGTTGGTCACAGGAGTGCATCCCCCTCCCGCCACCCTCCGGTGCTCCTACACCCGTGCGATTGGCGAGCCGGAGAGTTCATCATAGAGAAGACCATGGACTAGATGGTCCCCGGCAGTCTCTATGACCTTCGGAGGCTGGGCATGACGTTATGACATCATGTCTGACCTCAGCAGTTGTAAACACTGCCGTTGTCTAGGCTGGGAAGCCAAGATTGTTTTTTTTTTTTGTTTGTTTTTTATTTTGTTTTTTATCTCAGGTTTTCCAGCCTAGATGAGAGATGTGGGGACTTATAGACCACAGATCTCACTGTAAAGAGGACCTGTCATGCCCTATTCTTATTACAAGGGATGTTTACATTCCTTGTAATAGGAGTAAAAGTGATAAAAAAAAATGTAAAAGGAAAGTGTCAAAATATAAAAGTAAAGTAAAGAGGACCTATCATGCCCTATTCCTATTACAAGGGATGTTTACATTCCTTGTAATAGGAATAAAAGTGATCAAAAAAATGTAAAAGGAAAGGGTCAAAATATAACAATAACGTAAACTAAAGAGGACCTGTCATGCCTTATTCCTATTACAAGGGATGTTTACATTCCCTGTAATAGGAATAAAAGTGATTTTAAAAAAAACGTAAAAGGAAAGGGTCAAAATATAAAAATAAAGTAAAGAAAGAGGACCTGTCATGCCCTATTCCTATTACAAGGAATGTTTACATTCCCTGTAATAGGAATAAAAGTGATTTAAAAAAAATGTAAAAGGAAAGGGTCAAAATATAAAAATAAAGTAAAGTAAAGAGGACCTGTCATGCCCTATTTCTATTACAAGGGATGTTTACATTCCTTGTAATAGGAATAAAAGTGATAAAAAAAATGTAAAAGGAAAGTGTCAAAATATAAAAATAAAGTAAAGTAAAGAGGACCTGTCATGCCCTATTCCTATTACAAGGGATGTTTCAATTCCTTGTAATAGGAATAAAAGTGATAAAAAAAAATGTAAAAGGAAAGTGTCAAAATAGTAAAGTAAAGTAAAGAGGACCTATCATGCCCTATTCCTATTACAAGGATGTTTACATTCCCTGTAATAGGAATAAAAGTGATAAAAAAAAAAAATGTAAAAGGAAAGTGTCAAAATATAAAAATAAAGTAAAGTAAAGAGGACCTGTCATGCCCTATTCCTATTACAAGGGATGTTTACATTCCCTGTAATAGGAATAAAAGTGATCAAACAAAAAAAATGTAAAAGGAAAGTGTCAAAATATAAAAATAAAAGTAAAATAAAATAAAAAAAATTTAAAGCACCCCCGTCCCCGCATGCTCGCTCACAAAAGTGAACGCATACGTAGGTCGCGCCCACATATGTAATCATATTGGCAGTGGAGCTGGGAGTATCCTTTTGCTTCTCGCATATGTAAACGGCGTTCAAACCACACATGTGAGGTATCGCCGCGAACGTTAGAGCGAGAGCAATAATTCTAGCCCAAGACCTCCTCTGTAACTCTAAACTGGTAACCTGTAAATGTTTTTAAATCGTCACCTATGGAGATTTTTATGTACCGAAGTTTGGCGTCATTCCACGAGTGTGCGCAATTCTAAAGCATGTAATGTTGGGTATCTATTTACTCGGCGTAACATCATCTTTCACATTATGCAAATAATCAGACTAACTTTAATGTGTTTTTTTTTTAATGCATGCATTAAAAAAAAAAAAAACGTGTTTGAAAAATGTAGATTGTACTTCCAAATTTTAAACTTTGTATAATAAATATTCTAGCTTTTAATCTACATTGAATTTTTTCCTGTATACTACTTCCGTCGGGCACGTGAAATCCCCGATATACCCGTGTCTCCCTTAATGGGTTACTCGGGGACACCGTGATAGGAAGGTTAGTTTAGGTGCAGGGAATGGAGCAATGTTGGTCCGGGAGGATATTGTTTAATGCAGAACTCTGATCAGCTAATAAAAGTTTAATTTCCACTTTATATAGGTAGCCATTTTTTTTTTTTCAGCTTGCAAGGTGGCATCTTCCAACATGTCAATGATTCTATGTTTGAAATCCCTTTTACCAGTGATGTAAAAAATCTTCTTGCAGCTTTCTGCTCCAGTGTGAAATGTCAATGTTCATAAAGATTGGGGGGAAAAAAAAACTATTAATGGAGGTTATAGAGAGAGCCTGCGATATCTGCTTTCATTTCTCAATGTCACAGAAAGCATTTTTCCTTCTTCCCGCCTGTGTTGCTGCATTCCGTGAAATAAAAAAGGAAAATCACAGCAAGGTTTTCATCTGATTAATCTTTTTCTTGGCTCGTAGTAGAAAACGCTTGTCTTGTTTGCTGAAATTATAAGCAGTAGGCTGTTCATTCCGTTTTGCAATAAATATTTAACATACCGCTGTTTTTTTTTTTTTTTTTTTGCTTTTATTCCTAAAGCTGTTTAATGGCAGATGTTTTTTTTTGCACAATGTGAAGCAAACAATTTAGTTGTACCCCTGGGAAGCACAGGCTGTAGAATAGAGACTGACACGTGGGGTTCTGTGGCTACAACAAACGCTCTTTCCACTGAACTGGACAGAGGCCTTGGGGGGACGTTGGCAGCAAACCCGGGCCTGAGTGTATCACACTGTGACTCGGATGACGCAACTCCGTGCTCTATTTTCAGCGTTAGAGGAATTAAAAGACGCCGCTAGCTGTGTTAATCCCAGGAAAGCTACTTTTCAGGGTTTTGCTACCTATTAGTAAACCAATGGGGAGTTTTCAAGAAGTGCTGTAATAATGTACAGTATGTAGAATAACCTCCTCAGGGGAGGTACCCTTTGGTGTGAGCTCCATTGATTGGAACTGACAGAGAATTTAGGCTTAGCGTGAGTTTATGTCACATGTTTGATATAAGTCTTAAAAAGAAACTTGTTATTGTAAAACTTCTGGAAGACAGAAATATTAAAAATGTAATTTTAAAGTGGTTGTAAACCCTTACATATACCCAGTGACGTGACTTTTCTCAGGCGATACACAGAGATGAAATAAATCCTCCTAAATCATACCTGTTCGCAGTCTTCTCTTCTCTACATCTGTTCAAAGTGCTGAATTTATAAAGCTTGTTTTCAGTGTTCAGAAAAAAAGGGGATGGAGAGCCGAATTTTGAATTTACACTCTGAAAGCTGATTGGAGGAAAGAGACCACCCCCCCCCCCCCCCCCCACGTACATGCACACACACACCTTCACACAAGAACAGAGCTGAGGCTGTCAATCAGCCGTCACCGTCACCTTTTTTCTCTTGGTGTCAGGAAAACTTGTCAAAAGTGACTCATACTGATAGCAGAGGAACGAGGCAGCGGGCAGAAATGACACTAGGTAGCTGTATATACCCACCTTCCTTCCTGTATATAGAGACCTTCCTCCATCATCACTGACTGCAGATAGACATCATCTATCCTGTATACAGCTGTATACATCCACCTTCCTTCCTGTATATACTAATACCATCTACCCCCTCTATATACACATACTGTACACCCTCCATACTGTACAGGCCACATTTGATGGGCACAATGAGGCTGCAATTGATGGGCACAGTAAGGCTGCATATAATGGGCACTTGTCTGCGCTTTATGTGATAATGAATAAGCCCCCTACCCTTTTATTATTATTATTATTATTATACAGGATTTATATAGCGCCAACAGTTTACGTAGCGCTTTACAACTTGAGGGTAGACAGTACAAATACAATACACTTTAATACAGTAGGAATCAGAGGTCCCTGCTCCTTAGAGCTTACAATCTAAGAGGGAAGGTCAAGAGATACAAGAGGTAATAACTGTGGGTGATGTGCTGATTAAGAAGCTAAATGTACCCTTCATAACATTGTCGAAAAGGGGCGGAGCATGGGTTTTCTTAAAATGATGCCACCCCCCCCTGAAAAAAGTTCTGCGGACACCCATGCTTCAGAGCGCATGCGCCGATGACGTAATCAGCAGCGTATATAGTAAATATCTCCTAAACTGTGCAAGTTTAGGAGATATTTACAGTACATACAGGTAAGCCTTATTATAGGATTACCTGTAGGTACAATTAAAAAAGAAGACTTTACTTTCTCTTTAACCTCCCTGGCGGTATGATTATTTTGGATTTTAGGTGCTAAAAGCGGTACAATTATTTTGCATGGAAATTTGGCGTTTTATATTGTAGGGCTGTAATTCTTAACAATAACACACTTAAATCTGTCCAAACCAGAGTCTAGTAGATATCCCGGGTATGATAAAGTTTGAAACACAAAAACATAAATTATAATATAATAAATAAAAATAAATAATAAAAAAAAAAAAAAAATTAATAATAAAATACATTTCCCCCCGATTCACTATCGCTCAATTCTACAAGTGTTCTAATTTACTATCGCTGTTTTCTAGCTGGTCTAAAGCCACTTTTGATGTACAGGGACACTTTTTGGTTGCTATGGACAATCTCCAGTTTCCAGGCAGAAAGAACAGTATATATAACATAAAACTGCATGCAGGGCATAGGACAAAGCACTGGGGACAAAAGGGATGTGAAATAATTTCATACAGTACTGTAATCTGTAAGAATACAGTACTGTATGTGTTATGATTTTACACTTTTTTGAATTTGCAGCCAGGCTCCGCCCCCGTGCGTCGCGCCGCTTGCAGGGAACAAAGCCTGGCACAGAGAGGCTTCGGAGGAGGACGGAGCCCGCAGACACTGCGGGGGGACATCGCAGGATCCTGGGGACAAGGTAAGTAAAGCCACACCAGGATCCTGCGATGTAATCCCGAGTGTGCCTCGGGGTTACCGCTAATGGTCCTGAATTTTAACCCCGAGCCACACTCGGGAAAACCGCCAGGGAGGCTACAGCCTGGGTCATACATTCCTCCTTAATTGTCTCTAAAGTCCACACATGTTACTGTGTTAAACCTGACCCTGACCACTTCTTAATTATGCATCTGTTTAGAGTGGAAACCTGTCTTTCCTTCACTAATACATTTGTCTTTGCCCTTTGCAAACTGTTGCACTTGACTGTCCAAAATTACAGACGCACAGGTCTTTAAACCTGTCACAGAGACTTTGCTGAAAGAGAGTCTGCTGATTTTTCGACTAATCATCTTGATAAATGTCCTGATTGTTATTATTGTTCTTTTTTATTAGTTAATACAGCGCCAAAAGATTTCACAGCTTTGTACAAAATAAGGACATTCAGGACTATAATAGACGCATTACATGAAACCTATAGAGCTAACAGTCTGAAAGAAGAAGGGATGGAGACAGCATTGACTGCTGGATATGAGAGATCATCCAAGAAGCAGAGGAAATCTAAGGAAGCAGGACAAGAATGCATACTGTTTTAATTATTTCACATCCTAGCCTTTCAATAACTGGTTTGTGAAACTGCTGACCTTTAAGGCTAGCTTTTAGAAAATAACATGTGTGCAGTACTCCTTAAATAGCTTTTTTAAAAAAAAAAAGAAAGAAAATCGAGCAAGAAAAGAGAAAAACGGCTATAACAATGTCCAAAGAAAATGGCCTGCATGTCGTAGATGTGATTGGCTCTGGCGTTCCCCTCTCTGGAAGATCTCTGATTGCCTTGGACTGGAGAGCAAAACACTTGTGGCTTCACTGCCCTAAAGCCACCCGGCAATGTTGAAAATGTGTCAGCACGAAACAGGACCCCACCGTCCTTCCCCCCCCCTCAAACCTCCTAATTGCTCGGCGTTGTGTGTACGTGGATCAGCGCCAAATGAAACCTTGACAATAGTTGCTTAGGGTTATAATCAGGGTTTTGTGCTGTGGGCTTATAACTCAATTTTCCGCTGTGCAATCCAGTCATGATTGGCTCTGGTTCCTATATGGGTTTTTTTTTTTTTTCCTTTCCTTGCTCTGCTTTGCTGAGGTATCGGCAATAAAATATATTAGTGCAAGGCGGCTAAGGCATCAGAGTTAAAAGAAAAGCTGCTAATCTTGTTTATTACATCAACTTGATACCTTCCCTACAGGAATTTGTGCTCTGTTTTCCAAATTACAAACGATCAATGGCTGTGGAAGGGGAGATTGTGGTAAGTAAGCAGCAAAAACAGGCGCTTTTGTGTCCCCGCCTTAACACGCTCTTCTCCAGACAAAGGCGTCTATCTAACCTCTTATAGAGGAGCTCTTATTTGCAGACGAAAATGCATTCGGACGATAACTAATGCACATGTCTAGTGCCATCTACTTAGGTTATTTCTATTGCACTACGCTAGTCTTTTGACTTTGTCTATTGGAAAATCCAATAAAGTTTCTTAAAAAAAAAAAAGAAGAAGAAAAGAAGAGCAAATGGAAAAGATCCTCTTAGATATATTACATATTGCAACGCATGTTTAAGCTCTTCCCCATTTTGTGTCTGTTTGCCCCATGTTGGCATTGTGTTCACCATAGCATTTGCATTGGCAGAGCAGAGTAGGACTGGCCATAAAAGGGAAATAGCTGCTGACATTTAAAGCAGAGTTCCACCCAAAAATGGGTGACCCCCTGACATACCACATTTGGCATGTAAATATTTTTTGGAGGGGGGGGTACCCTCTTTTTAGAGGGTCCCAGCTTCAACTTCTTCCCGGCGCACAGCGGCACCAGAAGGGAGATCACCTATCCCCCCACCTCCCTCTCGGCAATCATCTGGGACATATCACAGGTCCCAGATGATTGCCCGGCCAGTTACAGCGAACGGCTTGCGCATGTGCAGTGGGTACCCGGCTGTGAAGCTACAGCCGGGCGCCCATAGTTACAATGCCGGCGCGGCAGAGAGGAGGGTGAGACGAGCATGGCTTCGTTCCCCCGCATCGCTGGACCCTGGACAGGTAAGTGTCCGATTTATTAAAAGTCAGCAGTTGCAGCATTTGTAGCTGCTGACTTTTAATTTTTTTTTTTTAAGCAGAACTTCGCTTTAATAAACAGACACTCGCCTGTCCTAGGATCATGCACTGTGCTCAGCCAAGCTGTTTTTTTTCCACCAGTCTTCGGTCCCCGCCATCTTAACTATGGGCACCTGGCTGTGACAGCTTGCGCCTGGCTCTGCTGGTCGATTGCCGCAACCCCGTCCATTTTCGGGGGGGGGGGGAGGGATGGTGTGTGTGCTCGCCGCATTCCCGGCCGGCTCCCGCAGGCAGACTTTAGATCTATAGATATGAGTGTGCAGGCACAAAAAAGTGCTCTTTTTTTTCCCGGAAGAAATAAAGATCATATAAGATTGGATAAGATAACAGAACTTAGCAGTGGCAGCTCCCATATTTCTTTCCTCGGGCTAACGCTAAGCATTAATTTATACTATCATAGCATTATTACTTTCACACCTATCATGTTTTAAAACCAAGCTGACAAATCTATTGGCACCTGTATCCAAAAAGTTAGGCATTGGCACTGACAATCAAAGCGTTCATGCCCAGACCAGCCGATCTCTGTAAGGGCATTAGAATGTAAGCTGCTCAGACAGGGGAACGGGTGTATGTGTACTCTGTAATGCGCTCTGGAATATGTCAGTGCTATATAACTGGATGCCATCAATAAAAATAAATACGTACATTTGCCTAATTTTGGTTTCTCCCTGAAGTTGCGAAGCATTTTGCTGTAGACTTGCAGCGGGTTCTGTGAAATTGAATTTGCACATGTTGCAGAAGTGGAAATAATGTGATTTTTATCGATGTTACATGTCAGCAATATGGTATTTGGCATTTAGAAATAATGAGAGCGGACACAGGAGTCGGGCCCCGGGGGGGAGACATTTTACCTGACCTGCACTTTTTGATGAGAAGCTGAATATTTAACCAGATTAGACCACCGCTTCTGCCTATTTGTTGTCTTGTACAACATTTCTCTATGAATAGAGAACACTATTGTCTCTGCATGGGATCTTTAGAATAAGGCCCCTTTCACACTGGGGCGGTAGGGGGCGTCGGCGGTAAAACAGCGCTATTTTTAGCACTGTTTTACCGCGGTATTCGGCCGCTAGCGGTGCGGTTTTAACCCCCCGCTGGCGGCCGAAAAAGGGTTAAAAACCCTCGTATAATGCGGCTATAGCCGCGGTATTACCGCGGTATAGCCGCGCTGTCCCATTGATTTCCATGGGCAGGAGCGGTTTAGGAGCAGTGAATACACCGCTCCTTCACCGCTCCAAAGATGCGGCTGACAGGAGATTTTTTCTTCTCCTGCCAGCGCACCGCTTCATTGTGAAAGCCCTCGGGCTTTCACACTGAACAAACAGCGGAGGCTGTTTAGGGGCAGTTTGCAGGCGCTATTTTGTATTTTTAGCACAATAACACCTGCAAACCGCCCCAGTGTGAAAGGGGCCTTACTGCGGCATTCATATGGAGTGTCAGCTCTGAGGTCCTCAAGCTTCCTTGACCATTGTTTTTGATTACTGCAGGGTAAAACTGATATTGCTGTTAAAGGCGTACTCCATTCAGACATTTATAGTTACTTAAGGACAATGTACCTAGCAGCATTAGCTTTTCTTTTTCTCATCTGCCTTTCCATCAGATGCTGGAAACAAAAGCAAACCTCTCTGTAATCTACAAATCGCTGATCCAGGAGCGAAGGAAGGATAAGTGTATGCTGGGGTTACATGCGGGCCTAAAGCCAGTCTCTTGCTTTGCCCTGAAAGCACAGGTCAGGTAAAGTGATTTGTATTGTTACCTGCAGGTGCTCTTTACTTGTACTTTACATCTTTAGTGTTTGCATGACTGGGATATACAGTATCTCACAAAAGTTAGTACACCCCTCACATTTTAGTAAATATTTTCTTCTATCTTTTCATGTGACAACACTGAAGAAATGACACTTTGCTACAATGTAAAGTAGTGAGTGTACAGCTTGTATAACAGTGTAAATTTGCTGTCCCCTCAAAATAACTCAACACACAGCCATTAATGTCTAAACCGCTGGCAAACATATACTTTGGTGTGTAAATGAGGAAAGTTTAAAGTTTAACCAATTAAACACTAAACCTTTTTCTGACATTTGTTGGTTTCAAATTTAAATCATTTTTTTTTTTTTTTTTTTGCTAGAAAATTACTTAGAACCCCCAAACAAAAGTAATTTTCTAGCAAAAAAAAAAATGATTTTAATTTAAAACCAACAAATGTCAGAAAAAGGTTTAGTGTTTAAGTGGTTAAACTTTCCCCATTTACACACTGAAGTCTATTCCTTTGACAAATTGTTACAATGTTTAGACTTAGTTCCACCTCCGAAGAATGTTGTGATTGTTGGCAGACTGCCCTTTTTTTTTTTTTCCTTTCTTTTGAGGGCTGTTTCTTCAGCAGAGCAGAGAGAATTCTCTGCATTGAAAGAATCGGGAAATACTTTTGTCAAGATCGCAACGGGGAAAACGCAATTATGATTCTTGACGATTAACCGCGCAGCTCTAAAGGGCAGATGGATCCATCTCCCTTTATTTCCTGGAACTCTGCCTAAAACTCTGTCTTGGTCTGCCTCCTGGAGCATGTGACAGAAACTTCCCAGTATGCATCCGTAATGCCGCGTACACACGAGCGGACTTTCCAGCAGACTTGGTCCGGCGGACCGGACTCCATTGGACAATTCGATCGTGTGTGGGCTCCAGCGGACTTTTTTTTCCCAAAAGTCAGACGGACCTAGAAATAAAACATGTTTCAAATCTTTCCGACAGACTCGAGTCCGGTCGAAAAATCCGTTCGTCTGTATGCTAGTCCGACGGACAAAAACCGACGCTAGGGCAGCTATTGGCTACTGGCTATCAACTTCCTTATTTTAGTCCGGTCATACGTCATCGCGTATGAATCCGTCGGACTTTGGTGGGATCGTGTGTAGGCAAGTCCGTTCATTAGGAAAGTCCGTCGGAAGTCACGAAAGTCCGTCGGATAGACCGTCGGACCAGTCCGGTCGAAAAGTCCGCTCCTGTGTACACGGCATTAGGCCAGGGTAACATCACCAGTACCTCACTCAACAAGGAAGTAGAAAAACAGTAATTGTAAGTAAAAGCAAAAAAAAAATGTTTGTTCATCTAATGAATGTTAACATGTATGCCGCTGTGATTTTTAGTGATAGGTGGGGGAGGTCCACTTTAAATGTCAGGAGTAACTCTGCTGATGGATCCCAGAAGGGTTTGAGGGCTGAAGCTTTCAAAATACAGAACAGTGGCCTGTACACATAAGCATTTTCAACGTTTTACAAATTGGATGAAATATGACGTTGCTGCCCATAGTAGCCAGTTAGAAACCAAAGAAATTGTCCGTCTGAGACCACAGATTAACATTTAGCCTGACTTTATTTGTTCCATTTCTCCTAATCCAGGCCTTCCGTTAGAGCAGTGGTTCTCAACTCCGGTCCTCAGGACCTACCAACAGGCCAGGTTTGCAAGATAACTGAAATACATGACAGGTGATCTCATTTGCTGCTCAGTGATTGCAGTATTCTAGTCTGCATCTCCCCAAGGTAATACTTAAAATCTGGCCTGTTAGTGGGTCCTGAGGACAGGAGTTGAGAACCACTGCGTTAGATGCATTGTTCAACTGTTATTGCTGTTATACACTATGACCCACGTGTCAAGTTCTATATACACACGTGTGCTGCATGGTACCATACCTCCCAACTGTCCCTGATTTCGAGGGACTGTCCCTGATTTCGAGCAATGTCCCTCTGTCCCTCTTTCCTCCTCACTTGTCCCTCATTTTGGTCTGATCTCTATAGATGTATATAAAATGCACTTTTTATCTATCAAAACGGGTTTTCCAGCGCTAAACCTTTCATCGGATTTCTAAATTGCTGCATTTGTAAATTCCAAAAGCCAATATAAAGGAATTAGTAGTGGTAAAAAAAAAAAAAAAAAGCACTTGTGGGTTTAACCAATCTTGTTTTTTGCACAATTCCCCTTTAAGGGGGCGTGGCAAGGGGCGTGTCCTATGCCTGAATACTTTTGCTGATAGGTGTCCCTCATTCCCATTTAAAAAAGTTGGGAGGTATGTTGGTATGCTGACTTGCACCTGATACCATTTCTATGGGCTTGTGTGTCTTGTTTCAGCCCTGCTCCTAGACATTGTACTAACTGGTGGAAGGAGTTAAAAGAAAATCACACTCTGTTCTCTATTAATTATTACCTTGTTAGCCTTGGCAGACCCACTTTGTTTAATTTTTCTAGTCAAATCTCTCGACGGCAGCAAAATTAGATATAAAATGGGGCCGGGAACTTTAGAAGAAGAAATGAAATTGATATAAATATGTAACAAATTTAGCAGCGTGCAGGTGAACGATACCAGTTACCGCAGAGGATGGGATCTGGAACCAGCTCAACATTCCTGATTACTTGACTGTCTTTCCCAGTCCGGCCCCGAGTGTCTCCAGCAGCGCAGGTCCCCGCTGTCTGCCGCTTTGACTGCTTGTCACTGTCTCTGCAGCCATCATAGGCTACATTTCATTTATCATTGTCTAGAAGAACTCTCCATAGGAGAAGAAAAAAATGGTTTACGGGTTTTTTTTTCCTTTTTTCTCTGCTTTTTTTTGTATCGGCTGAGGAAAATTCACAAACACTTTTGCATGTTTTTCTTATTTGCACACCATTTACAATGGCAGATGACTGTACCTGCTAACTTCATGTTAATCTCCCCTTATAGTGTTTCCATTACCAGCCAGTCAACGTCCCTCCTTCATTTCTTAACCAGTGAAAAACATAAAAAAGGAGGTGTTGATTGGCTGCTACGGGCAATCCATTTTTTTTAGACAGACACGCCGTATTCTTGTACTGTATGCTTGTCTTTCTTGTTACTTCTAATCCCATTTCTGATCCGCATAAAAGTGCTTTTTTATATAGAGATCTTTTATGATCTCTTTTTTATTTATTTTTTTAATCTTTTTTATGTTATAGAGATCTCATTATTTACTATAGGACCAGCATGCACCATGCCGAAATTTGTTGCGCATATAAAGTTGGTACAAAAAAACCCAACACCTTTCGGGAAGGGGGGGGGGGGCAGGCTTTGCCCCCTTCATCAAGGCTTACTGGAATACAGATACAATGGGAATGATTGGCTAAAACTGGAGAGTGCAAAATCAGCCAATCAGATTCTAACTTCAGCTTGTTCAAATAAGCTTTTGATAATAAATCCTGGAAACTGCTTTCTATGCACCAGATTTTGCACTCCAGTTTTAGTAAAACCCTAATGTATAAGGACTCGGACACATTTTTGATGATAATGCAGCATCATAGCAGCAAAGATCAGATGGTTTGAGCAGCCAGTACAGTGGAGCCTCGGATTATGAGCATAATTCGTTCCAGGAGTATGCTCGTAATCCAAAGTACTCGCCTATCAAAGCGAGTTTTCCCATTGAAGTCAATGGAAACGAAAATAATTTGTTCCGCATTGACTTCAATAGGATGCAATACCGTATGCGGCCAGAGGCGAGGGGGGCGCTGGAGAGCCTCGGAAACGTCCGAAAAGGCCCGAGGACACTTCGGCTGACCTCGACAAACCTCGGAAAGACTTCCTACCTGAGATTTGCCGAGGTCAGCCATGCTTTCCGTGCATTTCCGAACGTGACGTTCGGCTCTGCTTGGCTCCGGCGCCCCCCCCCCCACCTCAGGCCAAAAGCCATACATAACACTGCTTTGGCCTGAATTGTGCTCCTTTTGCGAGACAACACTCACAAACCGGGTTACGATTTTTAAAAATACAGTGCTCGTATTTCGAAACGCTCGTTAACCGTGTTACTCGCAATCCGAGGTTCCACTGTACCAACAATTTAAGACTTGTGATACCTGTCACCTATAAATATACTTAACCACTTCAGCCCCGGAAGATTTGGCTGCTGAATGACGGGGCCATTTTTTGCTTTTCGGCACTGCGTCGCTTTAACTGACAATTGCGCGGTCGTGCGGCACGTGCACCCAAAACAAAATTGACGTCCTTTTTTTCCCCACAAATAGAGCTTTCTTTTGGTGGTATAGCTACAACAGCTCACACAGGGGAGCCAACCTGATGCAGTATAACTGCGGCGGCTGGTCGGGAAGCGGTTAAGTGCCAACATTTTAAGATTTGCAATGATACCTGTCACCTATACATATACTTAAAGTGTTACTAAACCCACAATAATAATATCAGTCTGTACATGCAGAATAGCATGCTTGTTATACTTACTGTGGAACTTAAGGGGTAATCCTCTGCATTGTGTAAAACGACTCTTTGATCCTATATGGACAGATCCTTCCCCCTCCTGCAAGGCCAGATAAGACACAGTCAAAGTAGTAAAGCTGCACATGCTTAGTTTGGTCTCTATTGCTGGAGAGAACATTTCCTTTGTTGAGCTGAGATTTTCAGGTCATATGGTAGTGACATCACACATGTGGGTGTGTATACAGATCCTAAATGACAGCCCAGTCCCTCCCTCCTCCTCCTCCATGCCCAGTAACTAAAAAAGAACACAGTGGGTGGGATGTCACATCTTGATTGATGGATGATCCGCCTCCCATAACAGCATGTGGACACAGGCTGTAGTGGAAATCCCCTCCTACCTGAACACCCAGAACTCAGGCAGACTCTGCAGTTTATCACGTGATCGTGGTACACAGATCAGCCAAAAAAGGTATACAGTAGCAGTATTTTATTGTAAAAAAAAAAGATTTATAAGCTGTGGGCCACTGCGGGGGGGGGGGGGGGGTGGTTGCAGCTGAACTATTTTCATATTACTGGGTTTAGTAACCCTTTAAGGCTTCATGTACACGGGACATTTATACAACCTCCCCTGAACGATTTAACTTGACAGATAGTAACCCACGTTTAAAACGTCCGTCTTGCCGCGTTTTGCCGCGTTTGCGTTTAGAAGCGTTTGAAAAAAATTTTCTTTTTTTTCAAAATAGCCAAAAATGAAAAATGCCTGTAAACAAAACGTGGCTAAACGCGAGTTACCGCGTTTAGCCGCGTTTGGCGTTTGCCTCTAAACTCAGCTTCTGAACGCATTTTTTTGGGTTCCAAAAAAGCCTCTAAACTCAACTGCCTAGAAACGACTGTAAACGGCCCTGTGTACATGGACAGATAAGATAACATAGAGGAGAGTTCAGGGGCAGTTGAAAAAAACGCCCAACTGCCCCTAAATGTCCGTTTAGCAGCAGCAGTGTACATGAGGACCTAATCATGAAAGGAATCCTTCATAATCTCACTCTCACACTTTCCACAATCCTTTGTGAGGCTTTGGCCATTTGGCAGATATTTATCCATCATGCCGTACCATCAGGGAGGCGTGTGTTTGGCCCCAATTTTTTTCTGCAGCAAGGCAATGACCCCAAACATACAACCAATGTCATTAAGAACTATCTTCAGAACAAGGAGTCCTGGATGTGATGATTTGGCCCCCCACAGAGCCCTGATCTCACTATGGAGTCTGTCTGGGATTACATGAAGAGACAGAAGGATTTGAAGCAGCCTACATCCACAGAAGATCTGTGATTAGTTCTCCAAGATGTTTGGAACAACCTACCTGCCGAGTTCCTTCCATCACTGTGTGCAGGTCTTCCTAGAAGAAGAATCAATGCTCTTTTGAAGGCAAAGGGCGGTCACACCAAATATTGATTGGATTTGGATTTCTCTTCACTTTCTATTTTGTTAATTGATAAAAAAAAATAACCTATTAGCGCGTTTATTTCTGAAAGCGTTCTTCATTTACAGCATTTTTCACACCTGCCTAAGACCTTTGCTCAGTACTGCAACAGTAATAACCCTGGGGGAATCTGTAGTGGAGAAGGATCTGGGGGTTCTGGTAGATCATAAACTCAATAATACGGTAGTGTGCAATGCCAAATGTGCGGTTTCCAAAGCGAGCAAAGTCCTTTCTTGTGTTAAGAGAGGTATGGACTCCAGAGAGCGAGATATCATTTGTACAAATCATTAGTAAGACCTCATCTGGAATATTCAGTTCAGTTTTGGACACCAGTTCTCAAAAAGGATATCGGGGAACTGGAGAAAGTGCAGAGAAGGGCAACCAAACTGATAAGAGGACTGGAGGAGCTCAGCTCTGAGGAAAGATTAGAGGAACTGAATGTATTCTCTCTTGAGAAGAGGAGATCAAGGGGGATATGAACAACATGTTCAAATATATAAGGGGTCCATATAGTGAACTTCGTGTTGAGTTGTTCTCTTTAAGGTCATCAGAGGACACGGGGGAACTTCTACATCTGGAGGAAAAGAGATTTCATCTCCAAATACGGAAAGAGCTGGAGTTCAGAGGTGGTTCTGGCCAGCTCAGTAGATTGCTTTAAAAAAGGCCTGGATTCTTTCCTAAATATACTTAATATAACTGGATACTAAACTTTTATAGGTAGAGTTGATCCAGGGAAAATCCGATTGCCTCTCGGGGGATCAGGAAGGAATTTCTTTCTCCTGCTGGAGCAAATTGGATCATGCTTTGTTGGGGTTTTTTGCCTTCTTCTGGATCAACTGTGGGTATAAGATTGTGTATATGGGATTGTATTATTATTATTTTTATTTTATTTGGTTGAACTGGATGGACTTGTGTCGTTTTTCAGCCTGTGTATACTACGTATACTGTAGATCTATACGTAAAGAATGAATTTTCATTGAATTGTATGGGGTCCAGGTGTTAATAGCTGACCATATTATAAAAAAGAGTTATTAGCTGACCCTGGTTTTTATTCTCTCAGGTCTTGTAATAATAACCCAGTAGTAACATGTGGTAAACCTCGGTGGAGTCCGCGATGTTCATTTGTCGTAATGCCCCATCCAGCGAGATTTAATGAATAAAACCAAAAACAAAGAGAAAAAAAATAACCCCTTTGAAGGCGGCTTTCAGCGCTGTTTGTTTATATTGTTCTACGTTGTAGCAGGGCTCTTAGAGCGAGAGCACAAATTGCCACTTTGCCCGTGTCACCTGCAGTTAGTGCACTGTTGGCTTCCACTGCTTTCCAATTACAAATGGGGGAATCCGTAGGGTGATGTCTGATTAATTGACAGGTACCCGCAGCTTGAATAACACGGCGTGTTTAAATGTAAACAACCGGCGGTAACACGCAGAGAGCAGCTTTTTAATTCAGAGACATCTTGCTGGTAACCTATTACAATTGCAGTAGTTAGTTTTATTTAATAATGTAGCAATGAGTACAGCAGCCAAGTGTAACTGCAATGAAAAGTCATTGGATGGTGGAGATACGGGGGGGATGGACATAATCATGTGAACAGCAGTATAGTAGGACAAGTGGGTGTAACCTTGTGAGCTGCCTAACTCCTAACCTGAAACTAAAACTAAAAATAAATAAAAATAAAATCAAAATATAAGACTACAAGAAAAAATAAATAAATAAACAAATTTAAAAAAATAATAAATGAAAGAAAAAATGAGTAGATAAATGAAAAATAAAAATAAATAAATGAAAAAAATTCCAATAAAATTAAAATTAAAATAAAGTACAAATAAAACTAAAAATAAATATAAATAAAAATAAAATAAAAATTTAAGACTACAAGAAAAAATAAATAAATAAACAAATGAAAAAATAGTAAATGAAAGAAAAAAGGAGTAGATAAATGAAAAATAAAAATAAATAAATGAAAACCATTTAAATAAAATTAAAATAAAGTACAAATAAAACTAAAAATAAATATAAATATAAATAAAATAAAAATATAAGACTACAAGAAAAAATAAATAAATAAACAAATAAAACAAAATAGTAAATGAAAGAAAAAATGAGTAGATAAATGAAAAATAAAAATAAATAAATGAAAAAAATTCAAATAAAATTAAAATTAAAATAAAGTACAAATAAAACTAAAACTAAATATAAATAAAATAAAAATATAAGACTACAAGAAAAAATAAATAAATAAACAAATAAACAAATAAGTAAATGAAAGAAAAAATGAGTAGATAAATAAAAAATAAAAATAAATAAATGAAAAAAAAATTCTAATCTAATTAAAATGAGTGTAACTGGAATGAAAAGTCATTGGAATAGTGTAGATAAGGGGACATAATCATGTGAACAGCAGTATAGTAGGACAAGTGGCTGTAACATTGTGAGCTGCCTAACTCCTAACCTGAAACTAAAACTAAAAATAAATATAAATAAAAATTAAATTAAATTAAAATATAAGACTACAAGAAAAAATAAATAAATAAACAAATGAAAAAATAGTAAATGAAAGAAAGAATGAGTAGATAAATGGAAAATAAAAATAAATAAATTAAACAAATTAAAATAAAATTAAAATTATGTAAAAATAAAACTAAAAATAAATATAAATGAAATAAAAATATAAGACTACAATAAAAAATAAATAAATAAATGAAAAAATAATAAATGAACAAAAAAATAAGTAGATAAATGAAAAAATAAAAATGAATAAATGAAAAAAATTCAAATAAAATTAAAATTAAAATAAAGTATTAAAACTAAAAATAAATATAAATAAAATAAAAATATAAGACTACAAAAAAAAATAAATAAATAAACAAATGAAAAAATAGTAAATGAAAGAAAAAATGAGTAGATAAATGAAAAATAAAAATAAATAAATGAAAAAAATTCAAATAAAATTAAAATAAAGTACAAATAAAACTAAAAATAAATATAAATAAAAATAAAATAAAAATATAAGACTACAAGAAAAAATAAATAAATAAACAAATAAAACAAAATAGTAAATGAAAGAAAAAATGAGTAGATAAATGAAAAATAAAAATAAATAAATGAAAAAAATTCAAATAAAATTAAAATTAAGTACAAATAAAACTAAAACTAAATATAAATAAAATAAAAATATAAGACTACAAGAAAAAATAAATAAATAAACAAATAAAAAAATAAGTAAATGAAAGAAAAAATGAGTAGATAAATAAAAAATAAAAATAAATAAATGAAAAAAAAAATTCTAATCTAATTAAAATGAGTGTAACTGGAATGAAAAGTCATTGGAATAGTGTAGATAAGGGGACATAATCATGTGAACAGCAGTATAGTAGGACAAGTGGCTGTAACATTGTGAGCTGCCTAACTCCTAACCTGAAACTAAAACTAAAACTAAAAATAAATATAAATAAAAATAAAATAAAAATATAAGACTACAAGAAAAAATAAATAAATAAACAAATGAAAAAATAGTAAATGAATGAAAAAATGAGTAGATAAATGAAAAATAAAAATAAATAAATGAAAAAAAAATCTAATCAAATCAAAAATTAATGTAACTGGAATTAAAAGTCATTGGATAGTGTAGATAAGGGGACATAATCATGTGAACAGCAGTATAGTAGAACAAGTGGCTGTAACATTGCGAGCTGCCTAACTCCTAACCTGAAACTAAAACTAAAAATAAATATAAATAAAAATAAAATTAAAGTAAAATAAAAATATAAGACTACAAGAAAAAAAAATAAACAAACAAATAAAAAAATAGTAAATGAAAGAAAAAAAATGAGTAGATACATGAAAAATAAAAATAAATAAATGAAAAAAATTCAAACAAAATTAAAATGAAAATAAAGTAAAAATAAAACTAAACATAAATATAAATATACATAAAAATAAAATAAAAATAAAATTAAAATATAAGACTACAAGAAAAAATAAATAAATATACAAATAAAAAAAATAGTAGATGAAAGAAAAAATTAGTAGATAAATGAAAAATAAAAAAAAAATAAATAAATAAAAAATGCAAATAAAATTAAAATTAGTGTAACTGGAATGAAAAGTCATTGGATAGTGGAGATACGGGGGATGGACATAATCATGTGAACAGCAGTATAGTAGGACAAGTGGCTGTAACATTGTTAGTTGCCTAACTCCTAACCTGAAACTAAAAATAAATATAAATAAAATTACAATTAAAATAAAATATAAGACTACAAGAAAAAAATAAATAAATAAACAAATGAAAAAATTGTAAATGAAAGAAAGAATGAGTAGATAAATGGAAAATAAAAATAAATACATTAAAATAAAACTAAAACTAAAATGAAATAAAATGAATGAAAATGAATAAATGAAATAAAAACATAAAACTAAAAATAAATAAATAAATGAAAAAATAGTAAATGAACAAAAAAATTAGTAGATAAATGAAAAAATAAAAATGAATAAATGAAAGAAATTCAAATAAAATTAAAATAAACTAAAAATAAATATAAATAAAAATAAAATAAAAATATAGGACTACAAGAATAAATAAATAAATAAACAAATGAAAAAATAGTAAATGAAAGAAAAAATGTGTAGATAAATGAAAAATAAAAAAAATAAAAATTTCAAAAAAAATTAAAATAAAGTAAAAATAAAAATATAAGACTACAAGAAAAAATAAATTAACAAACAAATGAAAAAATAGTAAATGAAAGAAAAGATGAGTAGATAAATAAAAAAAATAAATGAAAAAAATTCAAATAAAATTTAAATTTAAAATAAAGTAAAAATAAAATGAAACATAAACAGCTGCCAACACTGCCCACACTTCCCAAATGTGACAATACAAACTGATATACCAAATGTGTGGCGCTAAAAATTAAATAAAATAAAAAAAAATAATAATTAACTAATAACTTATGCATAAAACCTATAATGCGAAACAAACCTACAAACTTAAATAATATAATGAAAGTGCACGTGCTCCGTGTGATGCACACATTGCATGCAGATTTTATCATCTTGTTCTAACGTTTACATTTGCATTATGGACCTTTTACTTTATTGAATATTTGTGTGCATCACACGGAGCACGTGCACTTTCATTATATTATTTAAGTTTGGTTTGTTTCGCATTATAGGTTTTATGCATAAGTTATTAGTTAATTATTCATTTTTTTATTTCATTAAATTTTTAGCACTGCACATTTGGTATATCGGCAGTATAGTAGGGCTTCATTTTATTTGTGCAGACTACACTGAAAAAAGAACATGCAATTATGGGTGGAAACACAGACAAGGACCAGAGTCGGAATTATGCAGTGTCAGCTTTGGTTAGCGCCTACAAGAGGAATCAGAAATTCGGAGTTCTCCTACGTTCTGCGCCTTTCAACATCTTCAGAAGCGACCTCTCTCTCTCTCTCGTAAAAATGTACACATTTCCTTCCACGCTCAAATAAAAAGAAATACATTTGGAAGAAAAAGAAGGCAGAACGTTTTGCTGCTCCAATACCATGTCATTATTCGCTGGTGGTGGCAATTCGTGAGTCCTTTGGGTCTGAATTGCGCCTTGGAAGTTTTTTTTTGTCACTCTACTAGTAAATGCGTTCCGTCAGTAGTCACAGAGGAACACTCAGACTGAGGCTCACTCAAAGTGAATTTGTCACATTTCAAATGTAGTGTGTCACCGAGCTTAAAGGAAATGTACACAAATAGATCTATCCATCAATTTGTTTTATTGTAGTTTTTGAATTTGTTATTCTAGGGGGCATTTTCGTGTTGTTATACATTATCTCAGGGCTTGATGGATAATATTTACTGCAGAAGGTGCCACGGGAATGCCTGTCATACAAAATGAATATAGCATTTGCGCTGTACATGCTTTCCAGTTGGAAAAATGTATATATATATATATATATATATATATATATATATATATATATATATATATATGTGTGTGTGTGTGTGAGATTGGGGTGATTAAACTTAAGTAGCAGGTGCGTTTACAATGAGCTGCGCCAGTCCTAACTGTAGTTTTAGGGCGTAGCAGCCCACTTTTATTGAATAAAGATAAAGTTCACTTCCACGTAACATGAATTGATGAAAATACCAAGCCACCCGGGTCACATGTTGGCAGCACTGCTGCTCCTCTTACCAGTCCTTTGACTGTGTCAATTCAGGCTTCCAACAAACTTCAAGAAGTGCTGAAGCCTGCTAGCAGCTTGTTTAAAGTGGCAATCAGCACCCCCATTAGGATCTGTGTTCAACATTTACAAACTGGAGCTGAATGGTACTTTAAAGTAGAAGTTCACCCTAACACTAAAACTTCTGAATCTACAGGCACCCACGATCAGGCTTCCAACAAACTACAAAAAGTGCTGAAGCCTGCTAGCAGCTTGTTTAAAGTGGCAGTCAGCACTCCCATTAGGATTTGTGTTCAACATTTACAAACTGGAGCTGAATTGTACTTTAAAGTAGCAGTTCACCCTAACACTAAAACTTCTAAATCTACAGGCATCCACGGTCTAAGACTAACCTATCTAGCCCTGTAAAGAAGAAATCCCATTACATACCTTTGGTCTGGTCTCCAGCGGCGGAAGCTCTGCAGAGGACACAGCCGACGACGGCCGGGAAATGAATGGAAAGTGACGTCACCCATAGACTTACTATGGGGCTTCCGTTGTCTGCTGCCTCCTCTGCACCTCCACAGCGATGCCGCCCCCTCCACAGGGATGCCACCGCTGACAGCTCAGCGCGGGACCAGACGCATAAAGGTACATAAAGGTATGCATAGCGATTTCTTCTTTACAGGGCTAGGTAGGTCGCGATGCCTGTAGATTTACAGATTTTAGTTTTAGGGTGAACTACTTTAAAAACTTCAACAAAGCTCCCTGAAAGCTCTGCAAATTCTTTGTCAACGTTTGCTGTTTACACTGCTCTTATGGGCACAAGTGGCTGCATATGATGGGCACAAGTGGCTACATTTGATGGGTACAACTGGCTACATTTTAAGGGTACCAGTGGCTGTATATGATGGGCACAAGTGGCTGCATATGATGGGCACAAGTGGCTGCATATGATTCACACAAGTGGCTGCATATGATGGGCACACGTGGCTGCATATGATGGGCACAGTGGCTGGAATTGATGGGCACAATGGTTGCATTTGATGGGCACAAGTGGCTGTGTTTGGGCACAAGTGGCTGCGTTTGTTGGGCACAGTGGCTGCATATTATGGGCATAAGTGGCTGCATATGATTCACACAAGTGGCTGCATATGATGGGCACACGTGGCTGCATATGATGGGCACAGTGGCTGGAATTGATGGGCACAATGGTTGCATTTGATGGGCACAAGTGGCTGTGTTTGGGCACAAGTGGCTGTGTTTGATGGGCACAAGTGGCTGCGTTTGTTGGGCACAGTGGCTGCATATTATGGGCATAAGTTGCTGCATATGATGGGCACTTGTGGCTGCAATTAATGGGCACAATGGCTGTATTTGATGGGCACATGTGGCTGCATATGATGGGCACAAGTGGCTGCATATGATGGGCACACGTGGCTGCATATGATGGGCACAATTGGCTACATTTGACGGGTACAAGTGGCTACATTTGACGGGTACAAGTGGCTGCATATGATGGGCACAAGTGGCTGCGTTTGGGCACAAGTGGCTGCATATGATGGGTACAAGTGGCAGCATATGATGGGCACAGTGGCTGCATATGATGGGCACAAGTGGCTGCATATGATGGGCACAAGTGGCTGCATATGATGGGCACAGTGGCTGCAATTGATGGGCACAATGGCTGTATTTGATGGGCACAATTGGCTGCATATGATGGGCACAAGTGGCTGCGTTTGATGGGCACACGTGGCTGCATTTGATGGGCACAAGTGGCTGTATTTGATGGGCACAGTGGCTGCATATGATGGGCACAAGTGGTTGCATATGATGGGCACAATGGCTGCATATGATGGGCACAGTGGCTGCCTTTGATGGGCACAATGACTGCAATTGATGGGCACAGTGGCTGCATTTGATGGGCACACATGGCTGCATATGATGGGCACAATGGCTGCCTTTGATGGGGACAGTGGTTGCATTTGATGGGCACAGTGAGCCTGCAATTGACGGGGAGGGTTCAGTATTTTTCAATAGGGGATTGGGTCACGTTTTTATTCGACTGCCTATCAACACCACTCAAAATTGTTAAAATAGGGAGTAGACGGAGGTGTGCCCACTTTAGCATTGTTTCATGGTGTGGCAGGGCAAAAAAAAAAAAAAAGATGTGTGCAGAATTCAGCAGGCATTGACTCTTTGCACCCACCACCATCCACCACCATTCACTTCTATTGGAATGCACCATAAATGCACCATAAATGCACTGTAGATGAACCTAAGCTATGGCATTTACAGCATGTTTAAGGTGCAGAAGCTTCAAAAGTGATCATTTCCCATTTAGCCTTGTAAATAATAAAAACAACATATCTCACAGGGCGTTTGAGGACCGTCTTGAATGCCTTTGCAACACGTTCAAAACACTCATGGAAGATTTAGGCGCTTTAATGTGCTTTGGAGGCTACTTTAGAATTCAAATCCTATGTGAAAGAGCGCTAAGCGCTGGTTTACACTAGTGGTTAGTGGGCGCTAAAACTTCAGGTTTCCCTCCAGCTGGAAAGGCAGGGGCCCGGGAGTGTACACATTCTGAGGCTACAGCAAAAATCATATACCCCCCCTTGTTACATTTGGTGGTCATTACTGCCCACTCAACGCAGTCCATGCAAGTGAATGGGACCATGCTTCAACAGCCCTGTACCCCACGCACAATGCAAAAAAAGGCAAAAACAATGTAATTAAAAAGGAACTGCCGTCTGCTCACATCATTTGTAATAAAAACATATTTACCATTCTGAAGCTTCCCTCCAAGCACTTTGCATATTATTTTATATATACTGGGATTCTGTGCTTGCCAAATATACTGCAGAAATCTCCCTCCACTGAGTCTGGCTGCAGCCATTTTAACTGTGGGCAGCCGAAGCTGCTGCCTGTTCACTTGGATTTGCACAGACACACACCTCCAGCTTGGCAGCTCTCTTTGACCCTCTTATGACTCACCCTCTTCCCTTCCTTGCAAACTTTCACGAAAGTGAGAGAGAGATCTGTGCATGATGTCATAAGCCTAGGCCAATGACCAGACAAGAAACAGGAAGTGGGCTGTATAAGGGATTTACTGGCAGAAAAAAAATGTTTTACTATCCAAAGTTAAAACAACAACAAGGGCAGAAGATTTAATAGATGGAAAGTTGAAAAAATGACGGGCGGACAGCTGGAAGTCCGCTAATTGCATATCCCTGCTTTATAAAAATAAACAAGGCACATGCCAACAGACCCTTATAATTAAAGCGGAACTTCCGCTTTAATTATAAGGGACTGTTGGCATGTGCCTTGTTTATTTCTATAAAGCAGGGATATGCAATTAGCGGACCACCAGCTGTTGCAGAACTACAAGTCCCATGAGGCATAGCAAGAATCTGACAACCACAAGCATGACACCCAAAGGCAGAGGCATGATGGGACTTGTAGTTTTGAAACAGCTGGAGGTCCGTTAATTGCATATCCCTGCTTGTAAAGCATTGGTTTTTAATGATTGTTCCACTTTCAAAGCTTCTTCCCGGCAGATCTTATTTTATTACTAAGACCAGAGTTCTTCTTTAACAAGGTTTTCTGTCCCTTTTGTTATTTATACATTTTTTTTCACACCATTTTTTAATGAAATGGAATGATTGGTGTCCCTGACTTGACTTATGTCAACCTTAAAATTAAACAGTGAGCCCTGGAAATGTTCCTCATGGAGCCAATAATACTCTTTTCTGTTTGTCACACAGCTGCTTCTTAAAAAAAAAAAAAAAAGTAAAAAAAATTAAAGCTTCAAATTGTCAGCATATTCATCCGTTTTAAAATTCATTAGGTGGCTTTAGGCATAATACATATTTATATGCAGATATGTACCGTAAACGGTCCATTTGGAGGACTGAGGCGTTTCAAATCACTTTTCTTTCTCTCTTTCCTGAGTTTGGCACAAGGCGGCTGATAATTCATACAGTGATGTGTCCCGGATTGACGTGTTAAGGATTAACCACTTAAGGACCGAGCCTCTTTCTGAGATTTGTTTTTTACAAGTTAAAAACAGGTTTTTTTTGCTAGAAAATTACTTAGAACCCCCAAACATTAGACATTTTTTTTCTAACACCCTAAAGAATAAAATGGCGGTCGTTGCAATACAAGCGCACTTTTTTTTGGAAAAAATACACCTTTTTGAATTAAAAAATAAGACAGCAGTAAAGTTAGTCCAATTTTTTTTTTATATTGTGAAAGATAATGTTACGCCAAGTAAATTGATACCCAACATGTCATGCTTCAAAATTGCGTCCGCTCGTGGGGGGCTGAAGATAATCCAGTCATTTGGCAGGGTCTGGGCTTATATAGGGAAGTTTGATGTCACTTCCTGTGCGCCTCCTGGGCATTTTCCCGCCTTTTTCCATCGGGTTGAGGTCACTTCCTGTGCGCCTCCTGGGCATTTTCCCGCCTTTTTCCATCGGGTTGAGGTCACTTCCTGTGCGCGTCCTGGGCATTTTCCAACAAGTCTTCTGCGCAGGTGCGGGTTGGCGCCCTGAGGCGTCTTTGGCGCATGCTCAGTTGGCACGGATTTCCTCTTGCAGCAACATGCCATTGGTGCATGCGCTGTAAGCCGTGGACTCTTACATTGTGATAAACTTGGCAGGCTGCCTTTTTTATTTTTGACAGCTGTCAGCTTAAGATCGCGATCTTGATTCTTTAATGATTAATCGCGCAGCTCTTGAGTCCACGGTACTGGCAGCACAGCCCCGGCTATGTGCAATTATAGCGGGAGCGAGCCGCTGGTGGCGTTTCCTGCGCGCCCCCCTATTGGGAAGTGTTAGATCATGTATAAATACATGATCTGGCGCACAGGTTGCCGCCCTGTAGCAGTAAAACTGTTATAGGGTGGACCTAAATCGTTGAAAGTGAAGATAGATATAGTATCTATTTCACCCATTAATAGATATCAAGTGTGATATTAATAGAGTTAATGCCCACAAACAGGGTACATGGATACGCTACTGTAAGTACAGGTAAGTACAACCCAAAGCCCATTTGCCTAAGGATAGGGCTGTTGGTGAATATCCGCATGTAAACTGGGGTATATATGGGGTTGATGTCTACCGCACATACAGGGGTACAATGAGTGCAAATCAGTACCCTTTCCCCTGAAACGTAATTAATCTTCCACTTGAGGGACAACATATAATCAGGAGACTTTCAATAAAATTACTGCAAATACAAAACAGATCCTTCACCTTTCATCACTCATTTTCCACCTGGAGAAATGGGAGATCATAAAACACTTGTGTGTACAAATCCTAAATCTTTCCTGGATAATGTGTGAATGCCTTAATGTTATTAGATTATAAGCTTGAGGGCCAATTTACACCACACGTTGCAATAATACCATTTAAGGGTTTAAGTAGAATGGGCTTTAAACACACCATGGCGTGCTGTAGTGCAGTTGCATTATTCTGTACTATGCACAGTTTGTATTTTGAGGTTACAGTTCCAACCAGGGTTCCATAGAACCCTAAGATTCATCCAGAGGGTTCTAAGGGTTCCTTGAGCTGTGGCTGATTGACCTAATATCTGATGGTGCTTGCATAGTTCCAGGGCCAACGCTACATGGCAAAACTAGCATAATGACCCAATTATCTTTTTATCTGTCTGGAAGGGTGGCCTTCTGATCTCCACTATAAAGTTTGCATTCTTCCTATTGGCCACCAACGTAAGAGGCATTTCTCCCATTGAATGATGAATTGGTTTTAGTAGGAGTTCTTTGAGACCTGAGTAGTTGTTTTGGTGTTCCTCTAGGGCAGTGATTCTCAACCACGGTTCCGTGGAACCCTAGGGTTCCTCCAGAGGTTGCTAGGGGTTCCTTCAGCATTGGACCATTTCTGCCTCTCGGATAAGTTCCCACCGACACCATTGATCTTTTTAGCTATCTGTAAGGAGGTCATTCCTTCCAGTGACCACAAGTGTAAGGACCATTCTTCCCACTGACCATCACACTAATGTATCATGAGTTGTAGATTTCTCCAGAGGTTGCTAGGGATTCCTTCAGCATTGGGCCATTTCTGCCTCTCAGATAAGTTCCCACTGACACCATTGATCTTTTTAGCTATCTGTAAGGAGGTCATTCTTCCCAGTGACCACAAATGTAAGGACCATTCTTCCCACTGACCATCACACTAATGTATCATGAGTTGTAGATTTCTCCAGAGGTTGCTAGGGATTCCTTCAGCATTGGGCCATTTCTGCCTCTCAGATAAGTTCCCACTGACACCATTGATCTTTTTAGCTATCTGTAAGGAGGTAATTCTTTGCAGTGACCACAAATGTAAGGACCATTCTTCCCACTGACCATCACACTAATGTATCATGAGTTGTAGATTTCTAATTTTTAGCAGGGGTTCCCAGAGAACTATTTTAAGGGTTCCTCTGTGTTGAAAGGGTTGAGAAAGGCTGCTCTAGGGTAAAAAAGGTTGAGAAAGGATGATACAGAGTTTAGCAATTAATGATTAATACAGTTTATAAAACAGATCTGAGATTTATTTTTCAGATATTTAAAAGATATTGTTTAGGAAGCATTAAGGTTTGAAGAAGGCACCGGTAATAAATGTCAAGGGGTACTTGAAATATGGTGAACCATGAAAGGGAGATCTTAGTAATCAATGGCTTTTATGAAGGGGTATATTCTTTAATGAAATTGAAAAACACAGCTTCAGAGCATTGCAGAGTAAACCGGTACTACATAAATACTGAATACATAATGGATGAAACTTAGTTATTGCTGTATAATAATGCCTTTGTTTCCTACATTGGTCCTTGTATGTCATTTTTACTTTTTTTCCGATTTAGTCATAATGTTATATTAGCTTTTTGCTCTCACTAATCACTTGGAACGAACTCCACAAATCAAACTCTATTTTGTTTCTTTCTTCCAATAAACAGTTGTTTAAATATTTGTGTAAGAAACCTCTGTGCGAGGACGCAATGATGTAAAAGTCTATCCGGCTTCTAATTTATATTCATTGATGGCGATTGCACACGGGTCAATTCATCAGCTGCTACTGGGCGCCTTCTCGATGTTTCCAATCTCATTACTCTATTTATTCATTGTAATAAATGAGTTTAATGCCCCACATTAGGGTTATTCCACACTGCACTGTTCTCAAATCCATCTTACTGTACATATTTTAACGTTTGCAGCCAAATTAATACCTTTATTACTGCCTCAATGCTTGAGTGGACATTGCTTGAACATTAATCATACTAGCCCATGTTTCATCCCATTTTCCTGCAGAGCTCGCCAAATGGCAAAGCACTCTGATAGAGATGTATTGGGCTAGCCGGTGCTAGTACAAGATTTGGCGTAATGATAACCCATCAGGACTGCGCTTTTGAAAGAATCTGAATATTTAACCCTAAGAAATTATAATTACTAAACACTAAAAAACTACTAAAAAAATCTATCTTTTTCACGCCTAAGCCTATTTCTGATACTTGTTGCTTACAAGTTAAAATCCATATTTTTTTCTAGAAAATTACTTAGAACCCCCACACATTTTATATATATATATATATATATATATATATATATATATATATATATATATATATATATATATATTTAGCAGAGACCCTAGAGAATAAAATGGCGATAGTTGCAATATTTTATGTCAGATGGTATTTGTGCGGCGGTCTTTTAAATGCAATTTTTTGAGAAAAAAATACACTTCAATGAATTAAAAAAAGAAAACCTAAACGGTAAAGTTAGCCCATTTTAATTATTTTTTGGGGGGTGGGGGGGGAAGACACGTTTATGAATTAAAAAAAAAAAAAATGAAACCATAAATTTAGCCCGATTTTTGTATATAATGTGAAAGATGATGTTACGCCGAGTAAATGGATACCTAACATGTCATGCTTTGAAATTGCGCACACTCGCAGAATGGCGACAAACTATGGTACCTAAAAATCTCCATAGGCGACGCTTTAAAAAAAAAGTAATGGTTACCAGGTTAGAGTTACAGAGGAGGTCTTTTGCTAGAATTATTGCTCTCACTCTAATGATCATGACAATACCTCACATGTGTGATTTGAACACCGTTTACATTTGCGGGCGCGACTTATATATGCATTTTCTTTGCTGCGCGAGCACGTGGGGAGGGGGGTGCTTTAACATTTTTATTTTTTTCTTTCTTATTTATTTATTTTTTTTTTTTACATTGTCCCTTAAAAAAAAAAAAAAATTCTGATCACTTTTATTGCAGTCACAAGGAATGTAAACACCTCTTGTGACAATAATAGGTGGTGACAGGTACTCTTTATGGAGGGATTGGGGGTCTAAAAGACCCCCAATCCCTCTTTTGCACTTAAAAGTATTCAGATCGCCAAAATCGGCGATTCTGAATACTGTCATTTTTTTTTTTCAATCGGCACCTTTGGCAGCCTGAGTAAACCGGAATAGACGTTGTGACGTCACTTCCGGGATTTGACATCGGAGCCCGATCAAAGCCGAATACGGCTTTGTTCAGTTCTCAGTATAGGCGGCGGACACGTTGGCTGGTGGCTCAGGTGGGACAGGAGGCCCAGGAAGAGCAGCAGGAGGTGGCGGGGGGGGGGGGGGGGGAGTCCCCTCCCGCTCCTTATTATAACAGCCATGTGGCTTTTAGCCGCATCGGTTGTTATCACTAAAAGGCCAGCCGCCCTCTCTAAAAAACGGTACCAGGGTGATGCCTGCAGCTGCCCTGGTTTAACCCCTTCAAGCCATGAACACAAATTTGCGTATGGTCGGCGCGAAGGGGTTAAAGTAGAACTATAGGAAAACCTTTTTTTTTTTCATTTTGGATGGAGTAAATGAGGGTTGTAAACTCTGTCAGGTTATTTTTTTCCATCTGTGTCCCTTTAGGGAAATTAACCTTCACTTCCTGTCCCATAGCTTAAAAAGGAAGTGAGAGGAAATGCCTGCAAAGCGAGGGAATCCAACGATGTGCAAGAGAGTAGAGGCTTTCTTCTCTCTCTCCCTCATTCGCTCAGACACAGCAGCAGGAGCCATTGGCTCCTGCTGCTGTAAATAACAACCAGTGAGGAAAGATCAGGGGGCCCGGGTGGAGCCATGCTCTTTTTGTCTTATGGACACACAGAGCCAGCTCAGAAGCAAGCACAAGTGGCCCCATAGCAAGTGGCTTGTTATGGGGGACTCAGTGGAGGGGGAGGAGCTAGAAGCGCCAGCAGGGGGACCCAAGAAGAGGAGGTTTGGGGCTGCTGTGAACAAAACCATTGCACAGAACAGGTAAGTATGACATGTTTCTTATTCTAGTTTAAAAAAAGCATTTAGAATCACTTAAAGGGTAGAATTAGGCATGCGTTTAAGTCTCCCTTGCCTCTGAAGTCTAAACCACATTTGGACCGTGCTACTGACAGGCAGCGAGGAAGCAATGCGATGCCTCCTCACCGCCTGTTTTAATCCCATTTTTTACAACCAATGCACACACATTGCACGAGATTGCTTGGGGTTTGCGGCGCTTCCCCATCTACTTGAATCCGTAATGTTGGGTGGCTGGCCACCCGCCAATCTCTACATGTCGGGTCAACTTTGCCGTGGGTGCAAAGTTGGCCGTGGGTTCGCTGCCTGTTGCAATTTAAGGAGGGAGGTGGCAAAAATGCAGCTTAACTATACATTTTTACCAACGCCCCAAAGGCAAATCTAAACAAAGCCTAAGTGTGTATATCTAATATAAAATACTACTTAAAAATGACCATATTATTTATTTTCAAATCTTACGTTCTGACGTCTTCCCATGAGTGATGTAAAACTCAATTGATGTGGCCAAGTTGTCTGGGACTACACATCCCATGTAACATGGTGTTTACCTCCAAGTGCAGGTGGATAACTTGGCACTGTCATCCTATAGATCTCATAAATGTAAAAGACCTGCAGAACAATAAACCTTAGAGTATAATGACTTATATAATTACGGTATATATACTGTATATATTTATTTATTTATATTATATATACGGTATATATAATGACTTCTATAATAACTTATAATTTTTTTTTTTTCATTTTGGATAGAGTGGATTAGAACATCTGTCAGTTTTAATTGCTGTCTGTGTCACCATAATGCCCCGTACACACGGTCGGATTTTCCGACGGAAAATGTGTGATAGGACCTTGTTGTCAGAAATTCCGACCGTGTGTGGGCTCCATCACACATTTTCCATCGGATTTTCCGACACACAAAGTTTGAGAGCAGGATATAAAATTTTCCGACAACAAAATCCGTTGTCGGAAATTCCGATCGTGTGTACACAAATCCGACGGACAAAGTGCCACGCATGCTCAGAATAAATAAAGAGATGAAAGCTATTGGCCACTGCCCCGTTTATAGTCCCGACGTACGTGTTTTACGTCACCGCGTTCAGAACGATCGAATTTTCCGACAACTTTGTGTGACCGTGTGTATGCAAGACAAGTTTGAGCCAACATCCGTCGGAAAAAATCCTAGGATTTTGTTGTCGGAATGTCCGAACAAAGTCCGACCGTGTGTACAGGGCATTAGGGAGATCACCAGGCGGGCCATTCGAAAATGGAACGCGGGCCGTTCGAAACTGGGACGCGGGCCGGTCTTTGGACTACCTTCCTGCCCTAGGAAATAAAATGGCGGCTGTTGCAATATTTTATATCGCGCTGTATTTGCGCTCTTTCAAACAGCAATTTTTTTGGGGAAAGAATACACTTCAATGAATTAAAAAAAAATAAACAGTGAAGTTAGCCCAATTTTTTTTTTCTAATTTGGAGAAGAAAATCCCCCCTAAGAAACTCGGACTTTAACAGCAACAATATACAAAAATACAAATTTTTTTAAATAAATATACATATATACAACTTGGAAACATCAAACCAATAAAAGGACGGCAATAAGGATGAATTCCCGTAGGGTCCAGACAGAGCGACGCGTTTCAGGACACAAACGTCGCTTCGTCAGGGGCAAGAGTCAGGAAGGAATCACACCAGAGTGGTCATCGTGTGGTTTCACTGTTGGACTGGAGGCTAATGAAACATTGCAGACATGCACCAAGAGTGTCACATGGACACAGATGTACCGAGCGGGTCCCCAATCACCCACACAAGTCCCAAACTGAGGCAGCAAGGAGTGGCGCACAAGTGAGTGTAAACCTCAAATTTAATAGAAAAGGCTCGGGTGCACAATCTTAATAGAATCCCCAAAGGGAGTGAAACGGAAGAGCCGCAATGGTCAGGAGCATAAAAACATCTGTAAGTCTTCAAGTGTAGGTATCAATCTTAGATGTATTGTCCAACAAAAGATCAGCCAGTGACTCTCGTCGTATGGATCCTAAGGCGTCCCATGCATGCACCCGCCATCAATAACAGTGACGCACAAAGAATGGTGATTACCAAATGGTATGATTGGATCTTCTCTCTTTTATATCTTTACAATTTTTTTTTCTTTATAACGCGAAAGATGTTATGCCGAGAATCGTGATCTTTGTTCTAAGCCAAAAAATCGTGATTCTCATTTTATCCAGAATTGTGCAGCTCTAATATATATATAATATCCTACATAAATAGGCCCAACACCACATATAGTTTTTTTTGGGGGGGGTTTCCTTCATATATTTTTTCTCCTGGAATTATTACATGCTTTGCACAGTTGCTGCAACAATTGGAGCATTTTTGGTAGGGCTGAGACTAAATAGATAAGGTTATGACATGCTAGGTATGAAAATACAGGAGGGTAAATAATAGATTTTTCCTTTAAGCCTCAAAAGTAAAATGTAAAGGAACCTGACATGTGAGATGTGTTCGATCCACCATTGCTGATTTGCAGGAAAAGCGCCGCCGCTGTCATCCTTTATTCTTGCTTCATTATGTGATCGCTGACCTGGAACCAGCATGCGGCCAGTGAAGTGTCAGGAGACTTGGACATGCAGATACATGCTTCAGGTCAATTAGGAATTCTCTTATTCCTGCCCTAACATAATCCATTTAAATCTGGAAGCTTCTCCTTATCTGCGGCGGCTTGTTGTGTGGGGTTTAACGCACGTGACAAAATCCTCGCCGTCCTGAAACAGACTAATTACCGCCAAGTATTCCCCTTTATAGATCGGAAGATTGAGGATCTGTAGCATTTACAGGAAAACAGTTGGGTGGGGATTGTGTGTCTTTTTCGCTGTCACATTCTGCGCTGATGCAGAGTGAATGGAGAATAACAGACAGAGTATTCTAAAGAAGGTCAAATTAACACTTTCCATTGTAAATTGAAGCTGTCTGCTTTTCCATTTATTAGTTTTACTTCTTTAGTTAGGCCGATAATCATCTAGCAGCAGCTCACAATTGATGCCAGTGACATTTCGTACAGAATAGGTAATCGTCTTTAAACCAGCAGAAGTCATTTCTGTGGCGGCGCGCTTTATGATGGCAAATTAATTGACCATTTTATTTATTTATTTTACTCATTTATATGGCGCCGACACCTTCTTCTTTTTTTTTTTTTTTCGCAGCACTTTACAGAGGACATTAAACCATTCAGCGCCTGTCCCCAAAGCAACTTACAGTTGAGCCTAAAGGTATAAAGAACTACAGTGACTATTAGTTCCACCCGTGTGATTAGGCTTTGATTGAGGCAGCCCTTTACTGACTCATGTGCCATGTACTAGTTGAAAAGTCAGTAAATATTCTAAGTAGCTTAAAGAACCAGCAGGAAAATATGTAACTTGATGGCTAAGAACTATCTTTTGATCCGTGACAGATTTGTGACTTTGCCCTCTCACCAGTCCTAGCCTGCTGGTTGGAAACTGAATGAGCAGCAGCAGGCTGATAAGATCATCTCTCTGGTCGTTTTGTTGTCTCCTCCTATCAGCATGTCCCTTGTCAAAACATTTGCATTAGGGTTGCACCGATACCAGTATCGGTAACGGTGGCGATACCGAGTATTTTCACAGGTATCTATACTCGTGCAAATGCACCGATACTTTCAGACTCGGTTCTTTGAGCGGTCAGCGGGTCTCCTCTGTTGACAGCTGAAGTGTTAAAGAAGTCTGGTAATTGGAGCTGTCAAAAAAAAAAAAAAAAGAGGCACCTGGCGATGTTTATTAACAACATTGCTCAGCTGCTGAAACACTAAAATAAAAAGAAACATTGTTTCTTTTTGTATCTTTCTGTTTCTTCATCTGCAGATCAAAGGGATGAGCAAATGTTCCTCTGTTTAACCCCTTATTAACCCTTCATTTACTCTAATCAGCCTTAATTAACTTCCTATTCTCCTCCATTTAATTATTATTTTCCTGCTTATTTTTATAAACGATTAAAACTTTTTTTTTGTTTGCTTTGCTAGTGAATATTTTTACACACACACACACATATATATATATATATATATATATATATATATATATATATATATATATATATATATATATATATATATATATATATATATATTATCATATATTTACATTAAAAAAAAGTGAAAAATTAAAAAAATAAATAAATTTATTTAATTTATAAATAACTTTTCAATGCTTTGTACCATTGCTGACAGCTGAAGTGAAAACAAAACAGTTGCGGTAGGTATCGGTAATTGGTATTGATGAGTACTAAAAAAAAAGTATCGGTACTCGTAAAAAAAAAAAAAAATGGTATCGGTGCATCCCTAATTTGCATACAGCACTCTTTAGTCCTGCCCCACCGTCTCCAAATCTGAGTGCTGCTGCATGTGGGTATATACACTGAGTGCATTTAAAAAAAATACATTTAATGATTCATGGATAAATATAGAACTGCATTATTTGTTGTCTTTTGTAAATGCTAAGGTAAGATTTAAAGCACAACTCCACCCAAAAGAGAAAACTCTGCTTGTTCGCACCCCCACCCACCCCCCTCCACTGCCACATTTACCACTTTTTGAGGGAAGTGGGGAGCGGGGATCTGGTTTTGACAGGTGCTCTCTCCCACTTCCTGGTAAGATCGTCGTGTGGCGATCTACATCATGTCTGGCCCCTCCTCCTTCCCCTGCTGCCTTCTGGGACCTGTGTGTGTCCCAGAAGACGACAGGACCACTCAGAAAGCACAGCGCGACTCGTGCATGCGCAGCAGGAAACCAGCTGTGAAGCTTGGAAGGCTTCACTGCCAGTTTCCCTTACTTGCAATGCTGGTCCCTGCACCCGAAGCCAATGGAGGAATTGTCTTTCGGTGAGGACATCGCTGGATCCCTGGACAGGTAAGTGTCCTTATATTAAAAGTTAGCAGCTACAGTATTTGTAGCTGCTGACCTAATTTTTTTTTTTTTTTTTTTTTTACAGGCTAGAACTCCTTTTTATGGAATGTTTTAAATCTGCTCACCATCAGACTTGACATTTGGGTTTCCATAGTATTAGAGCTCTTAGAAATTTGTAGACTCAATAGGCTTTGTGTGATCAGTGCGCTCAAAATGCAGAATGTAGGCTATTTCTACAACACGGATATGTGTTCAAAGCCGGCCATGGATGGTTCGTATCCCTGCTGAACTGGCGGAGATTCAATTCAAGTATGGGCAGGCTGATTGTCAGGGGCGGCCTGTCCATTAAGGGCACACAGGCGCCGCCTCTCTATGCATGGGTCCGGCCCCTAAGCAGGACGTCGGACATACAAATTCCAACGGGGTGTTTTTTTTATTTTTTTTAAGCACCTAATAGGCTTCAAAACACAGCACGACCCTGATCTCTGTAAAGAGCTGCTGACGCGGCTCTTTAATCATGTGATCGGCTGTGTCCAATCACAGCCGGTCATATGTAAACAAGGAAGTGCCGGTAATCGACTCTCCTCGCCTCACAATGACAGAGTGTATGGCGAGGAGAGCCGATCAGCGGCATTTCCTCTCAGGGGGCAGTGAGAGATGTAATCGGGGCACTGATGACCAGTGCCCTGATTACAATTGAGCGCCACCAGTGCCAGCAACCCATGCTAACCAGTGCCAGCAACCAGTGCCACCCAGTGCCAGCAATCAATGCCCACCACAGCCAGAAATCAGCGCTCATTAGTAATGCCAGTCAGTGCTGGCTTTCAGTGCCACCTATTAGTGATGCCCATTAATGCCCATCAGTGTCGCTTATCCATGCCGCCTATCAGTGCCCACCAGTGCCGGATATCAGGGCCCGTCAGTGCCACCTATCAATGCCCATCAGTGCTGCCTATCAGTGCTCATCAGTGCCACCTATCAGTGCCCATAAGTGCAGAATATTAGTGCCTCCTCGTCAGTGCCACCTTATCGGTGCCCATCAGTGAAGGAGAAAAATTACTTATTTACAAAATTTACTGACAGAAACGAAGAAAAACTTGTTTTGTTTTTTTTTTTTTTTTGTTTTTTTTTTAGGAAAAAAATAAAAATCCCAGCAGTGATTAAATACCACCAAAAGAAAGCTCTATTTGTGTGAAGAAAATGATAAAAATTACAGTGTAGCATGACCGCGCAATTGTCATTTAAAGTGTGACAGTGCTGAAAGCTAAAAATTGGCCTGGGCAGGAGGGGGTTGAAAGTGCCCGGTAGATAAGTGGTTAAAAACCGCACAGCAAAAACATTTTTGCAGCGGATCAGTGTGAAAGTGGCCTAAGTAATAAGTAGAGTGTGGTTAACTGAGCGCAACAAGCGCAGCGCAATGCGGCTCAGGCGACCCCCCCCCCACCTAAATGGTTGTCAACAAAAAGCCACGTTAACGTTTTCAGAAGGAACGCTCTCCAAAGTCGGGTCCTGCCCCGTAGCCTTCTGTCACCCATACAGTTAACTTTTCCTCTGCCGTTTTAACAGCCAGACCCCAGAGCATATAGTAAAAGGAACGTAATAATGCTCGATCGATTTTACTGTGTTTATAAACATAGAAAAGCGGGATTATATTACCACTCGGCACCCCGGCCTGCTTGTAAAACCTCCGAGGCTTCCTGGTGTTCAGCCCCCAACTCCCCCCCACACACACACACATCCATATTCCTCGATTTGTGGCCTCAGCACTCCGAATGAAGCTCCGCTAATGCTGACAAGATCTTCTTCCTGGATGAAAAGCTGCCGTTATTAAATGTCTCTGTCCGTAATTTCATCGCGTTGCACGTCTACCACCACCACCACCTCTCTTAAGGCGGTAGGCCGTGATGATTTACTAGTAAATAATTTAGAGAGCTGTTAGATGAAACATCAGCATCAATACAACTCCTGCGTTATATCTCGTTTCAAGTTTATGTCCTTGTGAAATAAGTCACTTGTAAAACAAATGTATTCAGAGGAGAAGGCGGCTCACAGCCGTGCCATTGACTCCACTACACCGAGCGTTCAACGGGAGGGAAAAACGGGCCTTCACTTTTTTTTTTTTGTTTTTTTTTAATGACTGCCTACATTCTGCCTGTCATATTTTTTTTTATGATGTGCAGCCAGGATTTGGTTGCAAAAGTGTCCCCTGTGTAATATAATTGCTTTACCCAGGTGGCTGACAAAAACAGAATCCATGTCAAAGTAATGGCCCATACACACGATCCGAATATCGTACGAAAACTGGCGTCCGAGGAAGAATCGTACGATTTTCGGATCGCGTGTACACTACTTTCGAGAGTCGATCACAACGGTTCATCCGATATTATTCGATCGGACAAGCACGAAAATTTTCCTTCGTACGATACCAGATCGTACGATTTTCGTTTAGTCGGTATAGTTGTCGTTGGAAAATACAATACAAATACATTACAACTCATGACAACACTTCCGATTTTTTTTTTTTCTGTCCTACGAGAATTTTCGTGACTTTATCCACTTCAGCCCCAGAAGAATTTACCAGCTTCCTGACCAGTGCGTTTTTTTTTTGTGATTCGGCACTGCGTCGCTTTAACTGACAATTGCGCGGCCGTGCGACGTGGCTCCCAAACAAAATTTACGTCCTTTTTTGCCCTACTGAGATATATATATATATATACCGTATTTATCGGCGTATAACACGCACCCCAAGTTTAGGAGGGAATTTTAAGGAAAAAAACTTTTAGGAGGAAAGTTTAAGGAAAAAAACTTACATTTAAATGCCCATCAATGCAGCCTCATCAGTGTCCATCTGCAGCCTTGTCAGTGTCCATCTGTAGTGTTGTCCCTGATTGCAGCCTTGTCCCCATTGCAGCCTTGTCCCCATTGTAGCCTTGTCCCCATTGTAGCCTTGTCCCTCATTGCAGCCTTGTCCCCATTGTAGCCTTGTCCCCATTGTAGCCTTGTCCCCATTGTAGCCTTGTCCCTATTGTAGCCTTGTCCCTCATTGCAGCCTTGTCCCCATTGCAGCCTTGTCCCCATTGTAGCCTTGTCCCCATTGTAGCCTTGTCCCTCATTGCAGCCTTGTCCCCATTGCAGCCTTGTCCCCATTGCAGCCTTGTCCCCATTGTAGCCTTTTCCCATTGTAGCCTTGTCCCCATTGTAGCCTTGTCCCCATTGTAGCCTTGTCCCCATTGTAGCCTTGTCCCTCATTGCAGCCTTGTCCCCATTGCAGCCTTGTTACCCATTGCAGCCTTGTCCCCCATTGCAGCCTTGTCAGTGTCCCTCTGTAGCCTTGCCCTGTGTTGTTTGCATCTTTGAATGCTTTCGGCCATTCTCCCCGGCTCTCGGCCGCTTTCGGCCATTCTCGGTGGCTCTCGGCCGCTCTCAGACACACTCGGCTTTCGGCGGCTCCCGCGGGACTGCGAGAGGCGCCGAGAATGGCCGAAAGCGCCCGAAAGCCGTTGAGAATGGCCAAGAGCCGCCGAGAATTGCAGAAAGCGGCCGAGAGCCGCCGAGAACGGCCGAAGGCGGACGAGAGCCGGCGAGAATGGCCGAAAGCCGCCGAGAAAAGCCAAAAGCCGCTGAGAGTGGCCGAAAAGCTCACAATCAGCGGGGGATCGGCGTATAACACGCACCCACGATTTTCCCCTGATTTTCAGGGGAAAAAAGTGCGTGTTATACGCCGATAAATACGGTATATATATATATATATATATACCCTGTTTCCCTGAAAATAAGACCTAGCATGATTCTCTGTGATGGCTGCAATATAAGCCCTACCCCCCAAATAAGCCCTATGCTGTTTCCCCGAAAATAAGCCCTACCCTGAAAACAAGACCTACAAGGACTTTATCTAGGGCTTATTTGGGGGGTAGGACTTATATTGCAGCCATCACCGACAATCACGCTAGGTCTTATTTTCGGGGAAACAGGGTATACACGCGCATGTGTTTGAACTTTGGGGTGCACACCCTAATACAGTAGGCTGCGCACACCTATACCCACCCCTAAAATCTTATGCCCTGTACACATGACTGGTTTTGACGTCGGAATAAACTCCGAAGGTTTCTCCGACGGAATTCCATTCAAGCGGTCACACGCGGTCAAACTAAAGTCTGACCAAAGTCCGACTGTCAAGAACGCGGTGACGTACAGCACGTACAAAGGTGCTAGAAAAAGGAAGTTCCATAGCCAGTAGCCAATAGCTTCCGTCTCGTACTTGCTTCAGAGCATGCGTCTTTTTTGGTCCGTCGGACCATACAGACGATCGGTTTTCCCGATATTGGAAATATTTAGAACATGTTCTATTTCTAGGTCCGTCAGAATTTTCCAAAAAAAAGTCCGATGAGGCCTACACACGATCGGAATAGACGATGAAGAGCTTCCGTCTGACTTTTTCTGTCGGACATTCCGCTCGTGTGTACGCGGCTTTACTCAAGCGTCAACATGTTAAAGCAGGGTGGATTTGATTCAAAGAGGAACTGCAGGAAGTGGGCTGTATAAGGTATTTACTGGCAGAAAAAAAAAATGTTTTACTATCCAAAGTTAGAACAACAAGGGCAGAAGATTTAATAGATGGAAAGATAAAAAAAATGATTAAAAGGAAAAAGGGGGGCCTATGTTTCAGATTGTGCACTAGGCCTCTGAATCTGACCATGGATACACATAAAGCATAGGTTTTTAATTTTTATTTTTTTTATTTTTTTTAAAGTTAAGCTGCACAGCCGCTATAGTGGAGCCCTACTGCCTGTTACCGGTTTTCCCCACCCCCGTTGCTTAGTAGGACTGTCCCTCCACTTGTTGTGGCCCCATGAACCTCGTCACAAATTGCCTGGCCGTGCTTTAAACCCGTAAACTTGGCTGCGTCCCCAGATAAAACCAGATACGGCACTCCGGTAATTAACGTGGAGAAAGCTATCTCAGGATGCACACGTAGGAGGGGAGAGCAGACGCTGCTCGCCGATCGCTGTTGACTCTCAGATGGCTGGTGCAGAAATAATTGGCCCACAACCGGCGACATCTTTTTAATAATTGGAAAGAAAAAAAAAAAAGAAAAAACGATTTTATCATCTCATGTCGGGGAGCCATAGTGGCCTTGCTCTTTTCTGCCGTACACTCTGGCCCTACATTAGACACATTTTAGCAATTTCCGACAATAATTCCAATCTGCCCACTCAGATAGATGTATTTGTTTAGGCAACCGCTTTCTGCGCATCATAAAACCCCAGATTGCTTTCCACATACCTATTTTTTTTTTTTTTCTGCACGCAGAAGAGATAATCTCATCCCCTAGGGCTGCATATGTAAATTTTTTTTTCTTTTTTTTTTTTCCTCAGCACTATTTAAAATAAGTGATTAAATCCTATTTAAAAAGAGTAATAGGATCTTCCCTATCACACAGAATAGGTATTATAAAGACTCACCTTTAATCAGCCTGATTCTGTTTTTTAATGCGATGCCGGAGGCAGCCGCGGCGATGTGCGAATGTGGAGCCGCGTCTGATTAGACCATCAGCTTTTAGTGTTAGATTTCATATCTCCTTGTGAAATTGGCTTTAATAAATGGAAATTGTTTTATTTTATTTTTTTGGTGCAAAAAAAAAGGAAAAGGATATGCTGAGATCCACAGCAACACGTATGCAGCAGTACATCTGGATTCCGATTGGCTGTATAAAAGGTATGCGTTGACCAGCTCATCCTAGGAAAACAAAAGCTGGAACACAGTTGCTTTGGTCAGGCTTTCTTTTTCAGGTAATTGATGGAAACCAATGTTAAAGGTTTCTTACCTAAAAAGGAAAATTCCACTTTTAATAACATTTAGAATTGCGTAGTATTAAAAATAAACGTTCCTTTCAAAGTACTTCCATTATCATTAAACTACCTAAAATGTTTCATTTGATTGAAAAAAAAAAAAAAATGTTATACACTTTCTTCTTTCTTCTTTCTCTACGGCCATGGCAATACTCGGGAAGTTCTGCACACCGTCTGTCATTTTCTGCTCATGTGATTGGCTCACCACTTTTCCCATCTATTTTTTCCTTAATAAACACTGAAACTGATCATGTGATTATAGCAAGCAGACCCTCCCACTTAGCACTTAGAGGAAATAGGATATGGCATTCTTTTGCCTAATGCAGTAAAGCGCCAAACTGTGGCCTGTGGGCCGAATGCGGCCCTTTGCTTGCCTTTATCCAAGCCATGTGGCACTATTCACTGAACTTATACATGGCACTATTCCTCTCATTGACACCAACAGTGGGGCACTTATACCTAGCACTAATCTTCACGACAACGATGGGGCACTGTTACTCCTATTGACACCAACCATAGTGCATAATGCCTCCTACTGATACCAAGGATCGGCATTATTCCCCCCACTAATAACAATGATGAAGCACTATTCCTCCCACTAATACCAATGATGGGACACTATTCCTCCCGCTAATACAAATGATGGAGCACTATTCCTCCCGCTAATACCAATGATGGAGCATTATTCCTCCCACTAATACCAACGATAGGGCACTTTTCCTCCCACTAATACCAATGATTGAGCACTATTCCTCCCGCTAATACCAATGATAGCGCACTTTTCCTCCCACTAATACCAATGATGGAGCACTATTCCTCCCACTAATACCAATGATGGAGCACTATTCCTCCCACTAATACCAATGATGGAGCACTATTCCTCCTGCTAATACCAATGATTGGACAGTATTCCCCCCCGCTAATACCAATGATGAAACACTATTCTTCCCCCTAATACCAATGATTGAGCACTATTCCTCCTGCTAATACAAATGATGGAGCACTTATTCCTCCTGCTAATACCAATGATGAGACACTATTCCTCCCACTAATACCAATGATGGAGCACTATTTCTCCCACTAATACCAATGATGGGACACTATTCCTCCCGCTAATACAAATGATGGAGCACTATTCCTCCCGCTAATACCAATGATGGAGCATTATTCCTCCCACTAATACCAATGATAGGGCACTTTTCCTCCCACTAATACCAATGATTGAGCACTATTCCTCCCGCTAATACCAATGATAGCGCACTTTTCCTCCCACTAATACCAATGATGGAGCACTATTCCTCCCACTAATACCAATAATGGAGCACTATTCCTCCTGCTAATACCAATGATTGGACAGTATTCCCCCCCGCTAATACCAATGATGAAACACTATTCTTCCCCCTAATACCAATGATTGAGCACTATTCCTCCTGCTAATACCAATGATGGAGCACTTATTCCTCCTGCTAATACCAATGATGAGACACTATTCCTCCCACTAATACCAATGATGGAGCACTATTCCTCCCACTAATACCAATGATGGAGCACTATTCCTCCTGCTAATACCAATGATGGAGCACTATTCCTCCTGCTAATACCAATGATGGAGCACTATTCCTTCTGCTAATACCAATGATTGGACAGTATTCCCCCCGCTAATACCAATGATGAAACACTATTCTTCCCCCTAACACCAATGATTGAGCACTATTCCTCCCGCTAATACCAATGATGGAGCACTATTCCTCCTGCTAATACCAATGATGAGACACTATTACTCCCCCTAATACCAATGATTGAGCACGATTCCTCCCACTAATACCAATGATTGGACACTATCCCCCCCCCCCCGCTAATACCAATGATTTGACACTATTCCTCCCCCTATTAACAATGATGGAGCACTATTCCTCCCGCTAATAACAATGATGGAGCACTATTCCCCCTGCTAATAACAATGATGGAGCACTATTCCCCCTGCTAATACCAATGATGATACACTATTACTCCCCCTAATACTTTAATGATTGAGCACGATTCCTCCCACTAATACCAATGATGGAGCACTATTCCCTTCTCTAGTACCAATGATGAAGCACTATTCCTCCCACTACTACCAATGATAAAGCACTATTCATCCCGCTAATATCAATGATGGAGCACTATTCCTCCTGCTAACAAAAGGAAAGGTCTGGTGTCATCAGTGACACACCTCCTTCCCTAAATATGACAAATATGCAAAAGGTCGCCCTGGGACTTTGAATGAGGTGAGCACAGTTTGCCACTAAGTAACAAAGGTAGGTACAGTATAGGTATTTATTCAAAAATGAGTATACATACATGAATAATAAGAACAGTAGCTAAGCCAATAAAATTGCACATGATAAAAATGCATGGATACAAATGTCATACAATACATACAGGCATCAGACGCGTTTCGCAAAACCATAGCTCGCTTCTTCAGGGGAGGATGCAGGTATGATATATCTATAGACAAAGCCCATTGCTGAATTCCCAAAGGGCGGCAGATGTGTGGCATGGGAGCTGATCCAATAATAGAACGGACATGGAGACCAAGGGTAAGTATGAATAACCAAAAATATATCTAGGGAGACAATCCCTTTACAGGATAGATGGCTTAACAGCAGCAGAGACCACTGTGATGTGTGACGTGTGAGTGACCACTAATACCAATGATGGAGCACTATTCCTCCCACTAATACCAACGATGGAGCACTATTCCTCCCGCTAATACCAACGATGGAGCACTATTCCTCCCGCTAATACCAATGATAGAGCACTATTCCTCCCGCTAATATCAATGATGGAGCACTATTCCTCCCGCTAATATCAGTGATGGAGCATTGATTCTCCTCCTCCCACTGACCAACGAGTATGAGGAATTGTTACTCCCACTGACGCTAGAATATGTTTTATTCCAACTAGCCACAGTGTGGCCCCCCTGAAGTCCGAAGGACAGTAAACTAGACCTTTGTTTTGAAAGTTTGAAGACCCCTGGTCTAATGCAATGGAGCAAGGAAAAATGTGCAAGACCATTTGCAGAAATTCTTGAGGCTTGTTGTGCCATGATGGAGCCCACCCTCCTTGTCTTCTAGTGTACAGTCAATACTTTACACTGTCTTTTTACAAAACACGTAGGACTTGGTTTGCAGTAGTGAGAAGAGAAGCTCACAAAACATTAGAAGCCCATTCACACCATATGCATTGCATATACACTAAAAATCAAGGTTTCCCAGTGAATGATGCTCACACAAGCGTGTTGCATTTATTTGTACTCAGTTGTTGGGCAGGGGAATTTGATTAGATGAGTTCAAACCACATTTTAGTAAATCATATCCTAAAGTTCTGTGCTCAGTTATGTGGCTCTCTGGTTGCTGTGTAACGTGGCCAACAAATGTAGCTTATGATCTAAGGATGAGGTCTACATAGTCCTAGTCCGTGTTCTTGTGTTCTGGAATGTTTACCTCACTAAACACATCAGTATGCCGATTGAAATGGAAATGGCCAGTTGCAGCCAATAAATGCTCATTTAGCAGAGGTATATAATACTTTTTTATGTAGTTCAAAGCCGTAGTTGAATGCCTCATTTTAATGCCTCCTTAGAAATCAATAGGCAAGTATGTTGTGTTTGTTTCATTTAGTCTTTGGTGCACCCTTTGTTGAAGAATTCCTAAATAAAGACAGATGATGCATTTGAAGATGCAATTACTCAATGACCTGTGTGCCAACTGGAAATGAAGGAGACTGTAATCGTATATGAAACCAGATTCATAAGAACGTCAAACCCTTTGAGAAGTCACTCACACTTGTCCGTAATCCCACAGTTTAAGTTCCATCGTTGAGCAGGTAGAGCTTTTGGTTGAACGTGGGTGAAGTTACTGGCAGGAACTAGGCTGAGAATTTATCTGTAACTTATGCCTCGTTTCCACTGAGTGGATCGGTTTGGGTCGGTACAGTTTGGAAGGCCTAGAATGGTCTGGCCTATTCAGGTGAGCGTTTCCACTGCAAGTCGGACCGCCAGGGGCCATACGCGGGTGCCTAGCATGGCGTCACACGTCCGCCAATCAGTGGAATGTATCGTAGCTCCACCCTAACTGAACCGTACCATTTTCTATGGCCCCACATCTGAAGCAGGACCCAGAATGGTGCGGTTCTGTTCGGTTGTATGGGCCGCTTTCATAATGGAAACACTCAAAATAGCATACCATACCGAACCGATCCGCTCAGTGGAAACGAGGCATTAGTGTCAGGTTTGTGCCAAAATTCTGCATGCTTAATTACTTCAGGTATAAGAAAGGAAAGTTAGTGATGTTTCAGTAACCAGTTGTTGGGTCGTCACTAATACACAAGCATCTGATATTTTTGTTAGCAGCCACATACATACTTTCCCTTCCTCCAGGCTTCAAAAATCTGACTCTGTGGAAGACATTGAGACAGATTTATTATAATCAGGGAGCTTCATTGATACATTCCTCCCTCTGTTGCTCTAAAGTAGAACTGCAACAGAATAAAACCCACCCCTGGCCACTTCTTAATTGAGTGAAAATCTGTCCAGTGCTGCATTATACATAGAAAAACTGTCACATAGAATTTGCTAATGGACAGACAGCCTAATTTGCTTCTAAATTTGTTGCTAATTTGCTTGATAAATGTTTTTTTTGTGTGTTTAGAATAGGCTGGAGCTCTCATTTAAACAAACTCCTGTGCATAGTGCTCACCGAGGCATGTCTAAAAGGGACATTGTTCCTTGTCCTGCTAGCATCCCCTTAATAAGATGTTTGGCTTTCAACAATTCAGCTTCTCCCCAACTCGCCCATTTGCTTGCCATAACAAAAGCAGGGAGGCTAATTAAATAGGTAAAAGAACCAAAATAACATTGTAGCTGCAGATCTTTTCATTGACTTCCTTCTTTTTTTTAATGTAATTTAGTAAAATGTGGCGTTGCATTAATAGGCATGGTCTGGAGCAAAGCATGGTCTGATAATTAAAGAGCAACTCTAGATCATTAAGCCTTTCTGGGAGCAAACAATGGCTTCTACAAGATGATGCCATTCTTTCTCTGTTTCTAGATAAAGTCAGCTTTTCTACACAATTTACTGTGAAATAAAACTCCAGGAAAAGAGCTAAATACACAGATGTAGTACTTACAAGGGAGTTGTTTTACCTGTTAAGGGCTCATGCACACAGGTGGACAATTTCGGGCTATAGGTCCATAATTCATACCGATGTGAACACATTGATGCTGTTTCATTTTGATCCCCAGCATTTAGCTGCATAAACTAAAACAAGAGACATCTCCTTTTGTGGTCCTTTGCTTGGACAGTATTTTAAGGTGTATGCATGTAAATGTTAGTGCTTCCACTTACAGCTTGCAGGGTGATGGACCCTGTGTTCTGCCACTGCCGCTCAGCACCAACATGTAAGCAATAGTGTGTAATCAGAGAGCGCCGCCATTGCTGTTGACATGTCGGCTCTGAATGAGTCATTTAAATTGTGGCACATGTGCAGAATGATCTCAGCCGTCAGTCGTACAGAATGATGAAAAGCTGAGGTCATTCTGCTCGTGCCATTCTGCTCATTGATTACACGCTGTTTTTTACATGTTGGCCTTTAAAACCACTGAAGGACTGGAAGGATTTCCCCCCTTAATGACCGGGCCATTTTTTGCGATATGGCACTGCGTCGCTTTAATTGACAATTGCACAGTCATGCGACGTTGTACCCAAACAAAATTGATGTCCTTTTTTCCCCACAAATAGAGCTTTCTTTTGGTGGTGTTTGATCACCTCTGCGTTTTTTATTGTTTGCGCTATAAACAAAAAAAGACCGACCATTTTGAAAAAACACAATATTTTTTACTTATTGCTATAATAGATATACCAATTTTTTTTTTTTTTTTTTTTTCATCAGTTTAGGCCAATATGTTCTTCTACATATTTTTGGTAAAAAAAAAAAAAAATCTCAATAAGTGTATATTGATTGGTTTGCGCAAAAGTTATTGCGTCTACAAAATAGGGGATAGATTTATGGCATTTTTATTATTAATTTTTTTTTTTACTTGTAGTGACGGTGATCAGCGTTTTTTAGAGGGACTTTGACGTTGCGGCGGACAGATCGGACACTTTTGACACCTTTTTTGGGACCATTGACATTTATATGCCGCGTACACACGGTCGGAATTTCCGACAACAAATGTTCGATGTGAGCGTGTGTAGGCTCCATCGGACATTAGTTGTCGGAATTTCCAACAAAAAAAAATTTGAGAGCTGGTTCTCAAATTTTCCGACAACAAAATTCGTTGTCGGAAATTCCGATCGTGTGTACACAATTCCAATGCACAAAATGCAACGCATGCTCGGAATCAAGCAGAAGAGCTGCACTGGCTATTGAACTTTATTTTTCTCGGCTCGTCGTACGTGTTGTACGTCACCGCGTTCTTGATGTTCAGAATTTCCGACAAGATTTGTGCGACCGTGTGTATGCAAGACAAGTTTGAGCCAACATCCATCAGAAAGAAATCCAGGATTTTGTTGTCGGAATGTCCGATCGTGTGTACGTGGCATTACAACGATTAGCGCTAAAAATAGCCACTGTTTACTAGTAATACCAGTGATCAGCAAATTTTAGCAGGACTGCGACATTGCAGCAGACAGATCGGACACTTTTGACACTTTTTTGGGACCAGTGACAATTATACAGCGATCAGTGCTATAAAAATGCACTGATTACTGTATAAATGTCACTGCCAGGGAAGGGGTTAACACTAGGGGGCAGTCAAGGGGTTAAATGTGTTACCTAGGGAGTGTTTCTAACTGTGGGGGGGGGGGGACAGCCTAGAAGAGGAGACCGATTGCTGTTCCTATTGAGTAGGAACAGCAGATCTGTCTTTCCTCCCCTGACAGAATGGGGATCTGTCTATTTTACGTTGACAGATCTCTGTTCTGTCTCTGTCAGGAGTGATCGCGGGTGGCCGGCAAGCATAGCACCCTCCGGCCACGTGCATCGGCTCTGGTGCATCAGTTACTGCGAATCACCCAGGGAAGCCAACCTGCCGCAGTATAACTGGTCCTTAAGTGGTTAATGAGTTATGTGCAGGATGTATCCTTCTGAGCTCATACAGACAAGTATGAGTTTTAATGCATTAATGACAACTGTTTACTGCTATTAAGATCCTGTGTAAAAAAAAAAAAAATAGTGTTCCACAAGGCCTGTCACATAGCACAGACCTGTCTGGTGGGAAGGAGACCTGATTTTTCTCAGGTCTCCTTCCTACCAGGTCAGTAACACATGTAACACACGCAAGTCTTGCTCCTTCCCCAGACTGTGGCTGGACAGTGAAAGATAAAGTCAAATAATAAAAGCTGATTGGCTACCATGCACAGCCGCACCAGATTTTGCACTCTCCAGTTTTAGAAAACCAACCCCTAAAGGGTTTCGTCCAAAGAATTTTCGTACGATTTTCGTATAGTGTGTACACAACTTTCGACAGCCGATTCCGAATTTTCGTAGGAAAATCCCCGAAGGGACGAACTCCAAAATTGTTCTCGTACGGGAAGAGAACGAACAATTTCCATTTAACGTGTACCGTTTCCGTAACGGTTTTTGTACAAGAAAAATCAGAAAAGGAAGACTGCGTATGATCAGAAACAATAAAAAAAAAGCCTTTCACGTAGGGGAATATTCGTAAGAATTTTCATACAAATTTTCTTTCATCGGTTCCGATTTGCTATGAAACATCGAGAAAAAGCGGATGAACAATCGACTGATTTTCTTATAGTGTGTACCCCACTTAAGGCCCCTTTTATATGGGTCAACTGATTGGGCCTGCCTGCCCTTTTTTCAGTTGGACTCAATTCAACCCTTCCTTCTCCTCTATGGGCAGTCAGATGTAAACGGACTTGTGTCCGTTTACACCGACTACCTCCAATCCAGTCTGGCAAAAACAAACAGAAGTGGGATCCGTTCCCCTCGGTCTGGCCAAGTCTGCCCATAGAGGAGCGCCGGTTGTGTCCGCGGACACGGACCTATCATCCACATGCTCCGCTCAGCTGATCCCCTGCTGAGCAAAACCAGGTCCAGCCCGCATTCAAGAGGTCTAAGTGGCAGAAGATTGGGGAGTTGCTTTGGAAGATGTAGGTCTGCACCCAAAAAAACTTCCAAAAAAGGAAGGTCGACAATGACTATGGATATGTGTTGTTTTTTAACCAGCTGTGTAAGTTGTAGGTACAGTTATAGAGGTTTTCTAAAAAAAAAAAAAAAAAATTAGTTTAAGATTGGGTTGATTCCATTTATTATATTGCAGTTGACAAAACCAGTGATTCATGTTATTGGGAAATAAACACATTAAATGACTGCTAAAATTAGATGTGTGTGCTTTAAAGCAATGCGAGTAATGCCTCTACCGGCAAGGAGGCTCCTGCTTGAGGAGGTCTTTCCTAAGTATCTCTGTTTTAATTAAACATGAAATTAAAATTAATTACAGCAGTCTTTTCTGGTTGGAGGGGTGGCCCCGCACTCGCTGACTCTTGGGAGGGGACGATACACAGAGAATGATAATGACGTACTCATGGGGGCCCGGGGCCGACTCATTGTAATGTACAGTAGGTGTGAGAGATAAGAGCTGGATATTCATCATAATCTCACCTCTCCCACGTAGCTTTGTCTACATTCACAGAATAGATACTGCATGCCTAGCGCGTTTATTCGCACAGCAGTACACTTACATTGGGGTGTCTGCAACATTTCCGGTTATTTCATATCGGATAAGCCATAAAACATAAAGCTGATGGGAAAGTCCCTGTTTGCCAGTGTTTAGTAGGTGTGGGACTACTTAGAATTTGCCAACATAAAGGGTTGGTCAACCATAAACTATCGAAGAATAAAACCTGAACTGCAGCTAAAATACTAATACTGGAAATATTATATATATATAGATATATATATATATATATATATAGATATATATATATATATATATATATATCTATATATATATATATCTATATATTTATATATATATATATATATATATTATGTCTTATATGTATATAATATATACAAAACAGAGCACAACCGGCCAAGTGATAAAGAATAAGAGTACCTTTAAGGGCATTGTACAGTTTGAAATATTTTTGTTGTTATATCTTTGTATGTATTGTTGCAATTACTGTATATTCCCTGTGTTGTTTGTTTGCCTTACCTTTACAATGATGGGCTCATACAGCGGGGAAAATAATTATTTGATCCCCTGCAGATTTTGTAAGTTTGCCCACTTTCAAAGAAATGACGGGTCTATATTTTTTATCATAGGCGTATTTTAAATACTAGAGACAGAAAATCAACCAAAAATCCAGAAAAAAACATGATGCAAATGTTGTAAATTGATTTGCAGTTCAGTGAGAAAAATAAGTATTTGATCCCAAAGCAAAACATGACTTAGTACTTGGTGGAGAAACCCTTGTTGGTAAGCACAGAGGTGAGACGTTTCTTGTAGTTGGTGACCAGGTTTGCACACATCTCAGGAGGGATTTTGGTCCACTCTTCTTTACAGATCTTCTCTTAATCCTTAAGGTTTCTTGGCTGTCGCTTGGCAACTTGAAGTTTCAGCTCCCTCCATAAATTACCTATAGGATTAAAATCTGGAGACTGGCTAGGCCACTCCATGACCTTAATGTGCTTCTTCTTAAATCACTCCTTTGTTGCCTTGTTTAGGGTCATTGTTATGCTGGAAGACCCATCCACGACCCATCTTCAGTGTTCTGGCTGAGGGAAGAAGGTTCCCATCCAAGATTTTACAATACATGGCCCCATCCATTGACCCCTCAATGCGGCAAAGTCGGTCTGTGACTTTAGCAGAGAAACAGCCCCAAAGCATCATGTTTCCACCTCTGTGCCTGTCTGTAGTAATGTGTTCTTAGGGTCATAGTCAGTATTTTTTTCCCCCCAAACACGGCAAGTCCCCCTTTTCAAGAAGGCACATGATTCAGAGAAGGATTGAGAGAAAGTGCTGTGGTCAGATGAGACCAAAATTGAGCTGCATGGCATTAACTCAACCCTGTTTGGAGGAAGTAAAATGCTGACTATAACCCTAAGACAGGGCTCGACAAACCCCGGGCGCCAGGTCGCATTTGCGACTAGAATTAGTGACCTGGCGCCTGGGGCGGCACAGCTGGGGGTATCCTGTCTCCGTGCGGACTCCGACCCCCCCCCGTGCGATCGCGTCGGGCCGCGCCGGCCGGTAATTGAGGCCGCGGCTTTGTGGCCTTCTTCGGTCCTTCTGGAATCTGGCGCCATCTTGTGGTGGCCGTTGGTATTACAACCAGCAATGCTAATGCAATGCTAATGGAGGCAGCGCTGTGATACCTGCCTGTTTTCACTACCCGCCCATCTCCTTCCCAAAGTAGAGAAGAAAGTGAGTATGGGGATAGCCTTTTGTTTTTTGTTTTTTTTCGTAATAGCTTTTATTTTTATTTATCTAAATTTTTTTTTTTTTCAAATAACAATTTTTATTATAGTATTTGTGATACAAAAGTACATATTATATGAGAGGTAATAAGAGATAAGAACAAATGGCTCTCATTCCGCCTCTATTTTCTAATTTACTTATAACTGAATAAATCACTGAAGTACTCAAGGTAGAGTAGAAAGATAGTAAAAGAGGGGGGAAAAGAGAGAAGGGAAAAGAGAGGGGAGGGAGAATGTTGTTGTAGTTCGTTTACGTGTTCATGGTGGGTCCTCTCGAAGATGCCACAACTCCCATACTCTGTTATGTGCCTCCAGCCTGTCCTGCATTCGGGCTGTCATCTTCTCCATTAACTCCACATCTTTGATTCTAGCGTATAAGGCTTCAGGCGTGGGGGGGAGGGTCTTTTTCCAGTTTAAAGCGATAAGACAACGTGCTGCTGTGAGAATGTGGCGTGTGAGTTTTTTTTGGGTTTTGGGGATCTTTAGTTGTGAGATTCCTAAAAGGAAGAATTTGGGGACCATGGGGATCTGTGTTTCTAATAGACGAGCCAGTAGTTGTTGGACCTTGTCCCAAAATGGGGTAATCAGTGAGCAGTCCCAATATATGTGGAGGAGGGACCCTCTGTCTTTTTGACATCGCCAGCAGCGATCTGAGCTAGATGGGTATATAGCATGAAGGATATCTGGAGTCATATACCAAAAAAAGGAGAATTTTGTAGGTATTTTCCTTGTATAGGGTGCAGAGGGAACTTTTTGCTGCCTGTGTCCATATCGTCCGCCATTGCTCGATGGGAAGTTCCTCGTTAAGAGCTTTTTCCCATTTAATCATGTAGATATGTTTACCTTTGATTTCTAGTGGGTAAGCATTCAGTATTTTGTAGATATCAGAGATTAATTTTATTTATCTAAATTTTAAAGTAAAAACTGTTTTTTTTTTTTCTTAATTAAAATTAATTTATTTGTTATCTCCCTGCTTGGCCCCTTTCCCACGGGCTGTCTGATCAGGTTCGCCTGTCCGTTTTTCAGGCGGACCTGATCGGACCCTTAGAGCGCTTTCACACCGAGCCGCGGGGGGGCGTCGGCGGTAAAGCGGGGCTATTTTTAGCGCCGCTTTACCGTCGTTTTAGTGGCGCTATTCGGCCGCTAGCGGGGCGGTCTTTCTGTGTAAATTTAAGATTAGGTTTTTTTTATATTGAAAATAAAGCTTTGTCGGTCGTTTAAAAAAAAACCTGGCTCCTAACTTTTTTAGCTGGCTCCTAGACTCCAAGAAAATTTGTCAAGCCCTGCCCTAAGAACATCATCCTACAGTCAAGGAGCAAGGAGCTGGAAACATTATGCTTTGGGGCTGTTTCTCTGCAAAAGGTACAGGCCGACTTTACCGCATTGAGATGGGGCCATGTATTGTAAAATCTTGGATGAGAACCTTCTTCCCTCACCCAGAACACTGTAGATGGGTCGTGGATGGGTCTTCCAGCATGACAATGACCCAAAACATACTGCCAAGGCATTAAAGCAGTGGCTCAAGAAGAAGCACATTAAGGTCATGGAGTGGCCTAGTCACTCTCCAGACTTTAATCCTATAGAAAATGTATGAAGGGAGCTGAAACTTTGAGTTGCCAAGAGACAGCCAAGAAACCTTAAGGATTTAGAGAAGATCTGTAAAGAAGAGATCCTGAGATCTGTGCAAACCTGGTCACCAACTACAAGAAACACCTTACCTCTGTGCTTGCCAACAAGGGTTTCTCCACCAAGTACTAAGTCATGTTTTGCTTGGAAATCAAAACTTATTTTACTCAATGAACTGCACTTTAATTTATAACATTTGTATCATGTGTTTTTTTCTGGATTTTTGGTTGATGTTATGTCTCTATCAGTTAAAATACACCTATGATAAACATTATAGACCCTTTATTTCTTTGTAAGTGGGCAAACTTACAAAATCTGCAGGGGATCAGATAATTATTTTTCTCACTGTTTATTGTGGATGCAGTTTATAGTGCATGGCTGATCAATCCCCCCTTATATCCGTCTATTAATTCACCTAGATCTTCCTGATTTGTTGAAGTGACAGGCAACGTCTTTGGTTCACACGGTGTCCAGTGCATGCCTGGCCATTTTCTTTGTGTTGCATCATAAATGTGGGAGTACTAATGTGATGAAAGACTACATGGTGATTTCTCTGTTAATTTCTCTGCCTGTCTGTGTCAGATCTAATTGCTGTTTAGCTCTCACCTGCACCAGCACTACACTTGGAGATCTATGGATTGTGGGATATATCTTTTATTCACAGGAAGTGTCAGTTCTTAGACTGCAGACAGAGGTCATGCATGAACCTCTGCAGCATCACACTGCACAAACAAATTTCTGACACCAGAATGGGATGATTATCTCTACTATAGGCTGTGTGTAGAGGGCAACAAACTACCATGAAAACTACATGATCAATTCAATTCTTATGCAGTGCAGGAACAAAGGTTTTTATTGCCTTTAATGCTCCATATTGATTATCGCTTGCGTTATTATGCTAATTTATATCATAGTGGGCAGGGTTGGAGAGGTTTAAGTAGGCCTACGGGAGGAGAGAGCACAGGGAATACAAAGTAGTACAGCGAATAATTTATAGTTTAGTAAGCAGACAGGAAAATAGGATGTTGGCAATGCAAGCTAAAGAGCTGCATGTTCCAAATAATGGTGTCCTCCAATGCCAACACAGTGTGGTAGGTGTATGAATAACTCATGTCTACAATGCTGTTCGCTGTATGATTGGAGTTGAGTTTGAATTGTGTGCTTGTTAATCATGTTTATCTATTCTGTATTATAATCTGATTTGGATCTTACCATTACATAGGTGTCACATCATTTTCTTCAGAGCGCTTCTTTATAAGAACAGTCTGCATGTTTTTCATGGGAAGCCAAAAAAAAAGCAAACTTCCCACAGTCCATCAGATAGTTAAATGTGCACTGGACTTGTCATAGGCCTGAATATTTATTGACTCCCTTTAAAAGTTCATTAAAGCCGAGATATTAAATATTGCCGTGAGCGCTGCTCTATAAAAGGGGAAATATGGTTCTATTACTTGGTGAAATGTTGTGCTGCGCTGTTAATTTTGCTCCCTTGAGTTCTCATCTTTTCAGTTAAAAGACATTTTTTCCTGCTGTTAAATTTGACATTTTCAAAGACTCTCGGACTGCTTTCACCGCTAACTTGATATCGCAAGTACATTTCTGGAAAAGGGGGGAATAAAGGCACTTGCACCCTGCTGTTATTCTGAAATGTCATCAGCTACATCTTGTCTTGATATTAAATAATAATCAAGAGACCGCTAATTCAAGAATCTGCCTTCCTTGAATCTGCCAATTTAATACAATATAGCCAGCGTGTTTTAGCAATTCATTTGTATGTCTGGCCAACAGTACTGGATTTTTTCCTACTCTCCTGGGCTCTAGGAAACAAATACAAAGGCTCCCGCCAAAGGTAAGAGGTGTGTGACCTGTGACCAGAGGCTGTGTGGTTACTGAAGGCTTGGCGGTGGAATGCAGTAAGTTACAGAATATGTCTTGGAAGTTTCTGGGGACAGTCTCCTATTTTATGGGGCTGTCCCCAGGAGAAAAATGTCCCCAATTTTGCCCCCAGTTAAAAGAATGTGTCCTGATCTGTCTCCAGCCTTATCAATGGCGTTCCCAGCCCAGGGTAATCCTTTTTAGCAACATTTCTGTAACTGTAAATCATAATTTTACTGTGCCAAACAAATATAATTTTCCCACTAAAATAAAATAGTGAATCAAATATTCCTTCCACGTTCCATATTCCTTCCACACAGCACATTTTTTTGTGGATGGAATTTCTGTAATTGGCCTGGACCAGGAGGGAAGCGAGGTGTGTGTGAGCTCCTACATGGGGTTCTTGATGATGTCACATGCCGATATTATGTAGTCTTCCCAGCCCCTTCACTCTTAGTTTGTACTTGGGTGATTGGAGAGGAGTGCCGATGTCCAAAAAGAAGAAGGTCTCACTTGATGAATTTTATAGTTGTTTATTGGAGATAAAAGAAGGTTATCAAAAAGGTAGCAGCCCTAGACCCCAACGTAATCTATCATTTACCACCTACAATTGGGATACAACCCATTGGAAGCAATTCCTTCTATTCCTTCCACACAGTAAGTTGCCGCCAGGCAGCCTTGAGTCCAGCGCCATCTTCCACTCAAATTTCATACCCACAGCCTCTTAGTTTGTGCAGACTTCATTGTGGTAGGTAAAGATATGGATTTTTTGCCACTTTTCCCTTGCTTGTGATGGTGAATTGCAGTGCACACCTGGGTCTGCACTCTTGATTCAATGCAAAGTAGGTCCAGGTGTCCTTAAATGCACGCAAACAAACACCCTTTGTGCTCAAAGGACCGCTACAAAGTAAATGAACTGTCTAGATCAGGGGTCTCAAACTGGTGGCCCGCCAGCTGTTGCGAAACTACAAGTCCCATCATGCCTCTCCCTGTGGGAGTCATGCTTGTAATTGTCAGCCTTGCAATGCCTCATGGGACTTGTAGTTTCGAAACAGCTGGAGGGCCGCCAATTTGAGACGCCTGGTCTAGATAATATAGTATAGATCTTCAACTGGAACACTCCAACACTGCAGCCCTCCTCAGACAGGGGGATCCAGTACACAACTGTAAAAAAGCACAGAGGAGGGTGCAAACGCCTAGTGCATTACCACTAGATTTATTATAAAACTAAACAAAAAGCCAAGTCCATACTCACAAAAGAGAAAAAATGCCTTCATAATATCACATCAAACCAAGATCCAGTGCTGGCGTCATGTGACCAAACACGTGCACCATTATATCAGAAAGCTGATGTGTTTTGGGGGATGTACCCCCTTCCTTAGAGCTTTAACTCTGAGGAAGGGGGTTCATCCCCCAAAACACATCGGCTTTCTGATATAATGGTGCACGGGTATGTCCCCCGAAACATTTGTATTTTTCTTCTTTTTGAGTATGGACTTGGCTTTTTGGTTACTTTTATAATAAATCTTGTGGTCATGCACTAGACATTTGCGCCTTCCTGTGTGCTTTTTTTCAGGTGTTATTAAACTATACCCCTTTAAGCCCTTCCCACTGTTTGTCCACACCCAACATTTGGCGTGGAGCGATTCCCATGCCACTATTAAGCCCACCCCCTTCTCTGCCCCTGCCCCCTCCCCATTAAAACTGGGCATGGTTAGTAGAGTGTCCCTGAATTACATTTTGAAAATCGGGTCACTTTAACCCATACAACTACAACACACCTTTTATGCCGCGTACACGCGATCGGATTTTCCGACTGGAAATGTTGGATGTGAGCTTGTTGGCGGAAAGTCCGACCGTGTGTATGCTCCATCGAACATTTGTTGAACTTTCCGCCAACAATTGTTGGCTAGCAGGTTCTCAAATTTTCCACCAACAAAACTTTGTTGTCTGACTTTCCGATCGTGTGTACGCAAGTCCGTCGCACAAAAGTTCACGCATGTTCTGAATCAAGTGCGAGCCGGAAGCGGCTCGGTCTTGTAAAACTAGCGTTCGTAATGGAGATATCACATGACTATTGAACTTCCTTATTATCAGCTCGCCATACGTCTTGTACGTCACTATGTTCGTAATTGTTGGCCAACATTTGTGTGACCGTGTGTATGCAAGACAAGTTGGAGCCAACAACCTTCGAACAAAATTCCTTGGTTTTGTTGGAATGTCCGATCGCGTGTACGGGGCATTATAGTATCCTGGATGACTGACATCATTCCAGTTGAGAACTTGCAAGAGCCGCGTTCATGTTTTAAGGCACAATAACTCTCCGGCATGCTTACCTCTTCTGCGTCATAATCCAAAGAATAAATATCCCGCATTCAAAGATACCATTACCATAAACTCCGGCATCCAGTAGGGATGGAGGTAGGTTGCCTTATAGGTGGTTTAATTGCTATTGTTGGGTGTATGGCTAGCATAAGGTCTGATATATACTGTACAGTATGATTTGCAATATTAACGTTATCCTCAAAGCTTTCTGAAGAATGATTTTAAAGTGATCACACTGTTCATAAAGATAAGCATCAGCTGGAGACCCGAAACAATCATTTCGGGAAAGCAGCACCACAATCTGATAACTTTCCTTCCCTTTTATTCTGGCGGCAACATGCAAAGTAATGATCAGATGATGATCACACACACATTGTGAGGACCCAACATGATCTGCCGATTGCAATGAGTCTGGCAGTGTTTTTCATTACTGAAACTCTAATAGGCCCCTATTAAATGTATTTTTTAAGTAGAAGTAAGCCCAATCAGTCACAGCTCATGTGGTATTTCATCTCAAATGTCATTTTCTATCTTTCAAAATCTGCAGCTTTCAAATATTACAAGGTCTTCCTACTATTAAAGTGGTTCTAAAGACTTTCTCTGCATTAAGGAAAAAAAAAAAAACTTCCCCCCTCGTCCCCAAATTCTTACCTTAGCACGTTCTCAACCCATTGCTGTGCCCCACTGCTGTCAATCAATCACAGCCCGTGGGGAGAGCCCTCGCTTAGCAAACAAAATATCATTTGGTTAGGGTTTACATCCACTTATAAGTGAAGAAATGTAAAGACAGGCTTTAAGAAAAGTTTTTCCTTTTTTTTTCAGTGCATAGATTGAAAGCAGGCTAATGAGCACCAATAATGTGATTTTAAGTGCCAAGAAAAGTTAATTTGCAACGGCAGCAACTCCAGAATAAGCTCCAAGTCCAAGGAAAGTTTTATAACATCTATATATCCTTTGAAATAATCACTATTATGTGTTTTTGATGTCATTTTAACTGTATATTTAAAAGCACAAAATGTTTCCTACCAGGTGCAGAGAAATGCCAAATTATTACCCTTTTTTTAAAAGTTTTTGCCCTTTTAGCTTCACGCAAGCCTCAAATGTCATTTTTTAACTTGTAATCAGCTGGTTCGATGTTTCTATACTACTCTGCTAGTGCAAGATATTGGCTTATTTACTAATATATCTGTAAAAATATAGTCCAGTCAAGTATGTGACCACCTTCCAAAATCACTGCCACCCACAGCCCATGAACACTGCCATTTATACCTCTGGGGGAATCTAGGATGGAAAAGGACCTGGGGGTCCTAGTAGATGATAGGCTCAGCAATGGCATGCAATGCCAAGCTGCTGCTAACAAATCAAACAGAATATTGGCATGCAATAAAAAGGGGATCAACTGCAGAGATAAAACAATAATTCTCCCGCTCTACAAGACTCTGGTCCGGCCGCACCTAGAGTATGCTGTCTAGTTCTGGGCACCAGTCCTCAGGAAGGATGTACTGGAAATGAAGCGAGTACAAAGAAGGGCAACAAAGCTAGTAAAGGGTCTGGAGGATCTTAGTTATGAGGAAAGGTTGTGAGCACTGAACTTATTCTCTCTGGAGAAGAGACGCTTGAGAAGGGATATGATTTCAATATACAAATACCGTACTAGTGACCCCACAATAGGGATAAAACTTTTTCGCTGAAGAGAGTTTAACAAGACTCGTGGCCACTCATTAAAATTGGAAGAAAAGAGGTTTAACCTTAAACTACGTAGAGGGTTCTTTACTGTAAGAGCGGAAAGGATGTGGAATTCCCTTCCATATGCAGTGGTCTCAGCGGGGAGCATCGATAGCTTCAAGAAACTATTAGATAAGCACCTGAATGACCGCAACATACAGGGATATACAATGTAATACTGACATATAATCACACACATAGGTTGGACTTGATGGACTTGTGTCTTTTTTCAACCTCACCTACTATGTAACTATATGTAACTATGTATACCAGCCTTTCTCAACACAGAGGAACCCTTGGAATTTCTTTCCGGTCTCAGGGAACCCCTGCTAAAAATGACTATATCTACAACTGATGATACATTAGTGTGATGGTCAGTGGGAAGAATGCTCCTTACACTTGTAGTCATTGAGAAGAATTCCCCCCTTACAGATAGCTAAAATGATTAACGGTGTTCAGTGGGAACTTATCTAAGAGGCAGACATTGCTTATTGCCCAAGGAACCCCCGAGCAACCTCTTGAGGAACCCTGGTTGAGAAACCCTGATATATACATTCATGTATAGGGCTCTTGCACACAATCTTTTTTTTGTACGCTCGTACATTATACCCATGTTTATGATGGCACTGCCGTATACACAAGTACATCAGTGCACAGCCATGCAGTCAATGACAGGCTGTACGCTGCAATTGGGCTGCCCAAGCAAAGGAATTCAGCTGGAAATTACGCTGGATAAAAGTCCCGATAAAAATCGCTGATCGCCGCCATTACTAGTAAAAAAAAAAAAAATAATAATAAAAATGCCATAAACCTATCCCCTATTTTGTAGACGCTATAACTTTTGTGCAAACCAATCAATATACACTTATTACGATTTTTTTTTTTTTTTTTTTTTACCAAAAATATGTAGAATAATACATATCGGCCTAAACTGAGGAAAAAATTTGTTAAAAAAAAAAGTGGGATATTTATTATAGCAAAAAAAGGAAAAGATATTGTATTTTTCTCAAAATTGTCGCTCTTCTTTTGTTTATAGCGCAAAAAAATAAAACCTGCAGAGGTGATCAAATATCACCAAAAGAAATCTCTATTTGTGGGAAAAAAAGGACGTCAATTTTGTTTGGGTACAACGTCACACGACCGCGCAATTGTCAGTTAAAGCGACACAGTGCCATATCGCAAAAAATGGTCTGGTCAGGAAGGGGGTAAATTCTTCCAGGGCTGAAGTGGTTAAATAGAGTGCTGTAAACCCAATGAATTGCAGTACATATCCAGCCAAACTTATTTTTTGTATTTTTAGATATAGGGGAGGATTAAAACTCCTGGTGGGTTTGTACTGTTATTGTGGCTTCTTTTTAAAAAGATTTTCCTTTTTTTTTTTTTTTTTTTTACTGTCACGGTTCTAGCCTTCCCCTACTCTACTAGAGATATATCTTTCTGTCTGTGTTGGTGTTGCAGATTTTTCCCTTATTTCCTTTCTGATGAAACTGTTGTCACCCGAGAGGGAAAAATCTCTATGGGTCTGGATAGCAATCCATTCACACAAAATCCAGAACTTTTAAAAAAAAGAAAAGGATTGAGCTGGACTTACAATAGAATGATTTAGATTCCCAGGATATGACTTTGTATCAGTCTCTTATTTCTGTGTATCATTGTTAGGAAGGTTTGCTATGTACAGCTGTAGGGGGGTCACACTACTTATGCATACAAATCAGTATGAAATCTGTACGTAATGCTCCTTTAAGTCTGATTTCTCTAGCCGGAGTCATCGCTCGCGTTTGGCCAGGATCTCGCTCCCGTGACTCCAGAGATTGTCTGGCTGTACAATTTAGCGCATTAACACATGAGCGTGCCCAGGGACTCAGGCGCCGTGAAGCATGGCTCTCCGAGACCTCATTCACCATGATGTAACTAAAGAAATTAGAGATTAAATGGGAAGGCGCTACATGATGTCCCAGCAACAAGTGGACTCTGTTCAATCTAATACAAATTAGATTTATAATGTTGGATTATCCCATTAGTTATGACAGCGCTGAAGCCCTGTGTGACTGAGCCACGTCTGGATATCTGTGTTCTCTGTGAGCTGTAAGAATACTTGAATACAGAGAGCCCTACTGTGCTTCCAGTGCTGCATGTGACTGTGGAAGGAAAAGGTCCACTCTCCACCGCCGTTCTTGCTGCCATAGCTAGGGGCACAGCTGTGAGCCAAATTTCCTAGATGCCTTCTTTTTTTACTGTATTTCTAGGGAGAATCCACCAGATGGCTCGTGAGAACATATGATGATGTCGCTGGCCCCCCTGGTGGATTTTCCATAGGGATTTGGGAAGAGCGCGTTCTAGTGAGAAAGGAACCAAGAAGTTCAACTCACAACCAAAGCCTTGGCTTTCATAGCAGGATAGGGGCTGGCTGGAATCAATGGTTCAAGAAAGGTTGACAGCACTCTCAGGTATGAAGCAGTGATGGTTATTTTATTGAAGATAAAAATCCATCAAGATACATCATAAGACCTCTATGCAGGCATAGCAAGATTAACGTGTTTCACGAATCAAGGTTCGCTTAATCATAATCTTGGGTAGAATCACCCCAAAGGGTTAAGTAAAGCCTTAAGATCCAAAAAGGAATGTTGTCCCTCTTCCACCCATTTTATGCAAAAGATAATCCACCAGGTGGCTTGTGAGAACATATGATGATGTTGCTGGCCCCCCTGGTGGATTTTCCATAGGGATTTGGGAAGAACGCGTTCTAGTGAGAAAGGAACCAAGAAGTTCAACTCACAACCAAATCCTTGGCTTTCATAGCAGGATAGGGGGTGGCTGGAATCAATGGTTCAAGAAAGGTTGACAGCACTCTCAGGTATGAAGCAGTGATGGTTATTTTATTGAAGATAAAAATCCATCAAGATACATCATAAGACCTCTATGCAGGCATAGCAAGAATAACGTGTTTCACAAATCAAGGTTCGCTTAATCATAATCTTGGGTAGAATCACCCCAAAGGGTTAAGTAAAGCCTTAAGATCCATTAAGGAATGATGTCCCTCTTCCACCCATTTTACGCAAAAGATAATCCACCAGATGGCTTGTGAGAACATATGATAATGTTGCTGGCCCCCCTGGTGTATTTTCCATAGGGATTTGGGAAGAACACGTTCTAGTGAGAAAGGAACCAAGAAGCTCAACTCACAACCAAAGCCTTGGCTTTCATAGCAGGATAGGGGGTGGGTGGAATCAATGATTCAAGAAAGGTTGACGGCACTTTCAGGTATGAAGCAGTGATTATTATTTTATTGAAGATAAAAATCCAGCTGGATTTGGAGGGAGGAGTCGGATGTGGGCGGCTTACCTGTCGCGATGCTGAGCCCGGGAGGCTTGGATTCTCTCCCTGAGACGCCGTCCTATGCATAGCTAGGGCCGGCGCGTCCCTTCTCCCGTCCGCTCTGCTGCTCGTCTCCCTCCCCCTCTGCCCCGCTGCATCTCTCCATGGAGAGCTGATCTTCTGGCCGTCTGCCCGCTTTGTGTGCTTTGTGTGCACCGCTGATGTCTGGCGGTTCACAGCCTCCTCGTAGCCCGCCTCAGCCTTCCCTGCCTCTCCATCCACTCTCTGCCTATCCAGGAACGCCGTCGCTATGAAGCCGCCGCACAGCTGATAAAAGGGTTTGAAAGCGGCAAGGAGCTGAGTGCTGTGTGCTGAGTGCTCCCGTCTTTCGGCCGGGGCTAAGGTGAAAAAAAAAAAAAAAAGGGATTGGTCTTCCAAAAAAAAAAAAAAACACCTAAACAGGAAAATAAAACTTAAAACCTAAATTAAAGGAAAGAGCCTGGTGTGATATTGGAAATCGCAGGAAGGGGTAAGTGCTGTTAACCCCAGTTTTACCCCAGTAAGGACAATTGAAGGTAACAAAGGAACAAAGGAAAAATCAACAGCCACCAGGACAGAACGGAGAGAGAGGAAGATGGGCAAGTAGTTTTAAACTTTATCTCTGGTTTGTGCACTTAGTATCATTTTGTGGACTGCTGATTTTGGTGAAGATGATGTCCCCCATATTACAGCTATAAATTGTTAAACACTGTATTAACTTGGCCTAATGTTTGTGCTCTAGAGGCGCTGCCCCCAGAGAGAAAGGATAATATTTCAAAAGGAGGAAAAAAAAAAAAAAACAGGAACGCTTTAGTAAATTATATTTTAACCTGCACCTCGTGACCGCATATAACACAACATCTTTGGGCCGGGAGGAAAGGGGTTTAGCCTTACCCACATAAAAGGGAAAAAAAAAAAAAAAAAGGATTGTCGCAAATCAAGTGGGGTATAGGGGAAAAACTATCTGACCACACACCAAGGAGCACCTGCGTTACATATCTAGAGTATAATTGTGGATTCGGTTGTATAAATATCCATTCCGAGTTAAAAGGCTGCCTCATGGTATCAACATACTTTTTATCCCTCACTGTTAATATATAGCCTAGGGGAGGAGACCCTGCGAGAGCAGAAGGACTGAACGCTCTGGAGGGGGGGGGATTCACCACCCAGTCCGGCCGGATCAGTGCTTCAGGGAAAAAAAAAAAAAAAAAAAAAAGAAAGGGGGGGGGACAGTTACAGAAATTAATTGTCAGAGTGCAGACCTATCTGGATAAGACGGCCCTAACTATACAGAGAGAGCCAGAGAGCTGTCTAGTCGCCAAGCAGTAGCAATTAAGTCGAGTAAATTGTTTGGGTAACCAACCCAGTCGACGGAGACGTCTGGCCAGAGATACAGGAGCCCTCCCCTGATAGATATCACAAGCCTGGGCTATTTCTTAAAGGGAGTAGGAGCATCCTGGGCCCTGGAAGTGAGCCCTTGGAACAGGGCAGGCGGCTGGAACAAAAAAGCCTGACTAAAGAGCAGTCTTAGTAAAGAAATGAAAGGTAAAACCACGAAAGGATCATCTGCTAATACAGCCAACCCACCCAGGACAAGTGCAAGCCCGGGAACCATCAGAAAGTACATGGTTCAGGATCCTTGCAAGAATAGCCCAGGCAAACAAAAAGAATCCAAAATCAAAACACCTGAATGCACCCCTAGGATAGGGACAAGAAGACAGACGGTAGAGGCAGATATCCACATAGGGAGCAGCGAAATAACCGAAGAGGCGACAATGGAACCCCAGCAAAAAAAACTACTCCCCACTAAAAGTGAAATGGCGGAAATGTTCGCCAAACTGGAAGTAACCATAAAGGGGGAAATAGGCTCTCTCCGAGAGGAGATGAATCATATGCTGCAAAGAGTGGAAGAAGCAGAAACAAAGATGGACAGACAAAATGAAGAGATAAAGGAACTTAAATCCCAGATGGAAGAGCTACAAAGAGAACAGAGAAATCTACGTTACAGAGCGGAAGACCAGGAAAATAGAAGCAGAAGGAAGAATTTACGGATCAGGGGCTTGCCGGAACCGCAAGGGGGAGCCGAGGACCTTCAGGGAGTGATGGACGATATATTCGGGAAAATGGTATACACCCCGGAGAATGTGAAAAAAATAAAATTCGAGAGAATACACAGGATAAGAAAACCGGCAGAAATAAAGGGTGAGGTCCCTAGAGATGTCATCGCAAGGTTTCATAAGTATAGCGACAAAGAGAAAGTCAAGGAAAATCTGAAAAAGAATTCTCCAGTGAAGTACGGCGAGACAAAGTTGCAGATATTTCCGGACCTGGCAGCAGAAACATTAGCTAGGAGAAGAATACTAAAACCACTCCTTGAACAGCTAAACGCTCATAATGTCCATTATTCATGGGGGTTCCCAGCCTGCCTCATTGGTCGTAAAGAAGGCAGATCGGCCACTCTAAGATTCCCAGAGGAAACAGCTAAATTTTGTGATCGCTTAGAGGTTCCTCTGGTTGAAATACCGGGGTGGTGGGTTAAAACTGGGGATGTAGAAGTTCATGGGATGCAGCAGGCTTGGATGCCAATATTCAAAACGAGAAAACCTAAATAGATCAGTCTTATGGCCTAGTTAAACAAGGTTAAACTAAGATTTGGGGGTGGGTGGGGGGGGTGGGGGAGCGGAGGGAGGGGGGAGGGGGGGGACTAGCCAGGCCTGGGCACCCCCCAATAGTAGGGGGAGCATGGCGAAAGGGGCGGTCCAGTCCGATCTCAACCTCAGGGGTAGAACCGAAGGGACGGGTGGAGATGGAGGAGCCACGGTTTTTTTATTGGGCCACGAGCGGGCTTAATATCCCCATGGGTGCAGGGGAGGGAAGGGGGAGCGGGGTGGGTCCTGGGAGGGGTGGGAGGGAGGAGGAGGGTAAGGGTTGGGGGACTTGGAAGGAGGGGAGGGTAGGTAGGAAAACACAGCGACGAATTTTGAATTTTGAATCCCCTGGACACCACTCTGCTGCAGGGACTAGGAAAGAACTCCTGCAGGACAGATGAGCAATATTAAAATAATCTCATATAATGTACGAGGTCTGAATGCAAGGGCGAAGTGTAATAATATTCTGCAGGAACTGAGATTCCGAGGGGCGGATGTGGTTTTTCTTCAGGAGACTCATTTTCTCCTGGAGAGGAACCAAAAAATATTCTCCAAGGACTTTCCAGTTTGGTTCTATGGTGACTCTCCCACACCACGCGCAAAAGGAGTAGCCATTGGGTTTGCCAATGGAGTAAGGTTCGTGCTTCTTGAGAGAAAGACGGATCCAGAAGGCCGGTTTTTGTTCCTTAAAGGGAAACTCAATGGCGTTGAATGTTCACTGGCAAATATCTACGGCCCAAACAAAAACCCACATAACTTTATGATCAGGAGGCTGTCAGAATTTACCGAGTTTAAGGAAGGACTAGCTATAATGGCTGGGGACTTTAATCTATGCTTAGAGCCAGAGAAAGATAAATCGTCCCATGTGCAGGGGGCAAGTTCGGTCTGGGTCAGTAGAGTGAGAAAGAAAATGCACCAGTGTCAAATGGTGGACGTGTGGAGGACGCTACATGCCGACAGCAGAGATTATACGTTCTATTCCCATGTTCACGGGACTTATTCTAGACTAGACTTTTTTTTGATTGAGCATTTCCGGTTGGAGGAGATCGTTAGCTCAGAGATAGGGGTGGTGACTTTCTCTGACCACGCGCCTGTAGATTTGAAGGTAAACATGAAACATGCCCATAACAAGAGCTTCAGTTGGAAGTTAAACGAAGAACTAATAAATGATAAAGAGATTAGGGATTTGGTGTCGAGGGAACTTGAGTTTTATTTTAAAACTAACGAAACAGCTGAAGTTTCAGAGTCAATAATATGGGAGGCTCACAAAGCCTATATTAGGGGGATCCTGATTAAGGCAGGTGCGGAAAAGAAGAGAAAGAGAAGGGAAGATAAACTTGCAATTATGAGTGAAATAGAGGAACTTGAGCAGACCCATAAAAAAGAGGGGGGGAAGGAGGTGCTCCTTAGACTCCATAACAAAAGAGAGGCCATGAGAACCCTAATAGAACAAGACACGCGAGAAACGTATAACATATTAAAGAAAGAGAGATATATGGGAGGTAATAAACCGGGGAAGTTCTTGGCAAAGATCCTAAAAAAAAGGAAGTCCAACAACTATATTGAGAAAATCAGGACCCTAGAAGGGGAGGTAAAATATAAAACAGGAGAAATTGCCAAAGTTTTCCAAAAATATTATGAGGGACTGTATTCGATCAACAGCATTACCTCAAAAAGAGAGATAGAAAAAAAAAGGGAAAGAACTAAAGTTTTCTTTCAGGAACTCGGCTTAAGGAAAATAGAAGAAGATACATATAATCTACTGGAGGGTCCCATTACGGAAGAGGAAATTAAAAAAACTTTGAGGGAGACGTCAGTAGGGAAAAGTCCCGGGCCTGACGGTTTCTCAGTATTATATTACAAAAGGTTCCAAGATCTCCTAACTCCTAAACTCTGTTCGTATATGAATGGGATAGGCACGAAGTGGGAGATGGGGAAAGAAGCGTCAGAGGCAATTATTGCCATTATCTTGAAGGAGGGTAAGGACAGTACTCTCTGTTCCAGTTATAGGCCAATAGCGCTCCTTAACGCAGACACGAAACTGTTTGCGAAAATACTGGCTGGGAGAGTGAAGCATATTCTAAATAATATGATACACCCAGACCAGGCGGGATTCATCCCGGGTAGGGAGGGACGCGACAATGGGATTAGAACACTCATGGTAATCCAAAAAATGAAAGACAGCGGAGCCCCAGGCCTACTCCTGTCAGTAGACGCTGAGAAAGCATTTGACAGGGTAGACTGGGGCTTCATGTTTAGTGTGCTGGAGGAAATAGGATTTGGACCAATCATGATTAGAAGAATAAAGGCATTGTATACACGTCCCTCAGCAAGGGTTAAGGTCAATGGAGCGCTGTCGGAATCATTCAAAATGTCAAACGGAACAAGACAGGGCTGCCCATTGTCCCCTCTTTTGTTTGTGCTGACGCTTGAGCCCTTGCTCGAACGGATAAGACTCAACCCGGACATCTCGGGGGTTTCGGATGGCGAGGAAGAACACAAACTGGCCGCTTTTGCAGATGATATTTTGTTGTACATTACTAGACCTAGAATAACTCTTCCTAACCTGCTAAAGACTCTGAAAGACTACGGAGAAATATCAAACTTTAAGATTAATCCAATAAAATCTGAAATATTAGAAATCAAGATTGACAAAAAAGATCAGATAGTCCATAAAGAATTCCCCTTCTCATGGGGGAAAAAGGAGATAAACTATCTCGGGGTAAAAATAACAGGAAATAGAGAGTCACTGTTTCAGGCCAATTTTATTCCCCTCCTAAATGAGATCAAGAAGGAGTTGAATAAAATCACAAGAGGACAGTTGTCATGGGGGGGAAGAATTAATATTGTTAAAATGGCAATCTTACCAAAGATTTTATTTAAAATGCAGATGTTACCGGTTCCGCTTCCACAAGTATATCTCAAAAAACTGCATTCTCTTATCATTAAATTTGTTTGGAGGGGGAAAAAGTCACGTATAAGTTATGACACTTTGGCAAGGGATAAAGAGAAAGGGGGGTGGGGAGCACCGGACATTAGATTATATCACGAAGCTATCACATTATCTAGAATTATAGACTGGGCAAAAGGAAACATTGAGAAGAGGTGGGTTAAAATGGAAAATACTATTAGTAAAGTAGAGCTAAGTAAAGTCATTTGGATACCTTCACACTATAGGAAACTAAGTCTTGAGGCACACAGTATCACTAGGCATACTCTGAAAGTATGGGATAATTTGCACAGGCGGGAAAAATGGGAGTATAACTCTCCTTTGATCCCTCTGAGGGACACTGAGTTTTTTGCACCGGGAATGGAGAATGTAAGTGGGAGATGGATACTACAAGGAGGAGCTCAGCTAAAGGATGTTATGCAGCAAGGTAAAATATGTCCATTTCAGGACCTGAAAAGTAGGAGTGACCTTCTGACCCTTAACAGGTGGCGATACAGTCAGTTAAAAAACTTTATCGAAACGCTCCCCCAACCAATTAGAATGACGGATAACCTCAAACCGTTTGAGAAGCTCTGTGTTGGTCAAGACGGGAAGAAGGGGATCTCAAAAACTTATAGGATACTAGTTGACCTGAAGGGAACAGACATTCCAGCATACATCAAAAAATGGGAATTGGAACTAAAATCAAAACTTAAAGAAGATGAGGTTACAACCTTACTGAAACGAGTTCACGTTACCTCGGTAAACTACAAAATGTCTGAGCTAAATTACAAATGCTTGTCGAGATGGTACATTACCCCAGACAGAGTTTCTAAATACCAGAACGAAATCTCACAACTATGCTGGAGGGGATGTATGGAATTGGGTACAACGGCACACGTTTGGTGGTACTGCACAAGGATAAGGGAATTCTGGGATGATATTAGGAAAATCACCGGCGAGATAACCCAAATAGCTGTGCCGGATGACCCATGGGCATGTCTGTTCCACGGCTTCAGAATGTCAACTGAATCTTATTTGAGAACACTTGTCCCTCAAATGTTGAATGCAGCTAAGAGTCTGCTTGTAAACCACTGGCAGGAGAAACAAGGCCCAACATTACAAGAATGGTATGACAAAATAAACGAAATCCAGAATTTAGAGTATTTGGGATGTACTGAGGTAGTAGAATTGGAAGAGTTTGAGGAAAAATGGAAGAAGTGGCAAAAATTTAAAAGCTCAATAAGGGTACTAGAGGTCTTGAGGACTCAATAGAGCTTGCTGGGGATCCCAGCAAGAAGGATTGAGGAATAGACAGCAGAAGTGGTGTCCATTGTGGGAGGGGGATTCAACTAACAGGATGGAGTAGGGTGAAAGAAATATAAGTTGCTGTGAGGGGGTAGGGTGTGGTAGGGGGAGGGAGGGGAAGGGTAGGGGGTGTGATTAGGGGGGTTTACCAGGGGGTTATGTTCAGATTTATGATTAAAAATTAGATTGGTCAGTTTGATGCTACCAATAAGAAGATAGCTATAAAAGAGACCGGTAATACCGTAAGGGGAAAAAAAAAAAAAAAAAAAAAAAAAAAGATATTTAATAAAGCCACCATGATGTGAGTAATGAGCCGGGAAAGGATTGAACCGTTAAGGTGAAACTTCCACCCCCGAAAACGAATACTGATGTGGTTTAAAAAAGAAAAGAAAAAAAAAAAAAAAGAAGATAAAAATCCATCAAGCTACATCTTAAGACATCATGAGACCTCTATGCAGGCGTAGCAAAATTAACGCGTTTCAGAAATCAAGGTTCGCTTAATCATAATCTTGGGTAGAATCACCCCAAAGGGTTAAGTAAAGCCTTAAGATCCAATAAGGAATGACGTCCCTCTTCCACCCATTTTACGCAAAAGATAATGTGATTCTAAAGGCTCAAGGTTTTTTACCTTTATGCATTCTATGCATGGAGGTAAAAAACCTTCTCTGTGCACCATCCCCCCCTAATACTTACCAGAGCCCCATGACGCTCCAGCGGTGTGCCTGAGAGACTTAGCTAACTGGGGACTCTCCTTCCTTATTGACTTAGACAGCAGTGGGGGCCATTGTGTCCATCACAGTCAGTGAGCCAAAGAGGAGAGAGAGGGGGTGGGGCCAAGACCACCCCCCAATACTTACCAGAGCCCCATGATGATCCAGCGATGTGCCTGAGAGACTTGGCTCATTGGGGACTCTCCCTCCTCATTGACTGAGACAGCAGTGGGAGCCATTGGGTCCGTCACAGCCAGTGAGCCAAAGAGGAGAAAGAGGGGGTGGGGCCGAGATGCGGCTCTGTGTGTGAATGGACACGCAAAGCAGCAGCTCGGGGGTGAGCCTACTTGGGTGCCCCCACAGCAAGCTTCTTGGGACACACAGGAGGGAGGAGCCACACAGGATAGTGTAAAAATAAAACATTTAATAAAATAAATAATATTATATTTTATTATTATTATTATTCACGATTTATATAGCGCCAACAGTTTACGCAGCGCTTTACAATGTATAGGGGGGACAACACAATTACAGTACAGTACAGTACATTTTTAAAAAATGTAAAGCGCCCCCGACTGCCATGCTCACGCGGAGTGGTGAACACATATGTAGGTCACGCCCACATCACATATGTAAACAGTGTTCAAACCACACGTAAGGTGTGAGCAATAATTCTAGCACTAGATCTCCTCTGTATCTCTAAACTGGTAACCTATAGAGATTTTTAAGTACTGTAGTTTGCCGCCATTCCACAAGTGTGCACAATTTTAAAGCGTGACATGTTGAGTATTTATTTTCTTTGCGTAACATCATCTTTGATTTTTCACGAAAAAATTGTGTTATATATTTTATTTTGTTTGTTTTTCTATTTATTAAAATGTACCGTGTGACATAAAAAAATTTAAATGATTTTATTCTGTAGGGTCTCTGTTAAAAAAAACAAATACCGTATTTATAGGCGTATAACACGCATAGGCGTATAACACGCACATTCATTTTAAAGAGGGAAGTTTCAGGAAAAAAACGTAAATTTTGAAATAAGGGACTTTGAAGCAAAATAAGGGTCAGTGCCCATCTGCAGCTTCACCATTGCCATCAATGCAACCTGATCAATGCCCATCTGCAGCTTCACAAGTGCCATCAATGCAGCCTCATCAGTCCACATCAATGCAGCCTCACTATTGCCATCAATGCAGCCTCACCATTGCCGTCTTTGCTGCAGCATCACCATTGCCATCAATGCAGCAGCCTTACCATTGCCATCAATGTAGCAGCCTCACCATTGCCATCAATGCAGCAGCCTCACCATTGCCTTCAACGCAGCCTGATCGATGCCCATCTGCAGCCTAGAGGGGACAGGGAGGGGGGTGGGATGAGCGCCGACAGATTACATACAGTGAGAATCTCCTATGATAGACAGAACAGTGGTCCAATGGCAGCCCAGAAGACAGGCCTTCTTATTACAGAGGCCGCCAAGTAAACAGGAGATTCTCACTGGATGTAATCTGACGGCGCTCGTCCCGCCCCTTCCCTGTCCCCTCCGAGGCAGCTAAAATTGAAGTATTGGCGTATAACACGCACACGCTATTTGCACCCGATTTTCATGGTAAAAAAGTGAGTGTTATACGCCAATAAATACAGTATATATACAGATATAAGAGAAGTGTTAGATTTGGCCTGGTAGGCAAATAGTTAATATCACTTTAAAGCCCAAATTAAATCTCACACTTTTTTTATTCCTTTTAGTCTTTGTGACCCCACATATTATGTTTTATGATGGGAAAAGTCTTAAAATACCCTTTTCTCTCAGTTAAAATGCTGCTTACTGGTATTACTCTTCAAAGCTTTGTGCTGACGGAGCTGAGTAACAGCCACACCCCGCACAGACTTGTATGGCAGCAAAAGAGAAGGGGTGTGTCTGACCTGGTCTGCTTCTCAGTACTGAATACTGAGTGCACTAGGTCTAGGCCTGGCCATACATGGTGTAAAATTTGCACGATTCCCCCATCAACACAGACAGTGGTGACAGGGGAATCCCTCCTGCCAATCGTCTGCTGTCAGCGGGGGGTCGGAGAAGCCACCCCCACCGGGAGAAGACATTGATTATAGCAGCCGCTAGCAATATTCGCAAGAGAATTCGGCAGGCTGGTTGTACCCAACTTGATTGATCGATCAACTTGGAACATTCAGGCTGCCAATTAACAGTTTTGAATCTTGGCCGGTTCCTGCTGAACTGGTCGAGATTCAAACCGTATTTGGATGGCCTAAGTTTGGTGCCTACTGGACTGCACTGTCATATGTAGACACCAGGCACAGCTGCTGTAACAGGTAATACAATAAAATTAGCGGCTGTGAGTACAATACATGCATATCTCGATCTGTGACTGCAGTTGGGCAAGTGTCTTTGAAAAACATCACACTGTGCTTACAGGCTGCAGTGTTACAATGATGCTGTAGCCTAGGTTCACACTAATGCGGTGCGGGAAACACCACGATCCATGCGCGTTTGCCACACCACATTCAGATTGCAGTGCCCTTGCGATCTGCAGTGGATGTCAGTGCAATCTTAACAACACCTCAAATTTGGGGTCACAAACGCAGAGCGATTGCGTGCATCTGATCACATGGTACAAAAGTACCATGCGATCTGGTTGCAGTGCAGTTACAAAATTGGTGCATACACGACTTTTGTGCGATTGGAGCCTATTTTTCAAATGAATGGGCTCAAATAGTACTGCACTGAATTGCATGTGAATTGAACAGGAATGCGGTGCGGTTCCTCTGCGATTCACTTGCAGTTCATAGTGTGAACCGAGGCTTAAAATAGTGCCCAGCCGATATTGGAGACAGCTATTATTTTAGTTCGGGACCCCCACTGTATGAACACAGAGTTTCGGGTTTGTCGTAACTCACAGAATATTCCATCATTACACACAGCGTCTTTCCCATTTATTCTATAATTTAATCAGTAACATTTGAGTGATTGAAGTCAGAGATGCCAAAAGAGGTGGAAATCCAGCTGTTGGCGCCACCCAGAGCCTGGTGCGGGGTGCGGTACTGGAGGTCGCACAAAGCCGGCCGCTGTTCCAGCATTTTCCTACCAGTCATGCCCCCCTTGTATCAGATCTCCGATGATTGCGGCTGAGCCCAAAGCGATTGGGTGTAATACCTGTCCTTATTTAGACCGATTCCAAGCACCAGCGGCTGAATTACAACAAACATTTTGCGCACTGCTCTGCGAGGGGTGTACAATGGATGTTATTACGCCGTTTTCCCACACACACAGTTACAGTATACATGCCCATTACTGCCTGAGCTCCAGAACCTTAAAAGCTTGTCGGAGTGTTTGATTGCCCTCCTGGCATCTGAAAGGATTTGCGCTAAAACCGTTTAAACACAGTTACTAACCAAACACTAACAAAACAGCGACTGCACATTAGTATTACCTGCAATTATCTCTCCCTTGGTTCCCATAACCGTGCAGCACCATCTGTTTGGGAGAGTGTAGGAGCTGACCTTTCCAGGGAGGAACTGGAGCTTTCTTTTTTTTTTTTTAATAACTTTGAAGAACTACACGGTTTTCAGATGAAAATGTGGCACACGAATGGAAAGAATGCTCGCATTTGTCTGCATTGTATTGTTACTATGGTTCAGAGAGGGTAAAGAGGTTTTGTGTTATTTAACGTGCTATACACATAGATGAACACTAGAGGAAGCAGAGAGGAGACATTCAACTAGAACTGCAGCCAAAAGCTAAGCTGGCCAGACGCTAGTAGAATTTCATTAAACAAAAAAAATTTGTTTTAAGAACGTTTGTTTGATTTTCTAATCATTACCGGGATCAAATCAATGTTCGTTTTTTTTTACCACGGTTTTGAGAAAATTCAAAGGAGCAGAATGGATCATTTTTCTTAACCACTTCCAGCCCAGGCCTATTCTGGTATTTCTCTCCTACATGTAAAAACCATCATTTTTTTTTACTAGAAAATTATCAGAACCCCGAAGCATTTTCTATATATTTTTTAGCAGAGACCCTAGGGCATGGTTTCTCAACTAGGGTTCCTCCAAAGGTTGCTGGGGGTTCCTTGAGCAATGAGCAATTGGTGCCTCTCAGATAAGTTCCCACTGACACCATTGATCTTTTTAGCTATCTGTAAGAGGGCAATTCTTCCCAATCACCACAAGTGTAAGGAACATTCTTCCCACTGACCATCACACAAATGTATCATGAGTTGTAGTTGTAAGTATTTTTTAGCAGGGGATCCCTGAGAACAGAAAGTTATTTTAAGGGTTCCTCTGTGTTGAGAAGGTTGGGATAGACTGCCCTAGGGAATGAAATGGCCAGTTCGGGTCCGTCCATAGAGGGTGCACGGGCTCCGCCTCCCCTATACATGTGTCTGGCCCCCTGATCTACATATCAGAGCGCCGGACCATGGATTCCAATGCAGGGGGGGGGGTGTTTTTTTGAAGCACCTCATTAGAGCCAGAGAAGGGGTGTGTCTGACCTGGTCTGCTTCTCAGTACTGATTACTGAGTGCAATAGGTCTAGGGCTGGCCATACTCTAAAAGGTGGCCTCTGAGCGCAGAGCATTGGGCTCCGATCCCACCCTGTTGTGTGACAACAGCGAATAAATTTTCGCTATTTTCACACTAAAGTTCCTCCCCGCCAATCAGGAGGCAGGTCGTGAAAATTGTTACCCGATTGGCCAAAGTGTCAGGCGATCCTATTGGATGTCTAGCGCTTTGGCGGAAGAGGAGACACAAGACACAAGCTTCCCAGGAAAGGACACCACAGCCCTGCTACATGAGCGGGTAAGTGCTGGACCACCCGCAGGGGGGGAAGGTTATGCTGTCAGTGACGGGCTGCCATGGGGGGGGGGCTTGTTCGTTTGCTGCCCCCCCCAAAGAAGAACCCACCAGCCGCCACTCAAATGCCGGTCATTGCAATTTATTATGTCACGCGGTATTTACACAGATATTTTTGAAGCGCGATTTTTTGGGGGGGGGGGGAAATAATCAGAAAAAAACAAAACACCTAAGTTAGCCCAATTTTTTGTATAATGTGAAAGATGAAAAAAATAGATACCTAACATGTCACGCTTTAAAATTGCGCACACTCATGGAATGACGCCAAACCTCAGTACTTAAAAATCTCTTTAAAAAGTTTTACAGGTTACCAGTTTAGAGTTACATAGGAGGTCTTGCACTAGAAAGAAAGCCTGAGACCAAAAACTAATTTTAAAGTCAATGGCAGTGTTTACATCTGCAAGTGCTGGAATTAACGTCAGCCAGCCCCCAAGGGTCCTAGAGATGGCTGGGGTCGGCTCTATGGTAAAGCGCATTCTCCAGCTGGCCGATCACATGAGCGAGCATTGGGAAGCACCGGAGGGCGGCGAGGGTGGGGGTTGGGGGTGAGGGGCGTCTGTAAAAGCCACTTGTAAAAACAATCAAGCGGCCAGACAGCCGCTATGACGGCTTTTACTTTGCAGGGAATCGCCTGCTAAAAAAAAGAGATTTGAATGATGCCTGCAGTTGCTTGAAAATTTTAGTCTGATGTGACCACAACGTCCGATTTTTCTTTTTATTAGTACGGTTTTCTGACAAAAAAAGAAATCTGAAGAGCAAGACTAGGCATGCTCAGAAATGAAAGAACACATACAAAACAATTCAACACATTACGTCACTTCTGATGTTGAATTCTGTCCTCAGAAAATTTTCTGATGGCAAGTACCCTCTTCCTTTTTCAATTTGAGACCAGCATCAAGCAAAAAACTGATGAAAATTCGTCCAACAATCTGACCGTGTGTACAAGGCTTTAAGCCACATACACACTATCGGACTTTCCGACAGGAAATGTTCGATGACAGGCTGTTGTCGGTAAATCCGACCGTGTGTATGCTCCATCGCACAATTGTTGTCGGACTTTCCACCAACAAATGTTGGATGGCAGGTTTTCAAATTTTCTGTGGACAAATGTGTGTTGTCGGATTTTCCAAGCGTGTGTACACAAGTCCGTTGGACAAAAGTCCAAAGTACAAACTTGCATGCGCGGAAGCAAGGACGAGCCGGAAGCGGTCGGTCTTGTAAACTACTGTTCGTAATGGAGAATTAACCTTCGTGACGTGGCAAATTATGAAATGTTGAAATGCAGCGCACAATTCTCTTCTTCTTTAATGGGATAATAATGAAGCTGCTTTGCTGGTGATACTGATGGAGTTATTGCAAACAAATTTTTCAAAGGCTTTTTTTTCTAGTGAAGAATAATATTATTATAATATAAACTGAGCTATTCCTAATGTAGAGTTGACCCTATCCCATGATGAAGCTCTCATACAGTCTGGGTTCTGCCATTGAGGGGATTAAAGGAGGCTGGTATTAAGCGAAAATTGGGTAAACCTGCCAGCTGTTGGTAAAAATATACCTATTTTTTTTTTTTTATTATTAGGTCTATAACTGGTTTCTTTTCTTTTTTCCCTAAATGGCCAGAGAACAGCATTAGGTTTGCATGTCTATTCCCAAACAGCAGCCATGTTTTTTTCCAGACTGCTGTGTACTGCTTTTCATTGTGATCTTGGTCACATAAGCCCCCCTCTAAGCCAGTGTATAATTTCCTTCCATCCACGTGGAGGTTAAAGCTTTTCATCTGTTTGTCAGATGCTCCTTTCTCCTGTGTGATTCATTCGGAGTTAGACAACATTCTGATTAATTTCGCTGTGTGCAGCTGCAATAATGAAGTGATATCTTGAACAAAGGGTAGTGAGCTGTACCATTCAAAGTAAATATTTCATTACTGGCTGCTCTGCCTATTTGTGGCTTCTTGTCGCCTCACTTTCCTCTCATTTAACGCGCATATTTTATAGGTCAAGCTGCGGTGTGACCTGTTTGCTGATCTGTTTATCGTCTTATTAGAATACGAAGAGTTTTAGATCCCACCACGTATTAATAGAGTGCACGGCTTCTTGGATAATCGCTTGCCTAATGTTACACTTGTACTGGAAATCAATACATAATTTACTGCTCATGTATCTCACGAAAACGTACATTTCCTTTATGGAGCGCAAGCTTTGGATTTCATTATATCGAAGACATAAACAACCTAACTTGCATTGATGTATCGGCTCATTACCGGTCAGTGTAATTACATTTGTCTTTTGATTTATACTAAATATTGTCACGTGACCACCGCTGTGGCTAGAGACTTTTTTTACATACTGTAGCTAAAAGAACCTCCCATTATTTACTATTTGGCCCCACACCAGCTTACAGCTGAGTCTATTGATGGTGCTACTTATAGTGGTATTAATAGGTTTCAGTAGCAGAGGTAGGCATGGGTATACCATGCCTCCCAAAGAGTTCCAGTGAGCCGGAAGCATTGTGGGCAAAGATACACTATATTGTCAAAAGTATTGCGACCCCTACTGTTAAACGCACATAAACTTTAATGGCATCCCAGTCTTCGTTGGTGGAGTTCAATAATATGTTGGCCCACCCTTTGCAGCTATAACAGATTCAGGTCTTCTGGGAAAGCTGTCCACAAGGTTTAGGAGTGTCTCTATGGGAATGTTTGACCATTCTTTCAGAAGCACATTTGTGAGGTCAGGCACTGATGTTGGACAATAAAGGCCTAGCCTGCAGTTTCCTCTCTAATTCATCCCAAAGATGTTCTATCAGGTTGAGGTCAGGACTGTAGGCCAGTCAAATTCCTCCACCCAAAACTCACTCATCCATGTCTTTATGGACCTTGCTTTCCGCACTGGTGCGCAGTCATGTTGGGGCCATCCCCAAACTGTTCCCACAAAGTTGGGAGCATAAAATTGTCCAAAATGTCTTGGTATGCTGATGCCTTGAGAGTTTCCTTCACTGGAACTAAGGGGCCAAGCCCAACCCCTGAAAAACAACCCCACGCCATAATCCCCTCTCCGCCAAATGATTTGGACCAGTGCACAAAGCAAGGTCTATAAAGACATGGATGAGCGAGTTTGGGGTGGAGGAACTTGACTGGCCTGCACTTAATCTGATATTACACCTTTGGGGTGAATTTAAGTGGAAACTGTGAGCCAGGCCTTTACGTCCAACATCAGTGCCTGACCTCACAAATACGCTTCTGGAAGTATGGTCAAACATTCCCATAGATACACTCCTAAACCTTGTGGACAGCCTTCCCAGAAGAGTTAAAGCTGTTATATATTGAACCCTACAGACTAAGACTGGGATTCCATTAAAGTTCATGTGCTTGTAAAGGCAGGTGTCCCAATACTTTTGACAATATAGTGTATCTAATAATTTGTGTATACCTTCAACATTTCAGAAGCTGATGAGCCTGAGATTAGGGACAGGGCCAGTGGAGTAATAAAGGCTTTAAAAGTGCTGGTTTTTGCCCTGCATTGAAACATAAGGATGATTCTGGTGTGGTGGCAAAGAAGAGGTTGTCCTAGTGGCGCATGTAGCGTGCCGCACAAAACATGGAGAGAGTAGTAGTATGGTTTCATAGTGACAGGCCTGCAGAGTATTAAAATGGTTCTCTAAACCAGCCTTTTTCTGCAAAATCCCTAAAAGTTGCCACCCAAAAATTGTCAACAGGCCAGCAAGTGCATCAAACCTGCCTTTTTGTTACACAAAGCTCCATATTTTATTGTGCACTATTGCAACCTTGGGCATCGTGCAGGCAACCAATGATGCCATCCGTTGATAAAGAGGACGTTGGGTGTCTACACAGCATCCTTGCTTGCTGCTCCCCCACCCCTCTCTGTTAGCACTGGGGTCATATTAGCAGAGATGACAAGAGAAACACTAGAATACTAGTCAGTACCAGTGTGCAAATGTGGAGGAATAAATCACCTGTAATGTTGGGTGTCCTACGTGTGTGGATGCTGCTGTAATATGTAAAGTTGGTTTCGTTTTTTTTACATCTCAGAATTCTCAAGTTCTCAAACTGATTATCCGGAGTCTCTAGGGGAAATCCAGAGAGTTCCCAGCCATTCACCCACACACTCAGAGAAAAATAATTCAGTCTATAGCCTTAGCCGAGCACCATGGGTAGATGGCCTGAGATTGTGCATGGTAATATCCCAGTAATGAAAAATCCAATGTTAGAGTTGTTGGGTATATTTTCCTCAACCGTTTTTGCATGTGTAGTTGGTGTATTGTGAGTTTATAGAGTGTTTCATGGAAGTCGTAATAAATGATTAGGTGATAAATAGTCTCAGTAGAGTGTTATTTTTATGGGGGGAATAATCAGAGATTGATAACTGCTATATATTTTGATATATGAGTGAGGTTTAAACACTGAATGCTATTTTAGAAATGGAATGCTGTTCAATTTCTGCTTGTCAATTGGGAAAAGTGGAAAAATAAAAAACAGCTATTCCTATGTATTTATCTTGGTTTGTGCATGTGTGTGGTGGCATTTATTGCAGACAGACCAGCGTTGCCTTGTTTTATTGGTTTGGATCTTCAGATCCCGAGGGGTTTACAATACGAACATAGGGGAGAAACGGTTGAAGGTGGCTGATTATTACAAGGCATACACTATATTGTGAAAAGTATTAGGATGCCTGCCTTTACATGCACATGAACTTTAATGGCATCCCAGTCTTAGTCCGTAACGTTCAATATTGAGTTGGCCCACCCTTTGCAGCTATAACGGCTTCAACTCTTCTGGGAAGGCTGTCCACAAGGTTTAGGAGTGTGTCTATGGGAATGTTTGACCATTCTTCCAGAAGTGCATTTGTGAGGTCAGGCATTGATGTTGGACAATAAAGGCCTGGCTCACAGTCTCCACTCTAATTCACCTCAAAAGTGTTTTATCAGGTTGAGGTCAGGACTCTGTGTAGGCCAGTCAAGTTCCTCCACCCCAAACTCGCTCATCCATGTCTTTATGGGCCTTGCTTTGTGCGCTGGTGCGCAGTCATGTTGGAACAAGAAGGGGACATCCCCAAACTGTTCCCACAAAGTTGGGAGCATGAAATTGTCCAAAATGTCTTGGTATGCTGACGCTTTAAGAGTTCCCTTCACTGGAACTAAGGGGCCAAGCCCAACCCCTGAAAAACAGCCCCACACCATAATCCCCCCTCCACCAAATGATTTGGACCAGTGCACATAGCAAGGTCCATAAAGACATGGATGAGCAATCATGCTAGCAATATTTTTACATGGGATATCACTTGGGATGCCACTTGAGCATGCTTGAAATTCTATTGCCGCTTGCCTAGTCAAGACCTGAGTAATTCTGCTGTTCTACATAAAAAAAAGCCTTTCAGGTATACCAGAGACACAGCAGGGAAATGAGGATAGCAAAATGGAAATGTCCCCCTGGGGCCCAGTTTGACAAGCCTACAGGTGTCTGAACCCACAGTAGTCCACTTAACAATGACTATTTAATCCTGAGTGGGCTTTAGGTAACGCTGCAATATTCATCTTTACCCATCAAACAGTTAAATATTATTGGAAACCTGTATTTGTACATTTAATGGAGAATTATACAATCTGTCTCAGAAGATTACCTAATTACAATTCCTAATAATTAAATGTAAATTCATCTTCCACAATTTTATGATTTTATGTTAATGAACTAATACTGTGCCATTACAAATTCAGGTCATATGTTAATAACTTCTGATCACTAGAGGTATAACCTCTTGGGTTTGACTTCTTCTGTCGTGGTGAGGTAAAGACAATCGCTGGGAAGAGAAGTGGTATGCTTAATGTCCTGGTGTGCTGTGTCACAGATGGATCAGATGTCTATTAGGAGGGCTAAAGCAAAACTATAAAGATGTAGGGCGATCTTGTGTCTGAGCGCTGCGTTCAACTGATTTCAGGAAGAACAATTGTGCAGGAAAAAAAACCTGGGCCTGTCTAATGCTTCTCTTTGTGAGGCACAGCCAAGGTCTGACAGCCCCTTATTTGCCCTCCCCTCTTCATTGTCAACATGTGAATGTTTCAACAATCTAAAAACCTAGGGCCGAATGTAGGGTAGCAATGGAAACCGGCCAACATTCGGCCCTTGTGTACTGGAGTCAGTTCGACAGAAGCCGGCCATTGAAAGCCCACTTCTGTCAAAGGGGCATGACCGAAAAAAGTCTGCCGATCGGCTCCTGATCAGTGCCCTCTGCCAATGGCTGAGAGCACTGACTGGAGTATTCTGGCTTGGAGGGGGGGGGGGGGAATTGTCCTCCTGTCAGAACAGCAGATGAGATTGCTGTACTAACATCAGATAGTACAGCGACTCCTCCTGAGCTGTCAGTTTTCTTTTGTTCAGCCCTGCTGGGTTGAATGAGAAAAAAAACTAGGCTCAAGTGCTCTTGTTCAGGCGTATGCCACATGATAGGAGGGCATTAGGGCAAATTCACATATTTGTCCATTATTTAAGCCCAACTCCAGCTTAGGTGGTTTTTACTTAACACATTTTTGGCCTCTAGTTTGTAAAGTAAGAAAAAAGAAAGTTTCAAATGCACTCCTTATCTTCTCCAGGCACCAGCCCTGGTCTCTCTGTCCTCCTCTGATATTGGCTGCAGCATGACCCCGTCATCATCCAACCACCTCCTTTGAGCCTAGGACGTCATGGACACACCTCCTGGTTCCAGCGTCATCTCCCACACTGCACTGACAGTGTACTGCTAAACAGAACCAAACAGTTTGATTATTTAACAGCTCTATGGATTTTAGAAGCTGGCACAAAATCGTTATTGAGATCTAAACATCTCTGTAACTGGACTTACCAAAATGTTTTTGGCAAAAGTTTCTCTTTAAAGTATATCTAAAGACAAAACATTTTTTGGTTTGTTTAATCCTCTAGCAGTTTTTTTTTAAGGTGCCTGTGTCATTCCTGGGGTAATGTATACTTTTACAGAAGGTAAGAGCAGATCTCTCCAAAACTAGGGGAAATTCCTTATTAGATGGTTGTCACCAGAACAGGTGTCCCCATTGGAAGATTCCCCCTCAATTCCTATTCTGATGGCCACTGTCAACATGTTGATTTTCACATCCCATGACAATGGTCACCAGGACACACAGAGAGGGAATAATAACCCCAGCAGGGACACAGATAGCAATACAAACCCGACAGAGGTTCTGATCTTTCCACACTCTGTCCAAAACTCAAAAAAAGGATAGACTTGATAGTCTGCCCAGAGATCAGTGGTCTTACAGTGGTTGTGCATGCTGCAACCTAGGTGCAGCCTCACCAACTGCCAATATGCCTCCAGCTAGAAGAGACACAGAACAGAATTAGTCTTGTGATGTCTTGTTAAGCCAGCCATAAATGGTTTGAATCTCAGCCGATTCAGCAGGGACCCTCCAAGATTTACACCATCTGTGGGCAGGCTGAATATACCCAAATCAATCAACTTGGATACAACCAGCATGTTGGATTCGGCATGTGAATATTGCCATCGGCTATAGCCACTAGACCAGGGGTCTTCAAACTACGGCCCTCCAGTTGTTCGGGAACTACAATTCCCATCATGCCTAGTCATGTCTGTGAATGTCAGAGTTTTGCAATGCCTCATGGGACGTGTAGTTCTGCAACAGCTGGAGGGCCGTAGTTTGAGGATCCCTGCACTAGACGTAATCACTGTGTTCTCCTGGCAGGGACAGTTTCCCATACCCTCCTCTGCCGGGGGTAAAATAGCTCAGCGGGAGGGATTCCCTTATCAACACTAACTGTGTTGATGGGGGAATCGAGCAATTTTCTTTCCTGCAACCTGTGGTCGCACCAGCAACGGCTTGCCTTAATCACCGTTTATTCTTTGGCTCCTCGCTGTGAGCGGTAAGCCATGCACATTGCATTACTGGTGACTCCTGTTAAGCGCCAAGAGACTATGTGGCCGGTGAAGCTCCACTGTGACTCATAAAGCTGATAAATATCTATCAGTACATAAGCTAACCCGGTGGTGCGGTGTTCTTTCACAGTCTGTTTCCTCTACCAGTAATTTCTATTTTTCTATTTCTAGTTTGTTTACTTGGCTCCTGTGGAATATTTATGGCAGCCAGGAAACCCACCAAGCCTTTCCAGCGCAGTTTTACAATCCCAGCTCCAGAGGTGACTTATTTATGCTTTAATCTCTCACCTAAAAAGCATGGACGCCCTCAACGTTAAATCTCCCACTGGGTTGATGTGAATTAAGATGGAATTTAGCGCCTCTGCCAAAATCTTTCAGCTGGCAAAAGTCTGGCCCTGATTGTTCCTAATTGTGCTTTTTTTACTTTTTTTTTTTTTTTTTTTTAAATACAAAGAGGTGATAGATGTTGGTTATCACACAGAAATCTGCTTTCAAGGCATAAGGCAGACCTTTTCTTCTGTAGTGAGAAAATGACGGCATTCATTTCTAGAGTTAAGCACTTTGTAAAGCGATGAATAACCTTCCCTGCTGTAATGTCCACTTCTTACCTTTCTAGGGTCTATTTAAAGGCTCATCCCCGACCCATCTATATTCACCTTTCCCATACCCCATCACTTCACTGCTTTTCATTCTGTACCCTGTGTAGGTTTTGTGTCACATGATGTTGGCAGTAGGAAGTCCAATTAAAACTCCCCATTGATACAAATGTCAGAAAAAACAGAATAGAGTTTTGAAGTGACACCAAACTCTGATTGAGATTCTATTCAAGTAAGTATTCCTAACTCAGAAAAGTCCCTTCGATTGCTCTCACGACTCCTTCTCTCCTTATTGGCTCAGATACAACAGTGGGAGTCATTGGCTCCTGCTGCTGGCAATCACAGCCACTTGGCAGGGCCAAGCTGTGCTCGGTTGCTCATTCTGCCAGGTTCGGGATTTTGTCAGAACACGGGCTTGGGAGCGCTCATGCATGAGTGCCCCCATAGCAAGCAGGGAGGGGGCAAGAGCACCGGTGAAGAGGAGGATCGGGGCTGCCCTGTGCAAAACCAGTACAAGGAGTACAAGTACAGTATAACAATTACCTTAAGAATCACTTTAACCGCTTCCCTACCGGCCACAGTATATATACTTTGCAGTAGGGAATCAGTTATACTGGGATCATGGTTGGGGCTACAACCAAGATCCAGGTATAATTTTTTTCAATCCAGAGATTCTCTTTCATGTAAAAGTAATCCGAGTGGCTGGGCAGCCGCTGGAATACTTTTAGGCCGGGTTCACACTCTTTGTGGAGCGGCTCCCAGCAGGGGGTCGGGTGCGTCCCTGTTCTCTGTTTCAGGAATTAATCAGGTCCAAATTTTTGGACCAGAAACAGGGCCAAAGACGCACAGGGCCCTTATGCGGTGCGCGCCGCGGCCGCCGCCGGAGATGTGTGAACCAGCTCCATTGAGAGCCAGGCACACTCTCTTGTCATGCCAATTGCGATATCCACATCCAGTTTGCGCAAGTGTGAACCCAGCTTTACAGGTGGTGGAAGGGGGAGCAACAGACCTCCTGTGTAAATCTAATTTGGTAACCTGCAAAGGCTTTTAAAGCGTCACTTAGGATAATTTAAAGTACTGTAGTTTGCCGCCATTCCATGAACGTGAGCAATTTTAAAGAGTGACATGTTTGGTACCTATGTAACACCAACTTTTTTTTTTTCAAAATTATCGCTCTTTTGTTTAATGGCGCAAAATATTAAAACCGCAGAGGTGATCAAATACCACCAAAAGAAAGCTCTATCTGTGGGAAAAAAAGAACGTCAATTTTATTTGGGTGCAGCATTGCACGACCTCGCAATTGTTAGTTAATATAATACAGTGTCGTATCGCAAAAAATGGCCTGGTCATTAGGGGGCGAATTCTTCCGGTCTTTAAGTGGTATTTAATACCACTTTAATGTCCTGGTGCCCGCAGTGTTCTGGTCACTGTCCGTCACCTGAGCGCCTGCGCACCTTGCAGAGCCATGGCAGAGTTCTGGGTGCGGTACATTAATTATAGGTCTGAGTTGACCTTGCTGAAGAAAGTCAGAGCAGCACAGAAACATATGATCAGATATGGGAGATTAAAGTTCACTGCTACTGTGTCTATTTTCTATTTGCAGTCACTGACACCAATGTCAGAGGTTTTATTGCAGTCACTGACACCAATGTTGGAGGTTTTATTGCAGTCACTGACACCAATGTTGGAGGTTTTATTGCAGTCACTGACACCAATGTTGGAGATTTTATTGCAGTCACTGACACCGATGTTGGAGGTTTTATTGCAGTCACTGACACCAATGTTGGAGGTTTTATTGCAGTCACTGACACCGATGTTGGAGGTTTTATTGCAGTCACTGACACCAATGTGGGAGGTTTTATTGCAGTCGCTGACACCGATGTTTGGGGTTTTATTGAGGTCCCTGATATGAGTGCTGGGGGGTATTTTTTCGGTCATTGACACCAATGGTTTGTTTTTCTTTTTTTAAAAGGGTCCTGTTACCGGAGTATGTATATCATCTTGTTTTAACCTTTGCGAACAATACTAAAGGGTCATTTATTTTAAAGGTGTCACTTATGTCGCGTACACACGAGCGGACTTTTCGACCGGACTGGTCCGACGGACCGCGTCCGGCGGACAATTCGAGCATGTGTGGGCTTCATCAGACCTGCAGCGGACTTTTTTGGTCGAAAATCTGACGGACTTTAGATTCGGAACATGTTTCAAATCTTTCCGACGGACTTGAGTCCGGTCGTAAAGTCCACTCGTCTGTATGCTAGTCCGACGGCCGAAAACCGACTCTAGGGCAGCTATTGGCTACTGGCTATCAACTTCCTTATTTTAGTCCGGTCGTACGTCATCACGTACAAATCCGTCAGACTTTGGTGTGATCGTGTGTAGGCAAGTCCGTTCATTCAAAAGTCTGTCGAAAGTCCGTTGAAGAGACTGTCGGACCAGTTCGGTCGAAAAGTCCGCTCGTGTGTACGCGTCATAAGTCTTTCAGTAGGTATCTTTTTATCGCCAAGTCACAGAGCAATTGAGTTTTTTGTCCTTGCAATGTTGCCTTGACTCAAGCAGTTCTAAAGCCTAATTCACACCTATACATTTTTAGTGCTTTCTGCATTTTGCAGATTTGCACTACAGAACGTGTTCCATAGGAAACCATGTTAAATGGACTGTAGAGCAAATCTGAAAAATGCAAAAAGCATCAAAAAATGCATAGGTGTGAATCAGGCATTAGTCCAGAAGCCCTCTGCAGGTAATTTATTTAATATAGAGACAAGGGAAAGCGTCTACACCGCCAATAGCAACCTCTCAGTTCTTTTATTTCCGAACCTAAGAGCTTAGATGTCCTCCATAAACAGTAGAGCTTGGCAGCAGCCATCATGAAGGCTTGCACTCAATTTCCCGGACAGGCTCACTAGAGTGTGCACTGAGCTGGGGCGACGATGCCCAGAGGACACGGCAAAGCTAAAACTGCTCAGCTAGTTTGATGGCTAATGGCAGAAGGAAATGAGAAAGGCTGCTGGGCCCAGCATTGCTGAGAGCTTTATCATCCTTCAGGTGAGCCCAGCCAGGTTCCCAATTACCCAAGTACCCAGCAATGAATGAAACTGCTGTGGGACTTCTTTATCCGACAGCCAAAATTCTGTCCCAGCCACTCTTTTGAAGCCATGGGGTGCAAGTAACTGAATAAAACACATACACACACAAAAATAAGATTAATGGCAGTGTTCATAAAAGCATTCATAATACCATTTACAGCTAGTTTCTCAGCTTTTCTCTGTCTATTGTTCTACAATAAAACACATACCTCATGTGAAGTTCCCACATTGTGCAAGTATTATATCTATTATTATTTCCAGGGATTATTCAAAGCAGAGTTAAAAGTAGAAAATGACTCTGGGAGATTTTACAGACATTTTGACAGGTGCCGATCTTGAGTAATAAAGTCCAACTTCAAGCTTGGCAGCCCCTCTTCCCCCCCAGATTCCCGTTTTTGCCCCCCTCTACTACCCCGAAGTTCTCCCTACCATATGGGTTTTTGTATTTTTTTTAAAATCTGTATAATATATATATATATTTTTTCTACTCTCTTCAGTCCAGTCACAAGTCTTCTTCCTCCTCTTCTTCCTTCAGTGGTGTGTCCTGAATGCTGAAGTAATTACGGTACTTCAGTACTGGTTTTGGCAGCATTCTAATATATCAGATAGTAACTCGTTGGTACCGTACTCCCGATCTTTTGCATTCTATATACCGCAGAGATTTAGAGACTTGTTGGAGGTGCGTACAGGGTAGAGGTGAATACACTATGTCACCCAAAGTATTGGGACACCTGCCTTTACACGCACATGAACTTTAATGGCATCTCAGTCTTAGTCCGTAGGGTTCAATATTGCGTTGGCCCATCCTTTGCACCTATAACAGCTTCAACTCTTTTGGGAAGGCTGTCCACCAGGTTTAGGAGTGTGTCTACAGGAATGTTTGACCATTCTTCCAGAAGCGCATTTGTGAGGTCAGGCACTAATGTTGGACAAGAAGGCCTGGCTCACAGCCTCCACTCTAATTCATCCCAAAGGTGTTCTATCGGGTTAAGTTAAGGACTCTTTGCAGGCCAGTCAAGTTCCTCCACCCCAAAATCTCTCATTCACACTATATTGCCAAAAGTATTAGGCCACCCCTCCAAATCATTTGGTGGAGAGGGGGTTATGGTGTGGGGTTGTTTTTCAGGGGTTGGGCTTGACCCCTTAGTTCCAGTGAAGGGAACACCTAGGGTGTCAGCATACCAAGTAATAGAACGCTTTTGGGATGAATTAGAGAGGATACTGCTAGCCCAGTTTTCTCATCCATATTAGTGCCTGACCTCACAAATGTGCTTCTGGAGGAATGGTCAAACATTCCCATAGACACACTCCTAAACCTTGTTGGACAGCCTTCCCAGAAGAGTTGAAGCTGTTATAGCTGCAAAGGGTGGGCCAACTCAATATTGAACCCTACGGATTAAGACTGGGATGCCATTAAAGTTCATGTGTGTGTAAAAGCAGGTGTCCCAATACTTTTGGTAATATAGTGTATGTTCTGGTCCTGTCCCTCCCTGAATACTTTCAGGACCTGGGTTCATGAAATTACCTAAAAATTCTCTGACTGGTTTCTCCCCAAAATGCCTGAATTCTTCCTTCTACATCATAACTCAATTTCGACCTATAAAAAGTTGTTGTTGCGCCACCTGGTTAACGTGACATGGTCATGCATACTGGCACTGTAGAAATCTGCCCAGCCACCTACAGTCCATGGACCAGATGGATTGAGAATATTAGGGAGATGGAAAGTCTCCTGAGTTCTATAAAAAGAAGCCACATGCCAAATTTAGAAATATATGGTTTTGTTGGATTGAGTTTACATCCGCTGATGACTTTAAGTGACTATTAGCTGTCTAAACAGGCTGATGTCAAGTCTATGCTGTGCATGGGACATTGAAATCGTGAGCACTTCTTTTTAAGCCCAGAGTCACACTGCCTGCAACTTCAAAGTCCTTGAAGTTGGACCCCAGCGCAACTTTGGCGCGACTTCTTTAGCAGAAGTCAATGTACCAAAGTCAGACCAAAATTAGTGCAGGAACCTTTTTCTAAGTCGGAGCGACTCAAGTCACACCGATTAGAACCAGGCCTAATACCACTAAATTGACTACAGGTGGGCTCCCTTCCATGGCTCTGCCTGGGTACACTCCCACTGGCGGCACCCTTCTTCCTCCCCCGATGTCCTTTCCCCATGCAGGCCAGTCAAGTTCCTCCACCCCAAACTCTCTCATTCACACTATATTGCCAAAAGTATTAGGCCACCCCTCCAAATCATTTGGTGGAGAGGGGATTATGGTGTGGGGTTGTTTTTCAGGGGTTGGGCTTGACCCCTTAGTTCCAGTGAAGGGAACCCCTAGGGCGTCAGCATACCAAGTAATAGAACACTTTTGGGATGAATTAGAGAGGATACTGCTAGCAAAGTTTTCTCATCCATATCAGTGCCTGACCTCACAAATGTGCTTCTGGAGGAATGGTCAAACATTCCCATAGATACTCTCCTAAACCTTGTTGGACAGCCTTCCCAGAAGAGTTGAAGCTGTTATAGCTGCAAAGGGTGGGCCAACTCAATATTGAACCCTACGGATTAAGACTTGGATGCCTGAGTTCTATAAAAAGAAGCCACATGCCAAATTTAGAAATATATGGTTTTATTGGATTGAGTTTACATACGCTGATGACTTTAAGTGACTATTAGCTGTCTAAACAGGCTGATGTCAAGTCTATGCTGTGCATGGGACATTGAAATCGTGAGCGCTTCTTTTTAAGCCCAGATTCACACTGCCTGCAACTTCAAAGTCCTTGAGGTTGGACCCCAGCGCAACTTTGGCGCAACTTCTTTAGCAGAAGTCAATGTACCAAAGTCAGACCAAAATTAGTGCAGGAACCTTTTTCTAAGTCGGAGCGACTCAAGTCACACCGATTAGAACCAGGCCTAATACCACTAAATTGACTACAGGTGGGCTCCCTTCCATGGCTCTGCCTGGGTACACTCCCACTGGCGGCACCCTTCTTCCTCCCCCGATGTCCTTTCCCCATGCCCCCTCCCCCTGCTCCCCCCCTTCCCCACTTTTTTTCTCCCTCTTTCCCAACTCCACCCTTCCTTTCTAATTCTAAAATGTAATGTATCCCAGCTTAAGACCACATTCTCAGGCCCTCCCTGTCACTAGCTATTCTGACCATTGCGTGGGCGATGTGGGGTCCTTTTCCGGTAGACAGCATAAAGCAATTTATAAGATAGGTGTGTGACGTCACCTTCTATCGGTATGGGCCCCTGGGTCTCTACTGCTAACACTTAATGCCTTATATGATATTGTGGAAGTCCTAGCTAGATCTATGCCTAGCCTTCCACCAATCCCTTAAAAGGGCAGTATGTAATTCTAGTAATATGCAGTGGGGTTGATTTACTAAAACTGAAAGTGCAAAATCTGGTGCAGCTCTGCAGAGAAACCAATCAGCTTCCAGGTTTTTAGCCAAAGTTTAAGTGAACGAGCCGAAGATAGAAGCTGATTGGCTACCATGCACAGCTGCACCAGATTTTGCACTCTCCAGTTTTACTAAATTGACTCCATTGCTTTTCAGATTACTCCTGCTGTGTACATGATGTTGGGCCCCTAGGGCCAAGCCTCCGGCTGTAGCTCTCGAATCGTGGAGGAGAGCGGCGGGCGGTCACATGGGCATCGAGCGGCGCTCTGAAATAAGGTATAAAGCTACATTGTTTTTATAAAGCACATACACTGGGGCACATGACTTAATGGAACACAGGGGATTCTATTAAGTAAACAAAGTGGCTTTACAACCACTTTAAGCTTGTGTACAGTAGCCGGTAGATAAGTGTAGTATGGGTTTGTAGTAGAGCTGCACGATTCTGGCTAAAATGAGAATCTCGATTTTTTTTTTTCTTAGAACAATGATCACGATTCTCGCGGCGTAACCTCATCTTTCACATTATACAAAAAATTGGTCTAACTTTACTGTTTAGGTTTTTTAAAATTCATTGAAGTGTATTTTTTCCCCAAAAATTGCGTTTGAAAGACCGCTGCGCAAATACCGCATGACATAAAGTATTGCAACAATCGCCATTTAATTCCCTAGAGAAGTGATGGCGAACCTTGGCACCCCAGATGTTTTGGAACTACATTTCCCATGATACTCATGCACTCTGCAGTGTAGTTGAGCATCATGGGAAATGTAGTTCCAAAACATCTGGGGTGCCAAGGTTCGCCACCACTGCCCTAGAGGCTCTTCTAATATATATATATATATATATATATATATATATATATATATATATATATATATATATATATATATATATATATATATATATATATATATATATATATATATATATATATATATATATATATGTTTGGGGGTGCCAAGTAATTTTCTAGCAACAAATACTGATTTTAACTTGTAAGCAACAAGTGTCAGAAAAAGGTTTAGTCTTTAAGTGGTTAAATTGACCTCATTTACAGACTGAAGTTCATTCCTTTGATCTAAGAACGAAAAGTTACATTGTTTTCAGACAATATTGTGAAAAACGAAAAACTTGGCTGCCCGTTTTCTTTTTTTTTCTTTTGACAGCTGAGTGAGGAGAGAACTCTCTACACTTGTTACATGAATGAATCAGGAAATTCTGCATAGAGATCGTGAGGGGTTGAATCGAGATCACGATTTTTTAACGATTAATCGTGCAGCTCTAGTTTGTAGGACTTGGTTGAGGATGGGGAATCCCCCAGCCAGCTATAAAATACACAAAATAACGTAGCTAGGTCTTCATTAACCATTTCAGCCCCGGAAGAACTTACCCCCTTCTTGACCGGGCCATTTTTTGCTATATGGCACTGCGTCGCTTTATCTGACAATTGCGCAGACGTACAATGCTGTACCCATACAAAATTGATATCCTTTTTTTCCCACAAATAGAGCTTTCTTTTATTTTTTGCGCTATAAACAAAAAACAACAATTTTGAAAAAAACACAATTTTTTACTTTTTGCTATAATAAATATCCCAAAATTTAAAAAAAAAAAAAAAAAAAAAATTCTTCCTCAGGTTAGGCCAATATGTATTCTTCTACATACTTTTGGGGCAAAAAAATAGCAATACGCGTATATTGATTGGTTTTACGCAAAAGTTATAGCGTCTACAAAATAGGGGATAGATTTATGGCATTTTTATCATTTTTGTGTTACTAGTAATCTCAGAGATCTGCAATTTTTATCGGGACTGCAACATCATGGCGGACAGATCGGACACTTTTGACACTTTTTTGGGACCACTGACATACAGCGATCAGTGCTAAAAATAGCCACTGATTACAGTATAAATGTTATTGGCAGGGAAGGGGTTAACACTAGGGGGCGATGAAGGGGTTAAATGTGTTCCCTTGGTGTTGTTACTGTAGATCTACTGGAGATGTCCCAGTAGAAGTCCTATTAGGACGAAACGCGTAGGGCTTGGTTTCTCTGCTCCCCATATTGCTTTTTTTACCATTTGTGATCACAATTTTTATCTGTATGCATGGTTTTATGGAAAATAAACACCACCATTTTTGACCTACACCATTGGAAGCTCTCTCTTTTTGTTTTTACATAATCTCTGCCTTTGAGCTTGTCTGACCGTTCCATCCAGTTTTTCCATGCTTGCTGGCTCCTATCATCATTATGATTCCATTGAGAGAGCATTGGACCATGTGAGGCTTCGCTGACCATTCTGGACCTATCGAATGACCCTTTGGACCTTCAGGACCGTTCCTGCCTTGGTGTGCTTCTATGCTTGTTTGACCTGGTGTCGCTGACATCCAGGTCCACTGGCTCTGGTAAGAGTACCCATCTTTACTTTACCATTGACGTCAATGTCTCCAGATATACACCTAACCGTCCCTGGCCTCTGCATATGAATGACCTTGAGTTTGTGGCATATCTGCTGTTTGTTTTTATGGGACTGATATATTTGGGTCTTTGTTCCACCCTTCAATTATTTTTTACTTTGTTGGCACTCATCTTTGTTTATATTTACTATTTTTTGTCATTTATGCATTGATACAGGTTTTCCAGCACTGTTTAATTATACATGGTACCTGGCATTGTTTATATATATATATATACAGGGTCACTCTTGTGTTTATATAGTTCACTAACACTGTTTTACTTTTAGCGCTACATTTCCCACTTTCACTTTTATTTGAATTTTTGTCACATTCATGTGTAGCAGCTTCCTTCTTTTCTCCTACACAGGTTAGCGCAATAATCTTCTGCATTCCACTTTGTTCTAACTGTAGGGGGGATGGGACTGCCTGGGGGAGGAGACCGATCGTTGTTCCTATATACTAGAAACACACGATCTGTCTCCTCTCCCCTGCCAGAACGGGGATTTGTGTTTTTACACACATCCCCATTCTGGCTCTGTCAGGAGCGATCGCGGGTGCCCGGCGGACATCGCGGCCGCGGGCACCCGTATCGGCTCCTCAGTGATAAGCGCGCACCCTATAACCCATACAGCTACGACGGCTCGCCCAAGGGAGCCAACCTGCCGCAGTATGTCTGCGACGGCTGGTCGGGAACCAGTTAATGAATTATTATGGTTTTTTTTTTTTTTTTTGCAAGTAGTGTAAGTACCTTAATTGAAATTGAGGTTAGCCACTTGCAATGTCCTGTATAGACTGCAAGAGGAAAGGGCAGCACTAGGAACCAGTGAGTTGGGCTACATGCAAATATGTTGAGAAGAAACATGCTGATAGGAGGAGAGGGGAGTAGGGAAATTGCCTTATCAGTTTCCTGCTGCTCCTTTACTGTTCAATCAGCAGGCTGGGAATAAAGAGAGAACCCTACTGTATCCCATCTGTGGTGTCATACTTCTGTCTGTGTACGTTGTAAATTTCAGGACTGGATGTACAAATGGAAATACTTGGACAGCTAAAACATCTCCCTTACATGTTTTTCAGTAGTTTTTTTTACCGATTTGCTTGGAGTTTAGCTCAATAGAGGTTCTATAGTGCTGCCATGCTGTGTTATATCTTTTTCCATTTGTGTGATGTACTACTGAGCCCTGGAACTGAGCCTTCTTTCAGATACAATCACATTTTGATTGTGACAACAGTGCGTGATAAAGTGCAAAGACAATGGTTTTGTCAGAGCCTGCCAGGGCATGCTGGGGCGAGTAGTTCTGCCGCAGCTGACAAGCCACATGTTGGCTGAGCTTAATCTGGAGTTTGTTGTGCGTAATGTAGATAGACGCACCTGTCTGACGCCAGCCCTCCCGGCAGTTGTTTGTCTGCATTGGGAAGTAGAAGAGTGATAGGCAGTTGTTAGAGAGGATTGCTTCCAAATTACCTGCAAATTGCATCTTATTTGGTAGCCCGGGTGCAATTTTAATCCTCTTCTGCTACACTCCCTGATTCAGCTGCTTTGTCACAGAGCTTTATTTATTTGCTGCCAGCAGAAAATGACAAATACGGTTTAAGAAAGATAATCTGAGGGATTCTATTCTGTGCATAACACTTTGCTTTATTTGTATATAAATGGACATAAAATAATTCTTTTCCATGTGTAGAAGAACTGCACCTATTTCTGTGCCATATAGAATGCAATGACCCGGCACCTCAATCCCCCCCGGTACATGTGTGTAAACGGGTAGGTGTGTTTTGTGTTGGCGTTGTCACCTTCTATTCATATCTTCAGAACGTATATATCATAATCCCAACAGATTGCTTTGTTTGTCAGTAGAGTGAGACAATGCTTGTTCCATGTATACAGTTGTGCTCGTAAGTTTACATACCCTGGTAGAATTTATGATTTCTTGGCCATTTTTCAGAGTATACGAATGATAACACAAAAAATGTCCTTTCACTCATGGTTAGTGTTTGGCTGAAGCCATTTATTAATCAATCAACTGTGTTTACACTTTTTTATAAATCATAACAGAAACTACCCGAATGATCAAAGGTTTACATACCCCAGTTCTTAATGCCGTGTATTGCCCCCTTTAACATCAATGACAGGTTGAAGTCTTTTGTGGTATTTGTGGATGAGGCTCTTTATCTTCTCAGATGGTAAAGCTGCCCATTCCTCTTGGCAAAAAGCCTCCAGTTCCTGTAAATTCTTGGGCTGTTCTTGCATGAACTGCACGTTTGAGATCTCCCCAGAGTGGTTCAATGATATGGAGGTCAGGAGACTGAGATGGCCACTCCAGAACCTTCACTTTATTCTGCTGTAGCCAATGACAGGTCGACTTGGCCTTGTGTTTTGGATCATTGTCATGTTGGAATGTCCAAGTACGTCCCATGCGCAGCTTCCTGGCTGATATATGCAAATGTTCCTCCAGTATTTTTTGATAACATACTCCATTCATCTTGCCATCAATTTTGACCAAATATCCTGTGCCCTTTGTAGCTCACACATCTCCAAAACATCAGTGATGCACCTCCATGTATCACAGTAAGAATGGTGTATCTTCCATCATAGGCCTTGTTGACTCCTCTCCAAATGTAGCGTTTATGGTTGTGGCCAAAAAGCTCAATTTTGGTCTCATCACTCCAAATGACTTTGTGCCAGATGGCTTAAGGCTTGTCTCTGTGCTGTTTGGTGTATTGTAAGTGGGACACTTTGTGGCATTTCTGTAGTAATTGCTTCTTCTGATGACTCAACCATGCAGCCCATTTATCTTGTGCATCTTGAAACATCCACACCACATGTTTTCAGAGAGTCCTGTATTTTACCTGAAGTTATTTGTGAGTTTTTCTCTGCATCCCGAACAATTTTCCTGGCAGTTGTGGCTGAAATTTTAGTTGGTCTACCTGACCGTGGTTTTGGTTTCAACAGAACCCCTCATTTTTCACTTCACTTGAAAACTGCTGATTTTCATTCTCAATTCCTTGGATATCCCTTTCCTGTTTTATACAGTTCAACTACCTTTTCCCGCTGATCCTTTGACAATTCTTTTACTTTCCCCATGACTCAGAATCCAGAAACGTCAATACAGCACTGGATGAAAGATGCAAGGGTCTGCCTGGAGTCCAGAAACTCATTGATCTTTTATACACACACACTAATTACAAGCAAACAGATTACAGGTGAGGATGGTTTCCTTTAATAGCCATTCAAACCCTTTTGTGTCAACTTGTGTGCATGTTATCAGGCCAAAATCACCAGGGTATGTAAACTTTTGATCAGGGTAGTTTGGGTAGTTTCTGTTGTGATTATGATTTCAAAAGAGTAAACACAGTTGATTGATAATGAATGGCTTCAGCCAAACACCAGCCATGAGTGAAAGAAAAGTGTTTTGTGTTATCATTCATATTCTCTGGTAAATGGCCAAGAAATCATAAATTCTGCCAGGATATGTAAACTTATGAGCACAACTGTATACTGCTCTTTAGCGCACAGGATGGGCAAATTCCACTTCATCACCTGACTGCGAAGGGACAACTCTGGCTGATCCGTTGTTCTCATGATATTTTCATGGGTGGAGTTCAGTTGAGGGTGATGCATCATTTCTGTACCCGGCACCCGTCTAGTGGATTTGGCATAGGAATGTCTAGGCAACTCACTATACCGCAAAGCTGATCTTGGCCATAGACTAGAAGGCTATAGATCTTTTACTGGCATACAAGACAGTAGTAGTAAACACCCCCCTGCCCCACTCAATATAAAAGAAAAAAAATCTGTTCTGAGTTGAAACCAAATTAACCGTTTGACCTCCAGAAAGTTTTTACCCCCTTCATAACCACACCATGTTTTATTGTTCAGCACTGTGCTAGTGTAACTGGCAATTGTGCGGTCATGCAACACAACCTTAGAGAGATTAAGATCTACTTGAACAACAAAATGAAGTCAAATATCACCTGGTACAGTGTCCTGTTGTTAGAGCCGGTTCATACCAGAACGTGATGCCAGAAAGGCATGTTCCATGTGCGTTTCCTGCACCATGTTCAAAACGCACCATAACCCCTTCTTTAGCGGGCGGTCCGCTTTCAGATAAAAGTGGTCTCTGCGGCGGATTCGCTGCAAGATCACTTTTTTATCAGAGGCGGGAGACGTCCCCCCCCCGCCATGCTCCGGTGCCCTCCCCCGCTTACCAGAGCCGTCAGTAGCGGCGGAGGCGATCGGATCTTCCATGTGTGGTATGGAGATGAGTGAAGGGAAGATGGCCACCCATCTCCATACCATTGCAGGGCAGAAGCGACGTCAAAACATCACTTCCGCCCACAGCTCTTAAAGGGACACATTTTATTTTATTTTTTTTAAATGACATTTAATTTTTTTTTTTTTATTGCATTTCAGTGTAAATATGAGATCTGAGGTCTTTTTGACCCCTGATCTCATATTTAAGAGGACCTGTCGTGCTTTTTTCTATTAGAAGGGATTTTTACATTCCTTGTAATAGGAATAAAAGTGACACAATTTTTTTTTTAAAGAACAGTGTAAAAATAAAAAATAAAAGGTAAAATAAATAATAAAAAAAAAGAATAGTGTAAACTCGCCCCGTCCCGCCGAGCTCTCGTGCAAAAGCGAACGCATACGTGAGCAGCGCCCGCATATGTAAACGGTGTTCAAACCACACATGTGAGGTATCACCATGATCGTTAGAGCGAGGGAAAAAATTCTAGCCCTGGACCTCCTCTGTAACTGAAAACATGCAACCTGTAGAACTTTTTAAACGTCGCCTTTGGAGATTTTTAAGGGTAAAAGTTTGTCGCCATTCCACGAGCGGGCGCAATTTTGAAGCGTGACATGTTGGGTATCAATTTACTCGGCATAACATTATCTTTCACAATATAAAATAAATTGGGCGAACTTTACTGTTGTCTTATTTTCTAATTAAAAAAAGTATATTTTTTTTTTTGAAAAAAAGTGCGTTTGTAAGACTGCTGCGCAAATACAGTGTGACATAAAGTATTGCAACGACCGCCATTTTATTCTCTAGGGTGTTAGAGAAAAAAAACTAGCATAAAAAAAACAGTTTTTAACACCAAATCTCAGAACGCGGCTCGGTCCTTAAGTGGTTAAGTTGCCAGTGGTCATAATGATCGGTTTCTGTAAAAAAAAAAAAAAAAATGTATATACTGTATATCAATTTAAAAAACAAAAATCATTAAGAAATAAAAAAAAAGTAAATTGCGCCTGTATGAGGCGGAGAGTAAACAATGAGTGAGGATTGCTGATAAGGATTACGGACCAGAAAGGTGTCATTTAGCTTTAATGCGCTGAGCCTTCGATTCGCTCGCCTCGATTCTCGCGCTCGTCCTGAGAATAAATCACAGGGGAATGTGAACCTTTGAATTTGCTGTTGATGTTTTATTTTCTGTCTGCGGGGTGATTCATTGGAAGCCTCAAATGAGATTTACTATGTTTGTAAAATATGTGTGTTTAAATGAAATGGCGAGAATAATCTGCCAGCTGAGGCGATTAAATATGTGAACACAATATGTGAGTAGTCGCTGCCGCTTCCCGCTGCCTGACAGTTACTTGTAGATAATCGGTAGACTGGTATTGATCATATATCCAGCTGTGATGGTATTGGAACTCAATAACGTCGTTTTTTGTTTTTTTTTAAGCAGATTTCCAGGAGAAAAAAATATATATATATATTTTTAGATTTTAATTATATAAACCACATATGTGTTCTCCCCGCTGTTTTAGCTGCAGGAATCCTCCGTGCGCATCGCTTAAAGATGAACTCCAAGCAAACTGCTGCAATGGAATACATACAAAGGAGCAGTTTGCCAAAGATGTTTTATTTCTATCCAGTTCTGAGATTTCAACAGCTCTGCTACAAAGCACAGCCTCCTCTGACAGTAGAGGAGACCTGATTTTTCTCCGTTGCAGTTCAGTAACAGTTACAGGTCCTGATCGCGCCCCCCCTAGCCTGTGACTAGTAAGTAGGCACAGCTTACTCATGAGCTGGTCACTCCGACCTCTCTTTTTCGACATTCTCATTGTGATGCGGCATGACCTGCAAGAGGCTGATCCATTGCTTGTATTTAAAAAAATTGAGATGTCTTCTACAGTTGTGCTCAAAAGTTTGCATCCCCAAGCAGAAATCATGAAATACCGTATATACTCGAGTATAAGCCGAGTTTTTCAACACATTTTTTTGTGCTGAAAGTGCCCCCCTCGGCTTATACTCGAGTCAAGCACTTTTCTCGTGCAAAAAATTACATTTCCCAAACCGATTTTGGGGCCTCCGTATCTCGGGGTCACGTGGTGCTAGGAAAGTTGGTGTGAGAACCCAGTGGAACTAGCACTACAACATATCCAAAGCTGGGGTTCCTAGCACTAAGTGGCCCCGAGAAATGGGGCCCCAAAATCGGTTCAGAAAATGTCATTCTCTGCTGCAGAAAAGTGCTTGACATTTTCCGAACCGATTTTGGGGCCCCATATCTCGGGGCCACTTGGTGCTAGGAGCGCCAGCTTTGGATATGTTGTAGTACTCGTTCCACTGGGTTTGCATACTGAATTTGGGGTTCCTAGCACCAAGTGGCCCTGGGATACAGGGCCCCAAATTCGGTCAACTGTGTCCATCTGCAGCAATGTAATTTCGGGACCCTTTGGGTCCAGAGACCCCAAATTTTGGCTGCAGGTAGGGGGCATCTAGGAACCCTTAATTACCGAGTTTGACGTTCGGGGGACCTATGGCTGCAAATGGGCACAGTGAGGCTGCAAATGGGCATTGTTGACTCTCTCTTCCACTTACAGTAGCTGCGCAATTCTCACCCTAGGCTTATACTCGAGTCAATACATTTTCCCAGTTTTTTGTGGTAAAATTAGGTGCCTCGGCTTATATTCGGGTCGGCTTATACTCGAGTATATACAGTATGACTGATCATGCCAAAACCTTTTTATTTATTTAACCACTTCAGCCCCGGAAGATTTGGCTGCTGAATGACCGGGCCGTTTTTTGCGATTCGGCACTGCCTCGCTTTAACTGACAATTGCGCGGTCGTGCGATGCTGTACCCAAACAAAATTGATGTCCTTTTTTCCCCCACAAATCGAGCTTTCTTTTGGTGGTATTTGATCGCCTCTGCAGGTTTTTGATTTTTGCGCCATAAACAAAAAAAAAAAAAAAAAAGAGCGACAATTTTGAAAAAAAACTCAATATTTTGTACTTTTTGCTATAATAAATATCACCGTTTTTTTTTTTTAAAAAGCACATTTTTTCTCAGTTTGGGCCGATGTGTATTCTTCTACATATTTTTGGTAAAAAAAAAAATCACAATAAGCGCATATTGATTGGTTTGCGCAAAAGTTATAGCGCCTACAAAATAGGGGATAGATTTATAGAATTTTTATTATTTTTTTTTACTAGTAATGGCGGCGATCTGCGATTTCTATCAGGACTGCGACATTATGGCGGACACATCGAACACTTTTGACACATTTTTGGGACCATTGGCATTTATACAGCGACCAATGCTATAAAAATGCACTGGTTACTGTAAAAATGTCACTGGCAGGGAAGGGGTTAACACTAGGGGGCGATCAAGGGGTTAAATGTGTTCCCTAGGGAGTGATTCTAACTGTGGGGGGAGGGGACTGACTAGAGGAAATGAGAGATCGTGGTTTCTACCTATTAGGAACTCACGATCTGTCACTCCTCACAGAACAGAACAGGGATTTGTGTGTTTACACACACACGTCCCTGTTCTGCCTCTCGTGCCACGATCGCTCGTGGCCGGCAGTCTTAGCGACCGTCAGCCACGAGCTTCGGCACCCCCCATAGTGCAGTGGGCGTGTGCCTGCTATTTCGATCCCACGAGCCGAAGTATAGCTATAACGGTTCGCGGGATCGTGCCGACCTGCCGCAGTATAATGTTGGCGGCTGGTCGGCAAGTAGTTAAGTACTGTATAGTGATTATATGAAGCCATTTATTATCACAGTTGTTTGGCCTTTTTAAATCATAACAGAAATCACCCAAATGGCCCTGATCAAAAGTTTACATACCCTGGAATGTTTGGCCTTGGTACAGACACAGAAGTTGGCACACACAGGTTAAAATGGCAATCAAAGGTTAATTAAATTGCAATCATTGATTGTGTATAAATAGTCAATGAGTTTGTTAGCTGTCACATGGATGCACTGAGCAGGCTAGATACTGAGCCATGAGGAGGTAGAAAAGAACTGTTAAAAGACCTGCATAACAAGGTAATAGAACTTTATAAAGATGGAAAAGGATATAAAAAGATATCCAAAGCCTTGAATATGCAAGTCAGTACTGTTTAATCACTTATTAAGAAATGGAAAATTTGGGGATCTCTTGATACCAAGCCAAGGTCAGGTAGACCAAGAAAGATTGCAGCCACAACTGCCAGAAAGAATTGTTTGGGACACAAAAAAACCCCACGGGTAACCTCAGGAGAAATACTGGCTGTTCTGGAAAAAGATGATGTGGTTGTTTTTAAGGAGCACAATGCGATGATACTTGAACAAAAGGTAGAGGTCAAGGTATTGTCGGGCATATTGTAACCGGGCTTTTTTTTGTGGCATTTGTGCAAATGCAAGTTTAGGCTGCATTCTGGCAACTTGCAGTTCATTTTTTTGTTGAAGTATCATCATATTGTGCTCCTTAAAAACATCCACACCGTCTTTTTCCAGAGCAGCCTGTATTTCTCCTGAGGTTACCTGTGATTTTTTTTCTTTGTATCCCGAACAATTCTTCAGTTGTGGCTGCAATCTTTCTTGGCTTGGTATCAAGAGATCTGTACATTTTCCACTTCTTAATAAGCGATTGAACAGTACTGACTGGCATATTTAAGGCTTTTGATACCTTTTTATAGCCTTTTCCATCTTTATAAAGTTTCTTTACCTTGTTATGCAGGTCTTTTGACAGTTCTTTTCTGCTCTCCATGGCTCAGTATCTAGCCTGCTCAGTGCATCCATGTGAGAGTAACAAACTCATTGACTTTTTATACATAGACACTAATTGCAATTTAAAAAACCACATATGTGGGAAATTAACCTTTAATTGCCATTTTACCTGTGTGTCACCTTGTGTATCTGTAACAAGGCCAAACATTCCAGGGGATGGAAAACAACTATGTGATAATAAATGGCTTCATATGATCACTATCTAAAATAAATAAAAGACAGTTTTTTGGCATGATCACTCATATTTTCAATACCAATGCCAAAATTTCACCATTTCTGCCAGGGTATGCAAACTTCTGACATTAGGAGGAAACACATACACAACTACCTTTTTTTCCTTCCTGATTGAACAATGAAGATGTAGCAGAGCATTCTTAAAACTTCTGCTGGCATATTAACAGTGTTAGATTGAAAAGATACAGTATACCCCTCATTGTCGCACATTGGTGCATCTTCTGCTCATTGTCTGAGCACCACTGTATAGGGGGTTACAGCACTGAATGAAAGATGGAGGTGCAGCACTAGAGGTGAGTCTGGTGTCCTGCATTCACGGGTGCTGACTGGAGGAGGGAGCAGAGAGACAACCTCACCAGCCTGTTGCTGTTCCTTCCTGCTTTTTTCCTGTGAACCCCAGCCTTTCATTTTTACACCCTGTAGGGGGTCCATTATCACATAAACTTACATTACTCCAAGACTGAGTGGCACTCACACATCATTATGTGAGCTCTGCCTAATCCTAGAATGCCCACCACCAGAGGAAGGCAAAGGAAGCTGCAGTACCACCAGAGAAAGACCAGGAAGCTGCAGTGCCACCAGAGGAAGACAAGAAAGCTGCAGTACCACCAGGGGAAGACAAGGAAGCTGCAGTACCACCAGGGGAAGACAAGGAAGCTGCAGTACCACCAGGGGAAGACAAGGAAGCTGCAGTGCCACCAGAGGAAGACAAGGAAGCTGCATTACCACCAGGGGAAGACAAGGAAGCTGCAGTACCACCAGGGGAAGACAAGGAAGCTGCAGTGCCACCAGAAGAAGACAAGGAAGCTGCAGTACCACCAGGGGAAAACAAGGAAGCTGCAGTGCCACCATAGGAAGACAAGGAAGCTACAGTACCACCAGAGGAAGACAAGGAAGCTGCAGTACCACCAGAGGAAGACAAGGAAGCTGCAGTACCACCAGGGGAAGACAAGGAAGCTGCAGTACCACCGGAGGAAGACAAGGAAGCTGCAGTACCACCAGGGGAAGACAAGGAAGCTGCAGTACCACCAGAGAAAGACAAGGAAGCTGCAGTACCACCAGAGGAAGACAAGGAAGCTGCAGTACCACCAGGGAAGACAAGAAAGCTGCAGTACCACCAGAGGAAGACAAGGAAGCTGCAGTACCACCAGGGAAGACAAGGAAGCTGCAGTACCACCAGAGAAAGACAAGGAAGCTGCAGTACCACCAAGGAAAGACAAGGAAGCTGCAGTGCCACCAGGGGAAGACAGGGAAGCTGCAGTAACTAGTTAAGAGACTGCAGAAAAAAAGGTAAGTGTAGGGTTGTTGTTTTATTTTTTTAATTACAAAACAATAAAAGGGGCTTTGTGGGGCTAGGTAAGTAGCAGGGGTTGTCGAAATCCTGGAGATCCACTTTAAATGTCTTAAATTGCCAAGGTGACTACGATGACACCACTAGCTCTTAATCATAACAGACAGAGAAAGCGGCAGAGAATAGTCTAAACTCGACCAGGAATAATGGTTTTGAAACAACAAGAACAGACGAATCACGAGGCACATCGCCTTCATCAATAACGTTTTTCCTGACAAGCACAGGCTTCTCTGTGATTTCCGACAGGCTGCAGGGCAGGCCGCGTGCCAGCGTCAAACAGCCCAGCCCAAAAATATCCACAAACCTACTTTCTCCTTGTCTGAAAAAACAAAACTCTCTACTGTCTTGCCCATTATGTTTTGAGTGCTGTTTTTCCATCAGTAATTGAAGATTCAAATAGAATTCGCTCGCAATGTAATTTTGCGGCCTTCAAATATTGTTCCAAGAGGCACAAAGTGCTCTGTTCTCAGGGAGCGACGGTCTCTGACATCAGCATTTTCTCTCAAGAATGTAGAAAGCTTTTGACAAAATGGCTCCTGTGATTGGAGAATTAATAGAACATAGAGATCTGTTGGCTTGTATGACCCTCACAGGCTTTCAGCATGACAGAGGCTCAGTTTCACTGGATACCTTTTTTTTAAAAAAAAAAAAAAACACTCACAGTTTCTGTGCATTTGCCATTTTGTTGTACTTGCATACCTTTTCATTTTATTGCTTGAATCTGATCTCTAAAGAATACATTTATTATGAACACAACATTGATGGCCTGCAAAAACAGATTTTCCATAATAGAAGAGTTTTTGGTAGCTGCGGGGTGGGACCACTTTCAGACCCCATCCTAAATCTAGGGGGTGAAAAAGAAAACGCCCACCTTTTATACAAGCAACTCACCTATTTTTCTCAAAAGCACACGCGCTTGGATCTTTAAGCACTAATAGCAGCTTACAGAGTTTGTTGACACCAAACTCAAACTACATGTAGCCAATAAAGTGTAGCACTCTAAATATGAGAATACATAAAAACAGTGTCCATATAGTTTAATATAGTAAAGTAGAGTCCCAATATATAGTCCAGAGATCATGACCACCTTCATGCTCAAAGAAACATAGATTTCAGTGTCACCCCTTCCATAACATCCACTACTAGTGAGCACCTAAAGCCTCTTACCAGACTATACCGACCCTCCAATACCGAGTGGTCAAATAGCACTTGTTATCTAGAGGTGTCCAACCTCAGATAAATGCTGTGTTCCACAGCCTTCCCAGACCTCATCCGCCCAAACAGGTTCAACTGAATCACTTTCCCATGTGCTTGGCGTTCAATCCTCAACAGCGGTCTAAAGGCATCCATCTCACATACACAATCCACCCATAGAAAGCAAAGTTAACAGCCTCATGGTGCAGTATAAAAGCCCAACATTTATTAAAACCAAAATAATGAAATCACGTGACAGTAGAACTAATATGCATATCGCATAGTGCAAGACAAATCACCAACAAGATGGCCACGGTCCTTACGTGATGACATTATGTAACTCCACCCTACGTGTTTTGTCATATGGTGTCGTCATCAGGGGCAACTCACTTATTTGTCTTATACTTTTTTTGCCCGGCATTACTTGGCATTGGCATTGCATTAAAATGTATGTATCAGGAATCCTGTGAGCCCCTTAATGTACGTCGATGTGCTAAAAATTGGCGAGAACTTTTTTCTGTAATTCGTTTGAACACGCAACATGTGAACTAGCCCTATTAAAAACAATACCTAACCTGTGTACCTGCTAACCACATGTGTGTGCAAGAATTCCCTAATGCCCTGTACACACGGTCGGATTTTCTGACGGAAAATGTGTGATAGGACCTTGTCGTCGGAAATTCCGACCGTGTGTAGGCTCCATCACACATTTTTCATCGGAATTTCCGACACACAAAGTTTGAGAGCTTGCTATAAAATTTTCTGACAACAAAATCTGTTGTCAGAAATTCAGATCGTGTGTACACAAATCCGACTTACAAAGTGCCACGCATGCTCAGTATAAATTAGGAGATGAAAGCTATTGGCAACTGCCCCGTTTATAGTCCCGACGTACGTGTTTTTCATCAGCGCGTTCAGAACGATCGGATTTTCCGACAACTTTGTGTGACCGTGTGTATGCAAGACAAGTTTGAGCCAACATCTTCACATATTCACGAAAAAAGCCCCCAGTGATGGAATAAATATAATGCTTTTGATCAAATAAAAAAGTGCCAAGTAATAGAAAACTGGAAAACAGGCTATGTAGATATAAGGGCAAAATGATAGTGTGTTGACTCTGTCAAAAGGAGAAGTATTAGTAAACTATAGGGGATGAGAATGCTACGCCACAAGGAGATTCAAGGTGGTGAATCTGATATTCATTCTCTAAATATTCAAAAAAGTAGTAAAGAAGTAGTAGTGTACAAAATTCTTCACTTTTATAAATTTCTGCATATATTTCTCGCAAAGTGTTGGGAATGGCCTAATACAGGTAATTGTGGCCATACTAAAGAACACAGAGGGCAATTCATTGTAATGATTGGAAACAGCCCTGAAGGGGCAAAATTACACTCTGATGGGGAGATTTACTAAAACCAGAGAGTGCAAAATCTGGTGCAGCTATGCATAGAAATCAATAAGCTTCCAGGTTTTATTGGCCAAGCTTATTTAAACCAGCTGAAGAAAGACAATAAAAAGGAGAGCCGGCAAAACTGTAATCCTTGAAGTGTCGTTTATTGGTACATCAGAGTGACAATAAAGCTGACGCGTTTCAGCAATAGCCTTTGTCGTAAGGCTATTGCTGAAACGCGTCAGCTTTATTGTCACTCTGATTTACCAATAAACGACACTTCAAGGATTACAGTTTTGCCGGCTCTCCTTATTACTGTGGCATTGGAGTGTGTTGGGACACATCGAGCCTCAGCACCTGTGAGTGGACCTGGTTTATGGATTGAGTTGTCCCTGCAGAGAGCACTGTTACCTTTCTTTTTTTCTAGCTGAAGATAGAAGCTGATTGGCACTAGATTCTGAGTGCACCAAGTTTAGAAAATCCCTCCCTATGAATACAAAAGTGTCCACTATAGATAACTATGTCTTTGTTCACAGTTTTGGGGCATGTCATTTACACTGAATCTATCAACAGATAAAAAAATTGTCACTTGTTGCACGCCTGCTGCCCACTCCTGGTCCATTACTGAAAAGTCAGAAAATGGAGGTGGGCTGGACAGCAGGGAAGACCGACACATTTTTACATTTGCTTATGTGTTAAAGAATGCCACCGAGTAACGTGTACTTTGCGCCATATACTCACCTCCCCGACATGAACAAAAAAGTTTCATAGAGGTAGGTCTTCTTTAAGTCAAGTGCAGATATCAGTGTTGTGTGGTAATATTGAAGATCATTGCCGGCATCTTTTTTTAAGTGATCTCAAAGTATACTTTTCCTGCTGTCTTCGGTTTGGTCTCTTGGCATCACCAGTCCTCTTTTTCTTCTTCCAGCAGTGGGCAGTCCTGATGAAAGAAGCATAGAATGGTTCTGTTCCCTGCAGCATTCTCCTGTGAGCCCAGAGTGGCTGAAGGGCATATCCTCAGGGGACAGGTCCAAAGAGGACAGCCTTTGAGGAATGATGCTGGGTGCCGTTCAGTCTAGAAGAGGACCGGTGCTGGATTGTATATTCTCTGACTGACAGTTTAGGTGAGAATTGCAGAGGGAGCTCCTTTTTTTTTTTTTCCCTGAAGGGCTATTCATTCTTTAATTCATAAGTTGGATTTTGGATTCTACTGTCAGTCAGATGCACCTTAGAGCAGTTATGCTGATTGGTTGATATGCCATACTGCATATTACCTTTTTTTTTTTTCCATTGCAGACCTCATGCCAAAAGTGCTTAAAAGCACTGTCAGAATTACACTTTACAGGCAGTCAGATAAATTAGTCTATTTTCTGCCCTGAAAAAAGGTCTGTTGGAATTTGTTGGCCAGTGCCAACACAAACAGCTCATCTTCCAGACCTTTGATAAAGTAGGTTATTAATAAGCACGGTTTTATGGGTCTCTATATCCTGTTGTTCGTGCGTTTTCCTTAATAAATCAGTGTGTTTGCTGAGTCTCAAGCATGACTTAGAGGAATCGATCCCATGCAGATTGAAACGGACATCCAATGTTACATTTTATGGAATTTCAATTAGAATTTATGGAAATCTGTTTCCTCCTAGAAATACTTTAAAAAAAGAAGCAAGTCAGCTTCTTTTTTTTCCCCAGCTAAACTTTATTTTTATGGCTTCGGAATTGTTCTCCTTGAAGGTAGACAGTAAATCAATGGGTCCCACTTTGCCGGAGAAGGAATATTTTCTGGTGTCTTGTTGCTGGCTCATGGAATTGGTTGGTTTTTATGGCAATGTGCTTGAAGTTCATAATAGAATCATCTCTCCTATATTTAATCTTATGCAGACAGCGGGGAGCTAAGTGCTTAGATTCCCTTGCAGATTATGCGGGAGTAAAAGCAACAAAGCAAAGCTCTGCGCTTATAAAAATGTCAGTTGTGTGGAAGTAAGGAAAGTATCAATTTTTTGTAGCAACCTTTGTTTAGACGGCGTGGCCACTACCACCATTTATTGTTCCTTCATGGAGGCACTTGAAAACAGGACAGTAGACAAACTAATGCATCACTTGTCAGCATCTAGTGAACTTAGAAGGAGATGAGAAAAAAATTACCATGATCATACATGGCAAAAAAAAAGCCAATTGCTTTCCAAGTTGACGTTTTTTTCCTGATTTGATTTGTATTTTTTTTGATCATTTACCGAACTGTATTGAAACTGTTAATTTATGTCCCAGTTGTAATGTCTCGTTCAATACTTTTATTGAAATAAGAACCGTATACATCATAATATACTGTAAGTACATTTTACAAATGCTGCTATGCAAACAGAACACACTGTAGTAAATAATACTCAAAGAGAGTATGAGCTGGTGGTAGCACACAGTAATGCCCTGTACACACGGTCGGATTTTCCGATGGAAAATGTGTGATAGGACCCTGTTGTCGGAAATTCCAACCGTGTGTAGGCTCCATCACACATTTTCCATAGGAATTTTCGACACAAAGTTTGAGAGCTTGCTATAAAATTTTCCGACAACAAAATCCGTTGTCGGAAATTCCGATCGTGTGTTCACAAATCCGACACACAAAGTGCCACGCATGCTCAGAATAAATTAAGAAACTAAAGCTATTGGCTACTGCCCCGTTTATAGTCCCGATGTACGTATTTTACGTCACCGCGTTCAGAACGATCTGATTTTCCGACAACTTTGTGTGACCGTGTGTATGCAAGACAAGTTCGAGCCAACATCCATCGGAAAAAATCCATGGATTTTGTTGTTGGAATGTCCGATCAATGTCCGAGCGTGTGTACAGGGCATAGGATGCAAGGTAGAGCAAATGTTGGGTCATAGACAGAAGTATGCAAATCAACAACCTCAACTCGCTGGAACAATACAACTTAAACATCCCAAAGTGGTAGGCGTAATAAGCAGCTTATCAAATTTACACAGTTCAAATAGGTAAACAGAGGAAAAAGGCAAAAGAAAAGAAGAGAGAAGAGGGAGGCCAGGGGATCCAGTGGGTACAATGGTCAAACGAAAGTCAATTGTGGGTCAATAGTGGTTAGAGCCATGGGTATACAATATCAGGGTTCCAATAGCGAGTGATTGAAGTCCTGTGGCAGATAATTGTCAACCCATGGCTGCCATATTTTCAGGGGTTTGAGGATACAATCAAGTCATGTGGCCTCAATTGTGCTATGGATCATGAAATTGTATTATTCTATGTTTCATCTACAAAAAACAAAAATTGGGTGTTTTCCTAGCTTTAGCAATTGTTTGTTTCAAAGCAGTAGTAACGCATAGCAAGAGTTTTAATTGCGACATAAGTAAAGCAGGTGGGCGTTTATTCAGTAGAGCTATGGTAGGGTCAGGTGTGAGAGTAACCCTACCAAGCGAAGACAACATAAGAAACACCCGAGCCCAAAGGGTTGCCATAACAGTGCAAGACCACCAGATCAGCATATGGGTTCCTCTATCCATGCAACCTCAAAAGAATTGTGAGGGATAAGGTGGAAGACTTTTTTTAATTCTCGCCGGTAGGCCCAGTTGTAACTTCAAGGTGGTAGATCGTGGGTTGGACATGGTTGCTATTGGCTGACAATTATCATGTGTATGGCTAGCGTAACAGTTCATTTTTTCAGGACAAGTTTTTGGTGGATCCACACCTTTCTTCTGGTTCAAGCAATACCCAGAAGTCTGGTCCAAACCAGATTACTGCTTTGAGAAGAAGGGGGCGTTATTCAAGCCAGAAAACTGAGGACATCTTCTAACTAAAAGGACTTACTTCATGTGACAGTACTGGAGAGGAGGTGAACATTGCAGGCAGAGCTGCTTTTTTTTATATTTGAAGCTGGTGCACCATTTAAAAAATAGCCCAGAGATAGGCATTAAGGAAATGCGGTGTTTGGTTAAATAAAGGCAACTAGTTATGTTCACTGATGTGGAGTTGCACAGCCAACAACCTGCAAGCCTTGTACTCAACGTAGGACATTTTCTCCTCCTGACAGGGAGCATGATGAAGAGATTACATTAAGTTTATTGCTTCATCTTGATGTGTGAAATATTTGTTGGAGAAGTCGGAGGAGGAACCTGTCAGACGGAGGAGCTTATCACTTCGTTAAACCCTGGATGCAACTCAGTTAGGTGATTGTGCTGCTGAGCTCAACAATCTGCTAAACCTGCAGGTCATTGCCTTGCTGATTAATCAAATGTAACGATCGCAGATCCTCCAGGTTGCTAGACATCTAGTAGTTAATTAAAAAGTAGGAGATTGTGGAGGATTTAAATGGCAACCCCAGTCAAAAGTGACATACCACTTTTCAAGCCATTAGACAGTGCTTACTCAAATATGTTCTTGTGTTTTCTTTTTTTTTTCCATTGTGGCTAGTTAATAGTTTTACCGGTACCTCATAGTCTGTATGTCTGTTTTACCCTGGGAATCTTGATGCTCTTTTCTGAACCTGTATTTATTTTTCAGCGTGCTTTCTGAATCATTCTTGAACCTAGTGTGTCTACCAAAAAAAGACTCCCAACTTATTTCTGGAACTTTTCACGCTTTTGCGGTTTCCTTTAGTATGGTGCGTGAAGTTTACAGATTGCAGGAACATTTCAGAATGAGTTTCGTATGAAGAAAGCACACTGCTGCCCAGTTAAAAAATAGATTTGTATTTATTTTTTGCACATTAACATGCATTGCTGTCTCCATGTAAAATAAGGTTTTGTTATTTCCCAATACTAGCTAAAATAATAATGATTAATAGGTGGGTGGAGTCTCAACCTGTAATGCACCAGGGATCAACGCATAAAATTACACTCTCTGTGCCTTGGTCATTGGACAGCACATAATCATGGTCGTTTTCCCACAACCAGCAGGAGTGAAGTAGTCTATAGTTAACTATAGATCTAAAGCCATTTTTTTTTTCAGTTTTGGATAGAGTAGGAAAATCCCATGTCCCCGAGTGGAGAGAGTTTCCTTTACTTCCTGTCCCAAAGAGACAACAAGAATTGAGTTGAAATCTCTCAAAATGGGAGGTTAAGGCCTGGTTCACGCCTATGCATTTTTAGTGCGTTTTCAATTTTGCGAAAACACACTACAGTCCATTTAACATGGTTTCCTATGGGTCACGTTCACATCTGGGCATTTTATAGAAAGGGCCAGAGACTTTTTCTGGTTTTTGGTCCCATAGACTTCGAAGTGTGTTGAAAAGCGCAAAATGCACCTGGAATATGCAAACTGCAACCTGCATAGCTGTGAACCAGGCCTAAATCCACTTTCAGACCGATATCACCAGATGGGGTGTCCCTTTTGGAAGATTTCATCTCTATCCCTGTTCTGTCAGCTGTAACATTTTGGATTGCCTATCACGTTCTGTTCCAGTGTTAGGGGTCGCCAGGAAAAATAGGGTGATTCCCCCCCCAGTGGAGGCACAGATGGCAATAAATCGGAGACTGCTGGCAGGGGAGGCCTTATGGAATTTTAGGTTGCAGACCAGAGTCCCACAGGGGTTAAACCTCAGGTGGGACCTGGATCTGCACCTTCAGTAATCCCTCCCTACTGCCTCTGGTGCAATGATCACTGATCTATCTACTCCTCATGGCATTTATATATTTTATTGTTTTTCCATTTTATGTTTTGACATGGGTTGCCTTTAGATGTATATTTACGTCCTTGTTGGTATTTCTTCATACAATTTGTTTTTGTAGTGTGCCTTTGTCTATCTGGACTTGGGTCGTCAGATGGGGTTAATTCACTTGCCCAGCCCCCCCCCCGCTGTAGGGTGTTGTCTATTTATTGAGCTGTTCTGTGTATGTGATTTGTTATGACTAAAGCCCAGTAAAAGGGCTGAAACGCGTTAACTCTTTTTGTATTGGATTCCCCTGTTAATATTCATGGATTCATAATAAAGACTATATGGATTTTATGCAACACCAAGTTGCAGAACCTTCTTCTATCTATATATCATTGGATGGTGTATGACGCAGTAGTCCTGACACAGGTACAGTATTTAGCCTTTTACAGTAGCACGCATTCCCAATATAGGTAGTAGCCCCACACTTGTCAGTGTGGCCACTAAAACCCGACAGGGGTTCAATCCTTTCAGCTTTATCCAAAGCTAAAAAAAAACTTTGCGCTTTAGATATTCTTTTCTCAACGGCAAAGTCTGTTCTCTGTAATGTACACTCATTGTAATGCATACACATTGATACTCACCCCCCTAACTGCTTCTACTTCTGGCTGAAGTGCTTCTGGTTATGGGTGAACATGTGACTTTCCCTCACATGAAGGAGGCAGTGACATCACCACTTCCTATAGGCTCCAAAGCCAGCCAACACCAGTTATTTTGGTTGCTGCTTTATAGCAGGTAGCGGCAATGGGGGTCCCTGGCGAGGTGAGTATCGCTGGGTCCGAGGGAAAAGAGGCCTTTCCAAAGTGTATCTTTTATGGATCCAAGTGCCCCTTTATGAGCTCGTATTGTGGAGGAACTTTACTCACAGTTTAAATTTAAAGAGAGACAGTCAGTATGGAAAAATGGGAGCTTTCTGTGAAATTTCTAGGCACATGTGTATTTGGGAGAAGCTGAGGCTCATCGATATACCATGACACCATCTACCTGGAGTTTGCATGTTCTCCCTGTGCCTGCGTGGGTTTCCTCAGGGTACTCCGCTTTCCTCCCACACTCCAAAGACATGCTGGTAGGTTAATCAGATCCTGTCTAAATTGTCCCTAGTATGTATGAATGTGAGTTAGGGACCTTAGGTTGTAAGCTTCTTGAGGGTAGGGACTAATGTGACTGTACAATGTATATGTAAAAGTGTTGCGTAAATTGATGGCGCTATATAAGTACCTGAAATAAATAAATAAAATATAAGCTGCTCCACTCTTCACTATTGTAGATTACACAGTGCCCTGGTGGTTTGCAAAGGGGTCCAGAGGATATTTATATTACTGCATGCGCACAGGTGTGGGAGGACCCTGAAAACTGCTGTGTTTGTTGCACCAGAAGGCAGCCAAGGGATAGATGGTATCTACATTTCCACATACTCTTGCACGTGGGATGATGGGAATTTATTATAGGGAATTGTGTGTATTTACATTTGTCTGGGTACTCTGAAATTTGGAGATATGCTCCCACAAATGGTATCGTTGAAAAATTCAAATTTCTTTTAGGGGTTGATTTACTAAAACCGTAGAGTGCAAAAAACAGCTTCCTGTTTTTTTTTTTTTGTTTTTTTTTTGTCAAAGCTTAATTGAACAAGCTGAAGTTAGAAGCTGAATGGCTACCATGCACAGCTGCACCAGATTTTGCACTCTCCAGTTTTAGTCAATCAACCCTTTAGTGTTCCATCTTGATGCTGAAAACCAGGAGCTGTGGGGTGAAGCAGCAGCACTGGGTAATTGACTTTTTAAGACATAATGGAAGCTTGTGGTCTTCTTTAAAAAATTGGTACATTTTGTATTAATGGATTAGTGCGTAAAGCCCACCAGTAAACCCCTTTACTTTGTAATCTGAGCTATCCAGGGCTCCACTACTTGCTAACATAAGAGGTGAGCAGAGTGGTGACCTCCATAGTTACTGCTCCTAATTTGGCCTATCAGATATTGGCATCGGATTAGTGACCTAGCTGTATTGCTTAGCTATATGAAAAATTAAGTTCATCAGCCTGTCCATGTTGTCTCGCAGTGGTACTTGGATCAGAAGAATGGGTGAAGACAAACACTAAGCTTTTGACAGGTGTATATATTTCAAGAGTGTATCAAGCTGTTTGTCTGGAGTTCTTCTTTGAAGAGACACTGTTAGTTACTTGACATGTCTTGCCAGCCACCTGAGCATATTTTCCAGACAAAGGACGTTATCCAGCTCCTTCAACGTCCAAAGTGACTTAGCCCAGCCGAGGCCTTGCATCTTCGGCATTGTTCTTCCCATGAATAAAAGGCGTCTTTGTTTATTGTCTCCGTAAAAAGGTTTTAATGAAGAGCTGATCCCTTTCCCAGGATAGAATCTTAAGTCTGCAGCTACTTTTTCTGGTTACAAATTAACATCTAATGATCTGCAGCGGCTGTGCGCAGTTTCTCCCTTGGCGTTCAGAGAGAAACATTAATTACATATTGCCGAATTCTCTCTCTTTGCAGGGGGGCTCCATAAAAGAGTCTGGGGGATATTCAACTTTTTTTTTTTCTAAAGATATCGGGAAAACTGGACTAATCAGCCTCTTTTGTTAAAGGCTGGAAGAGCCACCGTTTTTTCTAGCTGCTTGGTTATTTAAGTCGCAATCCCAAGTCAAGCAGACAAAAGTAAACGATAGAGATGCATGACCACCTACCGGCTTCAGCATCAATGGCCATACGACACAGCTACCCTTCATATGGAGCCAATTTTCCAGCGCTAGTGGCAATCAGGCAGCTCTGTGGATCTCTCAGCGGTCTTTGTAGTGCTAAAAAAAGAAGAAAAATTCAACGACTGCTGCAAGTAAAGGAGGGTGAAGAGTGTAGGGGAGTGAGTTTTGCCTCTGGGAAGTCTAGAAGGAAGGTCTTTTTCTAGTCTCCTAGGCTTATTCAAAAATGCAAAGATACAGCCAAACAGAATTTTACTTTTACTGGGCTAACAACAGTAAATTAAAGTCTATCTGCTATGAATAACTAGTATTTGCGCAATGCGCATTGCTGTTGGTAAAATAAAATAAATCCATATTCAATGCTGATAAATATCTGTTTACTATCCTATAGTCAGCAATCACTTGACTGCAATACCTTTATAATTTGAGATGGTTGCCTGGTAGGCAGGGTTGAACCCATAGCATCTGGCCAGTGACATCACTGCTGCCTTCAGAACCAATCGTAACCCTTCAGGGCAGATTAACAAAGGGACTTATCAGGCATGCTGTAAGTCAGCATGGCGCCCTGTAGTCCCAGTGTGCCAGTGAACACAAGATGGTAGCAACATCATTAGGTGACAGCATTAGGAGGCTGTTGCTGATGTTGTCATGCTCAAGGAAGATCAAGAAAGGCCCAGATACTTTCGGGGTAAACAGGTGTTTATTTGTATCTGTTAAAGAGAAAACCTAAAAACATTAAATATTACATTTAGCACATCATAAAATAAGAGGGGCAACTAATGTTTTGAGCATAAAAAACAAAACTTTGCTTTGCCAAACAGGGCAAAGAAATTGGTTTTGTTTAATGCACTCTTCCCCTGAAACGCTTATTCACCTTTTCTTCACTACCAAAATAATTTTTATTACTGGTGCCCTCAAAACTATGACCCAGTAGAAACCAAGGGTGGTGGATTGCTGTGTTTGAATGCCATCGTATGAAGGATGTATTGCATCCTAGGAGAACAGTTAGCAGTAGAAGTGTACACAAGAGTGTAATTACTTCCTGTGGGTCATCTAGTTACTTCCCCTGGGTCATTTATGATTTATCCTAAGCTCTTGTTTTAAATATCTGCCATGCATGCTGGATAGTGTGGGCAATGGTTAAGACCCACTCAATCAGCTTTTTCTTGATGACCCTTTGGGCAGGTTTACCTTCACTTCCTGTCCCAGAGACACAACAGGAATTAACAAGATATCTATCAAAAATGAGGGGGATTCCTCCTCTTAAGCTGGCCAGAGATGATACGATTTTCTCATGCAAAAACGGATTGCAGGAAAGAGAATTGCTTAATTCCCCCATCCCATCAACACAGTCAGTGTCCCCCCGGAGAACTATTGATGGCGGGGGGGGGGGGGGCACAGGGAGCCATTCCTGCCAGAAGAACACAGTGATTATTGCTAGCATTTATAGCCACTGCCAATAAACGCACCCTAAAAATTCGGCATGGTGGTTGTACCCAAATCGGTTGATGGATCGACTTGGGTACAATCAGCCAGCCTGCCCATACATGGTTCCAACCGTCTATGGCCGGCTTTGTTATGGGTTTCTGCAATGGAAGATTTTAATTTTTCTGACAACTAAAATTTTGGATTTGTCTTCACCTTATATAGCACAGATAATGGTCACCAGAAGAAATTGTGAGGATAAATCACCACGACAGGGTTTCAAACAGCAATAAAGCCAAATAAAGGTTCTAACTCTTATCTACTTCACCTAAATATTGTACTTGTTTTACATATGAACTTTCTTTAATACCAAAAATGTTTCTATTATCAATAATGGTTTGTTCCTAAGATACAAATGCAACCTTAGTTTCAAGCCAAAGCTTCCAGGTCAGCCTTTCTCAACCTTTTCAACACAGAGGAACCCTTCAAATAACTTTCTGGTCTCAGGGAACTCCTGCTAAAAAAAATACTTCATCTACAACGCATGATAAGTTAATGTGATGGTCAGTGGGAAGAATATTTTTGGTTAGGAACTTATCTGTTTCATTTGGCTCTGTACTGATATATTTTAATGCTAAATCAAAAGAAATGCATAGGGTAAGGATGGCCAAGCCAAGCCATCTGTTGATGGCCCAGTTTCCCTTTTTCCCATGGTGGTTACAAAGGACTAAGCCCTACGAGGTGAGGGCTCAATCTCAGTGTACAGAATTTTAAAAAAAGCACCAAAGTTAGTGTGAAAACTTTCAACAGCAAAACAAGAACTTTGAAAGAAGTCGTCTATACTTCAAGCAGCGAGTTACGCACCTGTACTTTGAAGTATATTTTCCAAGGAACAGTGTTCTGTAGAGTAGCGGCCCACCTCTTGCCACTTGTTAAAATCGGAGTTTTCAGTAGAAGGAGAAATAAAACTGTCTGCTGCAGTAGACAGCTTTCAAGTGACATTTTCTGCCCAACGAACAAAAGCTGTTTAATCCTCCGCGGCCACCCATTGCCTTGCGCACATTTTACAGTGCAGAGCAGGGACTAATCAAGCCCCCTTTGATTAGCTCCTACCTTTTTATAGTGCACCTAATCAAGGAAAATAAATATCACTTCTGTTACAAATGAAATGCACAATTTTTTCCCCCCCTTTTCTCCATTGAATTGTAATTCTGCTCGAGACTGGTGCTTTCCGAGTGCTGCCATGATGAAGTAGGGGTCCAGCTGGGAGCAGCTTGCCAAAATTTATATAGAATCAGAGTTATCGCCCACACAACTTCTGCAGTGTTTCATATCAGTTTTGGGTCTTGTTGATAAACAGATGTTTTAAGGAACTATACCCTAAAACATAAATTTAAAGTCCGGTCCAGTCAGAATTGGAAAATAAACCTTGAGACCCAGGGAGGACAGCAGGCCTGCTTGCTTATTGGGCTTTTTCGTTTTTTTTCAGGCATTGCTGTAGTGCTTTATTTTCCTAAACTTCTTTTGTCAGTAATCTGCTGAGAATTTCTGCTTTTTATGCAAGAGAGAGAAATTTGTAATGCACCTTGTAACTTTAGCACAGTTTCAGTGTTTGCAGTAATTTAGGGGTCTCCAAACATTCTAAACAAAGGGCCAGTTTACTGTCATTCAGACTTTAGGGGGGGCGAACTTTGCCCAGTGGGAGTAAACAATGCCCCATCTTTGGTTATAGTGGAAGGAATAGTGCCCCATCTGTGGTGGCAGTGGAAGGAATCGTGTCCCATCTCTGGTGTCAATGGAAGGAATAATGCCCCATCTGTGGTGTCAGTGGAAAGAACCGTGTCCCATCTGTGGTGTCAGTGGAAGGAATTGCGCCCCATTTCTGGTGTCAGTGGAAGGAATAATGCCCCATCTGTGGTGTCAGTGGAAGGAATCGTGCCCCATCTTTGGTTATAGTGGAAGGAATTGTGCCCCATCTGTGGTGGCAGTGGAAGGAATCGTGTCCCATCTCTGGTGTCAATGGAAGGAACAATGCCCCAGCTGTGGTGTCAGTGGAAAGAATCGTGTCCCATCTGTGGTGTCAGTGGAAGGAATCGTGCCCCATCTCTGGTGTCAGTGGAAGGAATCATGCCCCATCTCTGGTGTCAGTGGAAGGAATCGTGTCCCATTTGTGGTGTCAGTGGAAGGAATTGCGCCCCATTTCTGGTGTCAGTGGAAGGAATAATGCCCCATCTGTGGTGTCAGTGGAAGGAATCGTGCCCAATCTCTGGTGTCAATGGAAGGAATCGTGTCACATCTGTGGTGCCAGTGAAAGGAATTGTGTCCCATCTCTGGTGTCAGTGGAAGGAATCGTGCCCCATCTGTTGGGTCAGTGGAAGGAATTGTGTCCGATGTTTGGTGTCAGTGGAAGGAATTGTGCCCCAACTATGGTGTCAGTGGGAGGAATAGTGCCCTATTGTTGGTGTCAGTGACAAGTTTTTTCCCTTATTGTTGGTGTCAGTGGCACGTTTTTTCCCTTATTGTTGGTGTCCCTGGCAGGAATAATACCTCAAGGGAAGAATAAAAGCAAGCAAAGGGCCCCCAGGCCGCAGTTTGGAGACCACTGCAGTAATGCATTAGATGCTCATTGGTTTCATTTGTTGTGTGGAATTGCTATTTAATGACTGGTCAATGAGCAAGACTTCTGCAAATATACTTGCCTAACATGTAACCATTAAGGCCGGAATCATACTCCTGCGTTGTGGCAACATGCATGTTACTGCAATGAATGTTATGTACATTGGTGAGCTATGCTGCCATTAATTCTGAATGGCACCCCAATGCTCCTTCCTAAATTAATGGCTGGCATTATGGCATGCTCGTTAAAATTAAAGTGGTCGTATATCTTTATATACCCAGTGATGTGACTGGCCTCAGGTGATACACAGAGATTAAACAAATCCTCCTACATAAGTTGTACCTATCTATCTGCAGTCTTCTCTTGTCTACATCTGTTCAAAGTGCTGAATTATAAAGCTTGTCTGAGCTGAAATTACACACTGCAGAGCTCAGTGAGGAGAGCTCTGAGAGCTGATTGGAGAACAGGGACATACCCCCTCCACACAGCACACAGGAACAGAGCTGAGGCTGTCAATCTGCTGTAGATCCCCCCCCCCCACCCCCGTCACCTTTCTTGTCAAAACTTGTCTGGCTGATAGCAGAGGAATGAAGCAGCAGACAGAAATGACACTTAGTGCTCTGGGTTGAGACAAGTACATACTAAAGAATGATATGCTTTGTTCATATATCATGCCTGAGGTTTACATCCACTTTCAAGTCTCATTGTTTTGCAAGCTTGGATTTGGGTGTGGGTTTGCTCACCCCTGGACCGCCGAAGTGTGGGCAGTAGACAGAACAAGCATTAGGTTTACAAATCTGATATGTTCTGCAGATTTGGAAGGAATTTGAGTAGATCAAGGTGGGGGTTGGCTGTGTTCTCATTTTAATTCCTGGCCTGTTAGGACCTAACTACAAAGTCAATTACTAATCTTATATTGACATGAGGCATTTGTCAACAAAGGTTTAATCTCCCCGCTACTGAGCAGTGAAAAGCACATGTAGATTAGGGCTTAGATATGGGATTGATACCTCAGGATGTTTTACTGATATAACACAAGTAGAGGGGGTTTTAAAAATTAAGTGGTCCGTATTTATAAGCCAAAATATTCTTTTAAAGTGAAAACACTAAGGCAAGACCTATATAACGCTAAAATATCTGTTATCCTTTAAAGTGATACTAAAGTCTCAGGTTTTTTTTTTTTTTAAATAACAAACATGTTATACTTGTACCTGCTCGGAGTAGTGGTTTTGCACAGAGCAGCCCGGCTCATCCCCTTCTTGGGTCCCCCGCCGGCACTCCTGGCTCCTCTCTCCTGCCGAGTGCCCCCACAGCAAGCAGCTTTCTATGGGGGCACCAGAGCCAAGCCACGGCTCTGTGTGTCCATTCAGACACAGAGCCCTGGCTCGTAACCCCCCCCCCATTGGCTCACTGACTTAGACAACAGCGGTAGCCAATGGTGCTTTGTCTCAGCCAAAAAGGAGGGAGAGTCCTGGAGAGCCGAGACTCTCGTGCAACATCGCTGGATCGAGATGGGGTTCAGGTAAGTATTACGGGGGCTGCTGCACACAGAAGGTTTTTTTTTATCTTAAAGTGGTTGTTAAGCCACAAAAATCCTCCCATCCCCTGTGTAACATAACAATACGTGTCCCTGTGCCTGTGTTATATAAAAAATATGCCATTCTGTAACTACATCAGAGCGTCTCCCAGCACTCACATGACTCCTCGGCTCTGTCCACTGCCCAGCTGACAGGTCCAATGGGCGGGGCCAGGCACTGCCGATGACATCAGCCAGGGAAGAGGGGAGAAGAGAGAGAGAGACACGAGAAGTCACGTGATCACCCAGAGACGGTCTCGTGTAGGTACAGATTGGCATATTTTTTAAATAACACAGGTATAGGCACACATATTGTTGTGTTACAGAGGGGTTGGAAGGATTTTATAGTAGTTATGAGAGCAGCGGGGGGGGACGACACAGGAGACAAAGTGCAGGGCTGCGGATGACGGAGGCACGTAAACTGACCACAGTGTCAGGGCTCAGCAGCCATGATAAGCTGTGGTCAGTTTACAGGGGGGAGGGTATAGCCAGGCAGGATCAGCCAGGTATTTTAGGTGATAGAAGGGGCCAAATTACACAGCACAAGCACTGTGCTGTATAACATGCTTTAAGGGAACAGGATCTGTTTTTTTTTTTTTTTTTTAGGTTAACAAACACTTTAATGCAAAGAATGCATTAGGATTAAAAACCTTCTGAGTTTAGAACCACTTTAAGGGCCTGTAATGTCTGTGAGGGGGTGTGTGGACATCCCTCCAAATTATTGCGTTTAGGTGTTTCCGAGGAAGGATACTATTGATGCTATAGCATACAAAGATATTTGAGGCAATTGTGCGTTCAACCTTGTGGTAGCAGTTTGGTGAATGTCCTTTTGTTCCAGCATCACTGTGACCTGCACAGAGCCATGACCTCAACCCTACTAAACATCCTTGGGATAATTTGGTATGCCAAGACGTTCTGTCCAACATCAGTACCTGACCTCACAAAAGTTTTTTGGTTGAACTGGTCAAAATTTCCACAGAAGTGCTCTAAAATCTTGGGGAAAGCCTTCTGAGAAGAAGAATGTAGTGGTCTGTTGTACTCACAGGGGGAGAGGGAAGGGTGTGAAAAATTCCATATTAATGTCTTTATTTTTTTAATGGAAAGGAAAGCCCAACTAACTCATATGAAGGAGTGAAACTCCAAGGTAGGTTGAGAAGTCCACAACCTATGTAGTGCAAATTCTTCTCAATTACTACGTTTGGTAAATCTAAGGCCCTTTTCACACGAGCGGACCGATTGGGTCTGCCTGTCAGTTTCAGATGGACCCGATTGGACCCTTCTTTGTCCTCTATAGAGCGGTGGGTGTAAACGGGCATGTGTCCGTTTACAGCCGCCAACATCCAATCTGATCGAATCTACTAAAAACGGATGAGGATTTGGTGTTTAGCAGATTGGATCGGGTTGCAGTCAGGTGTAAACAGACAGTCTGTTTACATCCAACCCCCCATCGAGGAGAGCGGGCTGTGTCTGTGTCCACTCTGCATAAGTGGAGAGGACACGGACCAGCCATCCGCCTGCTCAACGGGTATCAGCAGACAGATTCCTCTCTGAGCAGGCAAACTCCTGGCGGAGTTCGCCCCATGTGGAAGAGACCTAAAAGTAATTTTTCAAATATTGCACAATCCAAATAGAACATGTAAAGCTAGTTTTGCTAAATACAATACATGTATGCACATGGCCAATATATGCACATGGTGCTATTGGCAGCTACTCCCAGGATAGATCTGCTGTCTGCCTCTGTCACCTGGGGTCATCAAAATCCTTTCCATGTGTAGCTTATCTTACAGTCACATGTACCCTTGGTAACGAGCGGGTGTTTTTCAGCTTCGTAACCCGGTGCACCCTGTGACCCGTAAATTATTCTCTTTTGAGGAACTTCACATTAAATTTGAGATCCCCAAAAAACTTTTCTTCTCCTATCTTCAAATTAAGCTTTTTTTTGCTCTAAATCATCATCCCTGTCCTTAGAAAAACCTACTGCATGCAAATTATTATGTGCTCAGGGCCCATGTCAACCCGGCCTTATTTCATCCATATATAAAATTCTCCATGAGTCTACCCCGCTTAGAGATGTCTCCCATACCTATATGCAAAAATGGTCCAAAATTATTCAGACACCTCTTTCTCTCCCACAATGGCAAAGAATTTGGAAATCAATATCCAAAGCTTCAAGGTGCATGGAGCAGAGAGAGAGACAGCTTATAAAATCCTCTTGTTTTGGTACAGAACCCCAGAAGTTCTTTATACGTATGACCTCCCAGACCTGTTGGAAATCCCTGAAGATGTGGGTATCACATTTTCTGGGATTGCCCCGTGATCCAACCTTTTTGGATCTCGGTGCAATCTCTCCTTCAGGATCTTTTTGAGTTGGATTTTCCCCTAGACCCAGTTCGCTATCTATTGAGTCTCCTAAGCCTGGGTGTCTCCAAACATACCAGGAAATTGGTGACTTTTATTTTACTAGCTGCTAAAAGAGTAATAATACCCACCTGTTGGTTATCCTCTAATCCTCCTACACAGTCCCAACTGTTACAGACCATAGCTCACATACGCAGAATGGAACGTTTGACAGCAGTAGTTCACAACTCTCTATCCCACTTTTCAAAGGTATGGGATTGGTGGGATAACTCTCGATTTAACTCAGAAGCTATTCCTAACCCCCCTGATTGAACACCCTCCTTATTAAATTATTGCGGTGTTTTTTTCTATTTCTATCCATATGTTTTGTCAAAACCCATGGTGTTCCCCTCCCCTCTTATTTTTCTTGATGTTCTTAAATGTTATAGTTCTTTATCATGTTGTACTTCATTGGCCTGAAGATGGAGCCACAATAGGGTTATGAGGTATTCCTCACACATACTTAATCGGTTCCACTGGCCTATAACCCTAGTTCTTAACTTTTGCACTTTTCATAAGTGGTACATGTTACTTTTATGACTGGTTATGCCTTATTGTATTGTACTCTTATGCTGCCTAGACACGATCAGAATTTCCGACCGTGTGTAGGCTCCATCGGACATTTTCTGTCGGAATTTCGGACAACAAAAATTTGAGAGCTTGTTCTCAAATTTTCCGACAACAAAATCCGTTGTCCGAATTCCCGATCGTATGTTCACAATTCCGACGCACAAAATTCCATGCATGCTCGGAATCAAGCAGAAGAGCTGCACTGGCTATTGAACTTAATTTTTCTCGGCTCGTCGTACGTGTTGTACGTCACCGCGCTCTTGGCGTTCGGAATTTCCGACAGCATTTGTGTGACCGTGTGTATGCAAGACAAGTTTGAGCCAACATCCGTCGGAAATAAATATAGGATTTTGTTGTCGGAATGTCCAATCGTGTGTACGCGGCATAACATGTTACATCCTTTTTTTGATATGACAGGCTTTCTGGCTATGTTCCTCATATATTATTTTTTGTATTTTTTTGGAAAAGCCAAAAAATAAATACAATTATAAAAATAAAAAATAAATCCTTTCCATGTGAAGGAATCATGTGTGGTAGGTTCCAATGAAAACAGCATTGTCATGGGACACAGGGGTATCATCACACTGGGGGGGGGGGGGGGGTCACTTACATATGAAGATTTGCCGAACAGGATAAATTATCTTCATGTCTGTAGACAAATTCTTTTTTTTTTTGGTGGTTGCTGATGTTCTTTTTTTTAAAGTCTCCTGGTATGTTTCGGCCTCGTTTTCTTCAGATCAGCAGCCTGCATACGAGGCCTGCATTACAAGCTTTCAGCAGTAAAAAGTATATTATAAGCAGATTAGGACATGCTTCTGTGCATTTCTTTATTATTTATGATGCAGTGCACAGGAACCGTCCTCCATAAATACATCTCCAACAATTACAGTGCATATTTTTAATGCACCATTAAGTGACAAGACCATGATGCTTACTAAAAACATTGAAATAATGAGATTTAGCATCGCTAAAGCCGTAATGGTAGTGAAAGGGTCACAAAGGATTCAGGAACTGTAATGATACAGGACTGCAGGTATCCAGGGGAAGAGGAGGGGGGGGAGGGGGTAGGCGTTCAGGCGATTAGATTTTGCTCTTTCTCGGAGGCTGCTAGAAGAGATTGAGCCTTAGTTGCATTGTGTTATTCCTGTATTTGTAAGGTTGTTCACTTAACCCACCCAGCGACCCGTTAATACTGGAAGCCCCTGAGACCCGGATGGGAAACGCAGGCTGGTGGATCTGATTGAACAAGGTCCACAGGAAAATTCTATTTACACATTAGGAGCGAGGGGGATATCCACACTCTTTCCCTAGCGAGCGATGTGAGAAGCAGGTGCCAGACAAGTCATTCTTGTATAACACACTGCGGGCACATTGGTGCAGATGTTTAAAGGGAAAATTGACTTGATATTTTTAGTTTCGACATTACATCAGCAGCTTATTTGACAGATGAGACGAAAGATACTTTATACATTCATTCTGCATGCATTCATTAGACACCACAGACAGGCAGCTAAGGGAACGACAATGATATGCATTTACCTGTAGCAACCAAAAAGATTCCGTGCTCCGCAGTTGGGTCTGTTGAGAAGACTTCTGATTGGTCGCTAAGTTTTCTTAATCGTACATCACAGGACACAGGAGAGCTAAAGTGATTATATACGATCACCTTGTAAAACAACCCACTCACTTTAACCACTTCCATACCGGGCCTATTCTGGCACTCCTATCCTACTTTTTTTTTTGCTAGAAAATTACTCGTAACCCCCAAACATCATATATATATATATATATATATATATATATATATATATATATATAATTTTTTTTTTTTTTTTTAGCAGACACCCCAGGGAATAAAATGGTGGTCATTGCAACTTTTTATCTCACACGGTATTTGTGCAACAATTTTTCAAACGCGGGAAAAAAAAAACTGTTTCATGATTTAAAAATAACAAAACAGTAACGTTAGTCCATTTTGTTTTTGTATAATGTGAAAGATGATGTTACACCGAGTAAATAGATACCCAACATGTCACACTTTAAAATTGCGCACACTCGTGGAACGCAGCAGCGCTTTGCGGTGGTTTTAACCCTTTCTCGGACGCTAGCAGGGGGGTAAAACCGAATACTGCTGCTAAAACGACGGTAAAGCGGCGCTAAAAATAGCGTTGTTTTACCGCCGCCGCCGCCCCCGCCCCAGTGTGAAAGGGGCCTTATTTTTCTTCAAAGTTCTTTGTTTAAAATTTAAGGTTTTTTTTCCTGAAACGGCCCTCTTAAAATTAAAGTGATTGTAAAGTCTCATTTTTTTTTAAAAAAAAAAAAGAAGAAGAAAAATAACAAACATGTTCTACTTACCTGCTCTGTGCAGTTGGTTTTGCACAGAGCAGCTCAGATCCTCCACTTCTCGGGTCCGTCTTCTGTGCCCCTGGCCCCTCCCTCCTGTAGAGTGCCCCCACACAGCAAGCAACTTGCTATGGGGGCACCGGAGCCGAGTCACAGCTCCATGTGTCCATTCAGACACGGAGCCCCGCCCCCTCTCTCTTCTGATCGGCTAACTGACTTTGATTGACAGCCATGGGAGCCAATGGCACCGCTATGATGTCTCAGCCAATCAGGAGGAGAGTCCCAGACAGCTAAGACGCTTGTGGACATCGCTGGAGAGAGATGGGTCTCAGGTAAGTATTTAGGGGGTGCTGGGGAGGATGCTGCACACAGAAGTTTTTTCTATGCATTAAGTTAAAAAAACCTTCTGCCTTTACAACTCCTTTAAGGTGTGTGTTATATGCCGATAAATATGGTAATTTTTGTGTTTAGTAGCCTTTGTAAGTGCTATATCCTTTGTGGTGTTTTTCCTTGAATGAAACTATTTCCCATCTCCTGAAAGATCAAGTCATTTAAAGAGGAAGTAGAGTATATATATATATATATATATATATATATATATATATATATATATATATATATATATATATATATATATACAGGGGGTTTTTTTCAGCGGGAACGCAGTTCCGGCACCTCCAGTACTGAAAGTATTTTATGGTAAGGAGTGCTGGAGGGTCTATTGATGCTGGCTGCTGGGGGATCTAATGCCGCTGGTGAGGATCTATTTTTGTGTGAGGGTCTATTGTTGCTGGGTAGGTCTATTGTTGTTGGTGGGGGGGTCTCTTGTTGGGGGGTTAATTGTTGCTTGGAGGGATCTACTGTTGAGGGAGAGGTTTATTGTTGCTGGCTGCTGGAGGGTCTATTGATGCTGGCTTCTGGGAGATCTGTTGTTCCTGCTGGGGGTCTATTGTTGCTGGGTTGGCATTTTGTTGCTGGAGGGGGGTGTATTGTTACTGGGGGTCTATTGTTGGTGGGGTAGGGCTATTGTTGTGTGGGGGATCTATTGTTGCTGGGGTGGGGTCTATCAAATTTAACACAAATTACTTAGTAGCACAAAATGATACTTGGTTCTGTATTCTCTAAAAGGGGGGGGGGGTACTGGAAGGTGGGTAGCGGGTGGAACCAAAGGATGGTGCTCAGAGGTGGGTAGGGGGCAGAGACTAAGGGTGCATCAGAAGGGGGGGGGGGGGTTCCTGCACCTTTTCTTTGAGAAAAAAAGCCCTGTGTATATATATATATATATATATATATATATATATATGTATATACAAATATATACATATACGGTATATACATATATATATATATATATGTATACGTATATATATATATATATATATATATATATATATATATATGTGTGTGTATATATATATATATATATATATATATATATATATATATATATATACATACACACACATATATATATATATATATATATATATATATATATATATATATATATATATATATATATATATATATATATATGTACTCTGCCCTGACAGCACATGGTCTTTCTGCCTGCAGATTCAGAGTGAGAGAGAATGCTTCCACACTTTTCCTTTAAGCAGAGTCGCTCAGTGGAAGATCTTTCCCATCTTCCCACCTCCACACCTCCACACAGAGCAATAATGCTAATGCAAAGGGGGTGATTAGGGTGTGCCCAGGCACACCCGGCATACCCTGTGCGCACACCTATGGTATGCATGTATATGTGTGCCTGTACCTAATCCATTCACATTTGGGAAGTATTCTGTATACCTTTCGCCATCTTTTCAAATAAATTTGGTTTCAATGAAGTGGCCCATTTTTCTGTCGTTTTTTTTCCTACAATGGTTGTAATAAGTATATCTTATTCTTACTTTATTCTAGTAAGAGCAGCCAGAGAGCTCACCCCACTGCATGCGCGGAATGTCTGCGATTTTTCTCAGCTCCAATTGTTAGCAGGGCTGCTGCTTTGACAAATTGGTACGGTGCACCTGGATTAGGTCACGTTGGCTGACCCTTCACCCGAGGCCCAATTATCGGCCCGAAGGGCACGGCGAGTGGCACCTGAGCTGGCGATTGCCTGAGAAAAGCAGTCATTAGCAGACAGGATAGAACTCCTACCTTTTGAATTTTTGATCTTTTTTTTCCCTTGTTATAATGAGTACATGGCGATCTTGCTTCTCCCAGTCTGCTGGTGTTTCCTGGTCTGGCATTGCTAATGATTGCTTATGATGTATTTCCAACAGATAACAAATAGCAGGCTGAATCTACGACAGAGCTGTTATACTTACTTTTAAAACTTTTACACCCCCACCGCTGCCTCTCCTTGACGAAGAATAATTCTTTGAAATCCACAGTCACTAGAAATGTGTCTGGTGGCTGATTCTGCTGCGTTTATTGTGTAAAAGGAATCCAGGATCAAAGTAACTGTTCACAATTAGTGACATCACACGGCAACACAAGGCAAAGTTCAGGGAAACGTTCTTTTATACCAGGCAAAGGAGGATTGTATGTTTGGATTCCAAATGATTGCATGATATAGTGTATGTATGCAGAGGTTGTTTTCCTGTTGGCTTGAAAACATAAATCTGATCTTCTTTTTTTCTGCATATCCTACAAGCAACACGTAGATTAAGGTGCGATTTACACACAGCTGCAGCAGGACCCCCTTCACACTGTTGTAGTATGTGACCCAACATGTTAACATGCAGCATTTCCCATGTTAATATGAGTTGCATAAGTGCCGGTTCACACTGGTGCGATTTCTGATGTGACGCGAGTCGCACAGAATCGCATGACAAGGAAAAGCACATTGTTTTCAGCGGCGCCCGTTCTCTATCATCCCCCTCAGTTTTATTTCATATTTTTTTCTCTGTTATCCTTTACCTGTTTGGAAAAAAAAGGTAAGAAAAGACAGAGGGCAAAAAAAAAAGAAAACAAAAAATTAATAAAAAGGGAAAAAAGTAAAAAAAAATAAAAAGGGAAAAAAGTTAAAAAAAATAATAAAAAGGGAAAAAAAAAAGTAATAAAAAGGGAAAAAAGTAAAAAAAAATAATAAAAAGGGAAAAAATTTAAAAAAAAAAAAACAATAAAAAGGGAAAAAAGTAATAAAAAGGGAAAAAAGTAAAAAAAAAAAGTAATAAAAAGGGAAAAAAGAAAAAAAAATAATAAAAAGGGAAAAAAGTAAAAAAAAATTTAAAAAAACTTAATAAAAAAGGAAAAAAGTAAAAAAAAAATAATAAAAAGGGAAAAAAGTAAAAAAAAAATAATAAAAAGGGGAAAAATTTAAAAAAACTTAATAAAAAGGGAAAAAGGTAAAAAAAAAAAGTAATAAAAAAGTAAAAGAAAAAGGGGAAAAAAAGTGAAAAAAAAGGGAAAAAAATAAATAAAAAAAGGGGAAAAAAGTAAAAAAAAAAAAATAAATAAAAAGCTAAAAAATTTTAAAAAACTTAATAAAAAGGGAAAAAAATTAAAAAAGTAATAAAAAAGTAAAAAAAAAGTAATAACAAGGGAAAAAAGTAAAAAAAAAAAAGGGAAAAAAGTACAAAAAAAATAATTAAAAGGGAAAAAAGTAAAAAAAAAAAAAAAAAGGGAAAAAAGTAAAAAAAAAAAAATAAATAAATAAAAAGGGAAAAAAGTAAAAAAAATAATAAAAAGGGAAAAAATTTAAAAAACTTAATAAAAAGGGAAAAAAGTAAAAAAAAGTAATAAAAAGGGAAAAAGTAAAAAAAAAAGTAATAAAAAGAGAATAAAGTAAAAAAATAGGGAAAAAAGTAAAAAAAAAAAATAAAAAAAGGGAAAAATTAAAAAAAAAAATAATAAAAAGGGAAAAAAGTAAAAAAATAAAATAAAAAGGGAACAAATTAAAAAAAACTTAATAAAAATGGAAAAAAGTTTAAAAAAAAATAATATTAATGGAAAAAAGTAAAAAAAATAATAAGTGTGATTGAGAACAGAAGAAGACAGGAAGGGAGTTGAAATAATAAATATAACAAGGATAGAGAGAAAATGAAAACAGGAAAGAAATGGGGCAGTCACTGTCATCTTCATTAGGAAAACCATCCGTTAATTATCCTGCCAGATTCATTGTCTTCTATTGGGATTTTATAAAAGAAATGAGTTAAATGCCACTTCCTGCTTATAACTGTCAGACAATAATTGGTTTGACGTCGTTACCGTAATGGATCAGATCTTGATACATAACGTCAGAATATATAATGTGATACAGTAAAAGCTGATTCCAGTGAAATATAATGACACGCATGATCAGTAAAGGACAGATGACTTTATAATTGCTCATTAGCGATCATTTACATAATCAGTGCAGAAACTAATAATAGCCGTGTTACTGATTTTGCCACTTAATTGTTTTTTTTTTTTTTCTTTCTTTATTGAAAAGCGGCGAAAATGTTCTGTAGAGAGTTGTATGTGATTGGAGTGCCAAGGAAAGCATTGTTGTAGGGCGAGTTCCAGAAAGTTTACAATCTAGAGGGATTGAAAGACATTTGAAATTGGACTCTGATTTCAGCTAAAAGACAAAAACATTATGGAAAGTCTGCTGAGCCATAACTACAAACTCTCCCTTGTTTTGGAGGAGCTCATTTATAGTCATTTCTACAAAAAAGAAAAAAAGAAAAGTTAGTTACAAATACCACAGCTGCTGACTTTTAGTATACAGACACTTATCTTAGAACCTCTGCCAGCTTTATTTTTGCCATCTGTGCCCCACTGAGAAGAATTCCCTTTACTTCCTGTTCCATAGCCAGAAGAGGAAGTGAGGGGAAACCTCTGGCAGTGACCAGAACTAGTTTCCACTCTTTTTGTTTTTATTTAACCACTTCAGCCCCGAAAGAATTTACCCCCTTCCTGACCAGAACACTTTTTTTGCGATTCGGCACTGCGTCGCTTTAACTGACAATTGCGCGGTCGTGTGACTTGTCTCCCAAACAAAATTGATGTCCTTTTTTCCCCACAAATAGAGCTTTCTTTTGGTGGTATTTGATCACCTCTGCGGTTTTTATTTTTTGCGCTATAAACAAAAAAATAGCGACAATTTTGAAAAAAAACGCATTATTTTTTACTTTTTACTCTCCCCAAGGCTGAGTCCATGACTATAATGGGAAGTTGAACAGAATTTAGGCGCCAGTCACTTTACGTATTTTTCAATGCTTTAATGAGAACTTGAGAAAAGTTGTAGAAAAGAGGGGTTTAGGGGAGGTTTTAGATACACTTTTTAGCAGATCACTTACAGACTCCTTGGATCTAAAGGACAAAACATCTTTCTTTTATCAGATCTTGAATACCTTGGTAGGTCTTTCACACAGACCTAGAAACCGGTAGGATGTCTGGACAAGCCTCTCTCACAGACTTAGCAACCAGTAGAACTCTTGGATAGGTCCCTTTCACTGACTTGGCAACCAGTAGAACTCTTGGATAGTCCCTCTCACAGACTTGGCAACCAGTAGAACTCTTGGATAGGTCCCTCTCACAGACTTGGCAACCAGTAGAACTCTTGGGTAGGTCCCTCTCACAGACTTGGCAACCAGTAGAACTCTTGGATAGGTCCCTCTCACAGACTTGGCAACCAGTAGAACTCTTGGATAAGTCTCTCTCACGGACTCAGCAACCAGTAGAACTCTTGGACAGGTCCCTCTCACAGACTTAGCAACCAGTAGAACTCTTGGATAGGTCCCTCTCACAGACTTAGCAACCAGTAGAACTCTTGGATAGGTCCCTCTCACAGAATTAGCAACCAGTAGAACTTTTGGATAGGTCCCTCTCACAGACTTAGCAACCAGTAGAACTCTTGGATAGGTCCCCCTCACAGACTTAGCAGCCAGGAGCTTTGTTACCTTGTTTAGATTGTGGAACAGCTTGACAGTACCTGAACCTTTGAGCCGATCCAGCGATACTGTAAGGGTAGTTTAGATATAGGTGCGTCCTCCAAACCAGTCACCAGGCCCTTCTGGGAGACCAGCCTTCATCCTGGCCCCCTCCAGCAAGGGTCCTCCCCTGGATCTTCTCAGCTTGGCTCGGCTTCTTCCACACAGGCAAGACAGCCTAAGGACCACCTCAGGATTAGTGGACCCCAGACAGGCTTTTGGGCCTTCTTGCAGAGTATGCACCAGCACATCCTCAGGCCAGGAGGGCCCCGAGGTAATGACTGACTAAGAGCACATGGCATCTGTACAATTAATACCCCCTCCCAGAATGCACAGCAGCCAGGCACCTACTACTGGGCTGTTTCTGGAAAAAGAATATTCATTACAGCTCAACCTAGTTGTAATTCTCACACTGTCCTGTGGTATCAGTGACACCTACTGGCAACAGTGGGAAATGCACAACTCAGCCAAGTTTAGAACAGAACCAAATACACAATCAAATCTGAGCTGATTACAGCTCAGCCAAAAACTAAATTTACACTATATCCCCAATTTGAGGAACAAGGGACTACATACTTATTAAAGAAAATAAATAAATGTTGCCATTTGTAAAAGTATTCAGGATGGGCAGGGCTGGACTGGGACAGAAATTTGGCCCTGGACTTCATCCAGACTGGGTCCACTTTAATTTTGCAAACACGCACAAAAACAGTATCCTGTGCACTTGCGCGAGAGTGACGTCATCACGGCTCGGCTGTCCACACAGCAGAAGCACGCAAACCCAGAAGGAAGACCGGGGGAAGGGGGAAGCCCCTGGCAGCAGTGACAGCGCGCTGCTGGAGGGCTTTGCTTCGAAGTTAAGTTTGTCATGTGACAATAAAATCATGCTAACACTGCAAGGGCTGGTTTAGATCCAGGCCAGCATGCAAAAGAAAGATTTGCCTAGTTGATCCTCCATCCTACTAGACTAGTCCTCAGAGAGTCTTCTCCCCCATGCTCCTGCGGTCTAAGGTCTTCTGATGTCATCAAAACGAATGCAGAAACCATAGCCCTACACTGGACGCGATGATAAGTCTTCCTCCACATGATGTGTTCTCCTTCCCCATGCTCCTAGCAGTGTAGGGCTATGGACCCTAGCAGGGTCCATAGCCCTACACTGGAAGGATGATGCCTTGATGACATCAGAAGAGCTTAGACAGCTGGAGCATGGGGGAAAAGACTCTCTGAAAACCGGTCTAACGAATGACCCGAAAAACGGAAAAAAAAAAATGAATGAAACTAAAACTTAAGACTCCTGGCCACTTATTAAAATTAGAAGAAAAGCGGCTTAACCTTAAACTACGTAGAGGGTTCTTTACTGTAAGAGCGGCAAGGATGTGGAATTCCCTTCCACAGGAGGTGGTCTCAGCAGGGGGCATCGATAGTTTTAAAAAACTATTAGATAAGGACCTGAATGACTGCAACATACAGGGATATACAATGTAATACTGACATATAATCACACACATAGGTTGGACTTGATGGACTTGTGTCTTTTTTCAACCTCACCTACTATGTAAAAACGAAAACCTGCAACAAAAATGTCATTTTTGGTGAGATATTCCCAATAGGAAATCATGTCTAAGGCCGGGTTCACATGGTGCGACAGGACAGGCGTCCTACTTTGGATCCGACTTTGCCCTGCAACTTGAAGCCGACATGTGTCCGACTTTCAATGAACAGGGATGCGACTTGGATACCCGCCAATACCAGGCACTGTGTTTGGTATGAATCTTGAGGGGGAACTCCACGCCAAATTTTAAATAAAAAACCGGCATGGGTTCCCCCTCCAGGGGCATACCAGGCCCTTGGGTCTGGTATGGATCTTAAGGGGAACCCCCTACGCCGAAAAAACGGCAAAATCCATATGTGACTCTTATCCGAGCACACAGCCTGGCCGGTCAGGAAAGGGGGTGGGGGTGAGCGAGCGCCCCCCCTTCCTGAACCGTACCAGGCCGCATGCCCTCAACATGGGGCCCATGTTGATGAGGACAAGGGCCTCTTCCTGACAACCCTGGCCGTTGGTTGTCGGGGTCTGTGGGCGGGGGGACTTATCGAAATCCGGGTGCCCCCTTTAATAAGGGGGCCCTCAGATCCCAACCCCCCACCCTATGTGAATGAGTATAAGGTACATCGTACCCCTACCCATTCACCTAGGAAAAAAGTGTCAATAAAAAAAAACACACTAGACAGGTTTTTAAAATAATTTATTAGGCAGCTCCGGGGGTCTTCTTCCGACTTCGGGGGTCTCTTCCCTCTTCTCCGCGCTCTCCGGCTTCTTCTCTGCGCTCTCCGGTTCTTCTCCCGTATCTTTTGCCGTGTGCGCGGTCCGCAATGACTTATATAGGAATGGAGCGTGGTCACTGGGTGATGTCACCCGGTGACCCCGCCCCTTATTACGTCACAGTCCCGGGGGCATGATGGGACTTTTTCCAGGTTTTAAAATTTTTGGATTTTCGTTCTTATTTTTATGATTTTCTTTCTTTTGAATTTTTGTTCTTATTGTCAAATTTTTCGAATTAACAGATTTTCGAATTTACGAATTTTTGAATATTCGAATTTACGAATATTTGAATTTACGAATATTCGGGAAAAATACGTTAAAAGGGTTTTCTTTCATTCGGATATTTCCGAATTAACAAATTTGTCGAAATCCGTAAAAAAAAAACAAATTTGGAACGAAACAAATTGCACATGTCTAATGCCTGATATCTGACTTGTATCTTAGTGCAGACTTCTGGGAAAATCAGTGAGCCAATCACACAAGCAGGAAATGATGTTTTTTGGGGGAGGGGGGCGCTCTTGTACACATTCTGTATACAGAACACCTCCAGGTTGGCATATTCAGAGAATTACAGCGGCTGCAGATTGAAAAGGAAAGGTCATTTTTAATAACATTCAATTACAATATGACTAGTGCTGTAATTGTATACGTTATATTATATATATATTTTTTTTTTTCTTATTTGCTATTTTTTTCCCCCTCGAAAGTAGAGTTACCCTTTAAATAACGTTTTCAGTTTGTGGTGCCCAGATGCAGTGTAGTTGCGTTTTATTAATGCAGTTGTCACATTAGTGTATCATTTCATGGATCTATATGTTGTTATTTGCATCTTTCCTAACGTAATAATGTCTCGCCGGTTATTGCCCGTGTTTTTTATGAACAAGGCTCAGTGTTTTTAAACATTGGATCGTGTCCTGGCGGGCAGATCCTGCTGGGAGTCGTAGTATTTATTAAACAGCTTTTTATGTTAAGTTCCAACCCTGTGAGCTTCAACCCCTAAGAATTGTATAATTTCCTAGGAGCAGTGCAGCAATTATCCCTGAGCATGTAATCTGACACGACCATTTACATATTTATATTGCCTATCAAGTAGAAGCTGACAACAGTGGGTGGACTTGTTCAGAAGTCATTGCCATTTATGTGAAGAAATGGAATTAAATTAACTGCTGCTCTAATAACAAATGCAAGCAATGGGCTATTGTGTCACGTTGGTTTTTTTTTTGTGTTTTTTTGTGTTTTTTGTGTTTTTTGTGTACATGTCTAAACCCAGTCAGTAAAATCTCATATAAGCCTTAACATGTTTATATCATTTCAAAAGTTAATTTTCAATATTTTTCATTCTTCAGCCTTCATTAGATGCATAGATAACATTGGTAGATTTAATCCTATATTACCCCGTACCTCCCTGGCGGTATGATTATTTCGGATTTTAGGTGCTGAAAGCGGTACAATTACGGTATTTTGCATGTAAATTTAGCGTTTTATATTGTAGGGCTGTAATTTTTAACAATAACACACTTAAATCTGTCCAAACAAGAGTCTAGTAGATATCCCGGGTATGATAAAGTTTGAAACATAAAAACATAAATTATAATATAATAAATAAATATAAATAATTAAAAAAAAATAATAATATAATAAAATAAATTTCCCCACGATTCACTATCGCTCAATTCTGCAAGTGTTCTAATTTACTATCGCTGTTTTCTAGCTGGTCTAAAGCCACTTTTGACGTAAAGGGACACTTTTTGGTTGCTATGGACAATCTCCAGTTTCCAGGCAGAAAGAACAATATATATAACATAAAACTGCATGCAGGGCATGGGCCAAAGCACTGGGGACAAAAGGGATGTGACATGATTTCATACAGTACTGTAATCTGTATGTGTTATGGTTTTTACATTTTTTAAATTTGCCTCCAGGCTCCGCCCCCGTGCGTCGCGGCGTTCGCAGGGAACGGAGCCTGGCACTGAGAGGCTTCGGAGGAGACAGAGCCCGCAGACACAGCGGGGGGACGTCGCAGGATCCTGGGGACAAGGTAAGTAAAGCCGCACCAGGATCCTGCAATGTAATGCCACACTCGGGGAAACCGTCAGGGAGGCTACGCCCTGTACACACGATCGGAGTTTCCGACGGGAAATGTTGGATGTCAGGCTGTTGTCGGTAAATCCGACCGTGTGTACGCTCCAAAGGACAATTGTTGTCGGACTTTCCGCCAACAAATGTTGGATGGCAGGTTCTCAAATTTTCCGCCAACAAATGTGTGTTTTGGATTTTCCAAGCGTGTGTACACAAGTCCGTCGCACAAAAGTCCAAAGTACAAACACGCATGCTCGGAAAGCAAGGACGAGCCGGAAGCGGTCGGTCTTGTAAACTAGCGTTCGTAATGGAGAATTAACGTTCGTAACGCGGCAAATTATGAAATCTCGAAATGCAGCGCACATTCTCTTCTTCTTTAATGGGATAATAATGAAGCTGCTTTGCTGGTGATACTGATGGAGTTATTGCAAACAAATTTTCAAAGGCTTTTTTTTTCTAGTGATATCAAGAATAATATTATTATGTTTTTTTCTTTGGCGCAATTTACCACAACACCATTATCCTGTAGTTTTTAAGATCAAAGATACAACTATGTTGGTGTCCCTTGTTAATTTTACATTGTATTTTTTTAAATGTAACTGCCTACTCCCAAACTGTCATTTGAAGTAAAACACATAGCCAAGTATTATTCTCCACAATATTTTTATTGTGCATTAAAAAAAGAAAACAAATAAAACTATACATGCTATCTGCCAATAGAACTTAACCAAAAAGTGCATTCTATGCATCCAAAAATATAGAAAATATACCAAATCAAATCATTATTATTCAACCAAAAATGTCAAAGTAATAACTCCAAGGCCAAAAATAAATAACATGTTATCTCCTCCGATTTCGCAACATGTCTGGTTGATGAACGGCCGTTCAGAAACGAACTGGAAAGCACAAAATGAAAAGCGCGAAAAGAAAAGCGCGAATCAACACTCACCAGACTTCTGCTAACATGAAATTAGCAGAAGGAGCCCAAAGGGTGGCGCTAAAGAGCTGAAAAAACACGTGGTACGTCACTACATTCGTATTTGTTGGCCAATAATTGTGTGGCCGTGTGTATGCAAGACAAGTTTGGGCCAACGCCCTTCAGACAAAATTCCACCGTTTTGTTGGCCAACAATCCGATCGTGTGTACGAGGCATAACTCTTGCCTATAATAGATGCTCTTAATAATTTACACATTTTATTTCCCTTTGATTTTTTTATTTTCTGTTTTTATTTTCCTCGCATTTGATTTTACAATTTATATTTATTTTCTTATTAATTTCCTTTTTTATTAAGTTCTTATTATGTCCAAACTCGTGTATTATACAAATTCTCTTGAACCAACATGAAGCTTTGATAATACATATTGTATATATATTATATTGTTCATATAACACATGTATGAAAGTCTATCCTTTTCAGTGATTTATACATATATTTATATTATATGTAATTGACATACTTTCATATGATTCGTGTTTGTTAATATCTTTTCAATAAAAAGTTTGTAATAAAAAAAAAAAAATAATACCTGGGGATCCTGCCATAAAGGTCTGACAAGGTTCTGCCCTTGTGTCCCGGTTGCCCCCCTGTGTTGTCACCCTGCCATATGGACTTTTTATGAAGACTATACCAGTGACTATATTAACGCACATTATATAGGCATGGGGCACTGTCACCATCAGGAAACCTGCGCTAATGTTAGGGTCACACTGTATTGTGTGGCACGCCCCATGCTTGTGCGGGCACGGTAGCCTATTCATTTCAATGGGCTGCTGTAACTGCATCTCCTGCCCCTGCCCGTTTTTTGAAAACGTGACCACATGGTCACCATGCAGTTTCATGCGCCCAAAAGCACGCTGCATTTTCCAACGTGGGGGGGGGGGGTGCCATTAAAAATGAATGGCACCCCCACGAATCTGCAAAAGAGTAGCACACGTTGGCTGTGGGTGCTGGAACGTGTGCGATTTACACGCATTCCCACACCCACAATAGTGTGAACCTAGCTTAGGAAACGCCATGCAGCCAAAGCTGGAGTGCATGTAGACAGGAGGTGGGTGCAAAGATGTTGCAAGAGAGCGGCAGCACTTAGATGCAACAAAGAGAGCAATAAAAGATGGACAAAAATGTAACCACTTCCCGACCGACCAATAGCAGCAGATTTACAGCTGCAGGGCGGCCGTACTCTGCAGGATCACGTATATACAGTATATAAGATTCTGCACTTCCGGGTCTCGGGCGCGAGTGCGTGCCGCCGCCAGCTCGCTCCCGCTGTGATTTTACATAGTTGGAGCTATTCATTGAGTACCACGGACCCCGGTGTCCGCCAGCACCCACTGATCGATCGGTAAACTGGCTATGTAACCAAGGCAGATTGCCGTTCTGTCAGTACAGAAGGAATGGATTCTGTGTGCCTGTAAAGCAGGTACACCGATCCATGCCTTCCACTAGTAAAAACACCTCCCCCGCTACACTGAAACACCAACTAGGCACACCTGTTGATCAGCCCCCGATGTTAACCCCTTCCCAGCCAGTGTCATTAGAACAGTGACAGTGCATATTTTTAGCACTGATCACTGTATTCAGTTGGGTTCACATATGAGCAGGCAGCGGCTCACAGCAGGGGTCCGGTGTTTCCTCGTTCACCATTTCAGGTCCTATTTCAGCCTGAATTTTTGGCTGAATTCCAACCTGAAACGGACCAAAAGACACACAGGACTATGCAAATCGCACCGGAGCCGCTGCGGAGATGTGTGAACCGGCTCCATAGAGAGACGGTCACAATCTCCTGCTGTGCGAATTGGATGCGGGGAAACCCACATCTTATTCGCACTAGTGTGAACTCAGCCTTATAGGGCGTACACACGGTCGGACTTTGTTCGGACATTCCGACAACAAAATCCTAGGATTTTTTCCGACGGATGTTGGCTCAAACTTGTCTTGCATACACACGGTCGCACAAAGTTGTCGGAAAATCCGATCGTTCTAAACGCGGTGACGTAAAACACGTACGTCGGGACTATAAACGGGGCAGTGGCCAATAGCTTTCATCTCTTTATTTATTCTGAGCATGCGTGGCACTTTGTCCGTCGGATTTGTGTACACACGATCGGAATTTCCGACAACGGATTTTGTTGTCGGAAAATTTTATCTCCTGCTCTCCAACTTTGTGTGTCGAAAAATCCGATGGAAAATGTCCGATGGAGCCCACACACGGTCGGAATTTCCGACAACACGCTCCGATCGGACATTTTCCATCGGAAAATCCGACCGTGTGTACGGGGCATTAGTGTCACTGGTCCCCAAAAAGTCAGGTGTCCGATTTGTCCACCGCATAATCGCAGTCCCGCTATAAGTTGCTGATCGCTGCCATTACTAGTAAAAAAAAAATGAAATAGATAAACCAGCAAAATAGCAAACCAATCAATATACGCTTATTGGGATTTTTTTTTGTACTAAAAATATGTAGCCGAATACATATTGGCCTAAATTGATGAAGAAATTAGATTTTTAGCAGAAAGTAAAAAGTATAGTTTTTTTCCCCCCTAAATTGTCAGTCTTTTAGTTGATAGCGCAAACAAATAAAAATCGCAGATGTGATCAAATACCAGCAAAAGAAATCTCTATTTGTGAGAAAAACTGGACATACATTTTATATGGCTACAACGTCACGCAGTGCCGCATCGCAAAAAAAATGGCCTGGTCAGGAAGGGGGGTAAATCTTCCAGGGGTGAAGTGGTTAATGGCACTTGTCAATGGTATACGGTCTGTTAGGCAACTTGATGTCCTTCAGTTAGTGTTTACATCTACTTAAACCCAAAAACGGATTTGTGGAGTTGCTTTTTATCCTTTTATCTCTACAGTTTTGATTGGTTGGTAAGTGATGTGCGCAGGAACAGTGGATTGTGGGAAAAGATTAATAAGCTTCATCCTCCTCTTAGATAGTTATATTGTCATTTCTGGTATTAACACAATGTGTTGTCTTTGTATTGTACTTATTGTTCCCGAGTCTCGGTAATACTGTCATCATTTATTTTGTTGATTTCCTATATTTCTTTTAGAAAGAACAAATGTATAGATTTGTCCATTGGACAGATTGTACTAACTGTCAGCATAAAACATAATTATTCTGATGTATCAGAATCCTCGCCCTTTACTTTTCATGACTCAAGTCACATCAGAAGTCACACTAATGTGAACCGGCACTTAGATGTATTATTATATGGTCCGGCAAGTATGCTAATTCAAAGGACAATATTGAATGATATATTTCAGTGTTCTGATATTTCTGTCATTACCTTTTGTGTGTCGACAGAGTATTATTTAGCCAGCATTGAAAACCCCAAACCATTTACCTACTAACTAATATGCTCTAAACTAAAAAACAGTAGCACTCTCATGCTCCAGAGGCTGCATATTATGGGCACAGAGGCTGCATATGATGGGCACAGTGGCTGCATTTCATGGGCACAGTGGCTGCATTTCATGGGCACAGTGGCTGCATTTCATGGGCACAGAGGCTGCATATGATGGGCACAGAGGCTGCATATGATGGGCATAGTAGCTGCATTTCATGGGCACAGTGGCTGCATATGATGGGCACAGAGGCTGCATATGATGGGCACAGAGGCTGCATATGATGGGCACAGAGGCTGTATATGATGGGCACAGTGGCTGTATATGATGGGCACAGTGGCTGTATTTCATGGGCACAGTGGCTGCATATGATGGGCACAGAGGCTGCATATGATGGGCACAGTGGCTGCATTTCATGGGCACAGTGGCTGCATATGATGGGCACAGAGGCTGCATTTTATAGGCACAGTGGCTGCATTTTATAGGCACAGTGGCTGCATTTGATGGGCACATTGGCTGCATATGATGGGTACAGTGGCTGCATGTGATGGGCACAGTGGCTGCCTTTGATGGGCACAGAGGCTGCATTTTATGGGTCACAGTGGCTGCATGTTATGATCACAGTGGCTGCATATGATGGGTACAGTGGCTGCATGTGATGGGCACAGTGGCTGCCTTTGATGGGCACAGAGGCTGCATTTTATGGGGCACAGTGGCTGCATGTTATGGTCACAGTGGCTGCAATTAATGGGGTTTTTTTTTCAATATCTTTCAGAATTTTTCAGTTTGCTTGCGCCCCCCCCCCCCCCCCCAAATATTTTGAGCACCAGCTGCCACTGCCAGAAGTTGAGTCCTGTGGCTGGTGACACTGTACGCTGGTGATGGTTGGGATGTAAGGCTCGCCAGGCTCAGCATAGACTACAGGAAAATTCCCCCCCAGCACACAGGGTCAGCAGACTGTAAAGCTAAAATAGAAAAAGATGATGGTAACTGGTTTCACCTTGGTTCTCCACCAATAGAAGCTTTTGTGCATGTGGGGCTTAATCATGGAGGCCAGTACAGGACAGTCTGCTGATCCTGTATGTGGCCAGGCACCATTTTCCTGCCGTTATTTACCTAATGAGCTGTGGCGTTGAAATAAACAATAAAACAAATGATTTGTAATATGTCAAGTGGAAATAAAATTATACACACAAAGGGGTTGATTTACTAAAGCCAAATAGAATGTGCACTTTGTTCTCTGCAAGTGCAGTTGCTCCAAAACTAAAGTAAAGCTTCACTTTGCAAAGAATACCCAATCACACGCAAGGAGAATAAAAAAAACATCATTTTAGCTTGCATATCATTGGATGATGGAAATCGGCAGAGCCTCTGCCCATTTACTAAGCTCTGGAGCAACTGCACTTTGCAAAGTGAATAGTCTACTAGCCTTTCGTAAATCACTCCCTAAATGTCTAATGCCACCTCGCCCTCCCACCTTGTCACCTTGCCCTCCCATACACCGCTAATAAATAAAACTACAGACCTTAGATCAGGTAAGTTTGTACACAGTTTCTAGCAACCTAACGTACTGCCTGTGTTTACATTGGAGCTCTAAGTTGGCTGAATGCAGTACTGCCCCTGCCCTGATAATTTGATTACAATTCTATTGGTTGCTCATACATTAGTTCCGGGCTTCATCCTCCAGCAGGACTGTAAAGTGACTATACAGAACTAGCCTCATGCTCAGCCCTTATTCACATGAATTTGTTAAGTGCTAGTTCTGAAAGAGTGCAGGGAGCTTAATAAATCATCATGCACTTTTGCATTTGTTGACTTTGAGTCCCAAACAGTGGGGTTGATTTACTAAAACCGGGGAGTGCAAAATCTGGTGCAGCTGTGCATGGTAGCCAATCAGCTTCTAACTTCAGCTTGTTCAATTAAACTTTGACAAAAATCCTGGAAGCTGATTGGTTTCTATGCAGAGCTACACCAGATTTTGCACTCTCCAGTTTTAGTAAAACAACTGCATTGTATGTGACATGGATAGGTTGCCTTCCTTATGAAGGATAGAGCAGTGACTACCCTGTCTCCAGTGGCGTCGCTAGGGGGTGGCTTCTGGGGCCATAGCCCCCAATCTGGGGCCGCATGAAAGAGCCGGCAGGCAGATTGGGAGAGTCGGAGAGCAGGCGGGCCGCAGAACAGAGCCGCCATTATATACATGTGTATGCCTGCCCTAGCATATAACTTTCTTTACTTTGCTGCTTTTGGCTCTAGCCCCAGATCTTTTGTAGACCTCTGCTTGTCTCCATTGTGTGTATAGGCCCATGACATTACACAAATGTGTAACTTGGGTTGGGGGGGTCCCTTATGCTAAACCCTATAAAAAAATATATATTATAATGCAGCCTACCAGCCCTTAGATGTGGCTGTTGCTTTAATTTTCTTTGTGAGAACTGTTTTGCTTCATTCTCATCCTGTGATCCTGCTAGTAACATACTTCCGGTCTTTGGGTGACAACAGTCACTCACTGTGTTGTAGCTGATGAGGAGCAGCATTGACAGGCAGAGACGGTGAGTATTGTAGGACTGCAAAACACCTCCACCCATCCTCATCTCCATAACATAGTGGGGAAGTGTTCAGTACTCTACAGAGGTGAACTTTACAGGGCTAATAACATTGTTTGAATTAATATTGCAGAGTGCACCGAAGAGCATTATATTTCTGGCAGGACCAATAGTTTTTTTTTTTTTTTTAAACAGGTATAACAAATGCTTTCAATTAATGGCAGCCAGAGAGGGATGTTCATCATTGAAGTTTACATATAGTGTAAAAAGAGGATGCAACAGGCCAATATTTTTTTCCTTATAGCCTCACCTGTACTTCATATCTGCAAACAAGACTAAGACACAAAGCCATATCATGTTCAGAACCTAAAATAGAAAATAGACTACCAAATGTGGACTTTAGATCTGGCTTTCACATTAGAAAACATTCCCCATCCTTGAAAGGAAGGTTGTTATAAAAGACGTGATGAAATCCATACTCAGGTTAAAGGTGACCCGTCTTAAAGGCATGTAAGATGGAAAGCTATTTTCTCTTGTTCTGAGGATGTTGTTGAAGTCAATTTTTTGGATTACATTGTAGTTATGAAAGGAAAGGCAATATATATGATGAGTAAAAGTGTTTGAAGGCCCTTTAATGATGCTGTGATATTAAACGTCTTATATTTGTGTTGTGCACAGTGACTGCAGTACATCACCACACCATTGTTGGTCCTCCTTTGTCTTTCACATGTGGGCTTTTTATAGGTATACTTTAATTTGATCGTAATTTCATTCATTGCCATGCTAGCCAACTGCCTTGCACACCAGCCTTAGTCAGGACCCATGGCAGCCCCACACATGCTGGAGCATAAAAAGGGGGCTTTGTATAGAAACAGGTAATAAGAAGTTGCATTCCTAAGCAAGAAGTGGAAATTTGCCAAATCAGTCTGCAATGCGTGTTACTGAATTCATCGGACGTTTCTACTTCAGCCACATGGCTATGGTTTATGTGCATTAGGCTAGTTCCCAAAACAGGTTAGAATGCATTGGAGGTAATATGGCAATAGAAAGAAACAGTAACATAATTATTGTACATCTAGTTTAATGAAACATTTGGCTAAGTTTTTCAGAATAAAAAACCACATGACAATTCGTAAGCTTGTCGTTGAAGCAGTAAGCACTACTAGATAGACATTTGGTAATTGGGAGGGAACCCGGTGTGCCAACAATGTTATCTCTGATCCTCTTAAGGCACCAGTGGGAAGCATTGTGAAATGATTTTGCTAGGAGAGACTTTTATCCTCTCACATATGGTATGCATCTGCATGCTGTTATTAAGTTCCAGTGGTGGCTGGTGGTATATTTTTTTTGGGGGGGGCAGCAATCAATGCACCCACAGCCCGATGAGTGGCAGCTTCCCTTGCGTCTCCTTCCTCCTCGGCATCACGGCAGCCGCACATCTCCTTCCGAGGAAAAAGTACAGGTGCCATTCTGAGTGTAGAATGTTAGTGAGTTTTAATACACATATAGATTAGGGTATTCACAAAAGTAAAATGTCAGTAGGCATTGAGTACAAAGTTCATACGACGCCTGCAGGAAGAGTACGTCCAGATGGCTTTTGTGGTGGGTACTCGAGCGGGCCGCGCCAGTGGATGCTGGTGCTTCCTGGAGCTTGGAACGCACAGGGAGCCAGAGATGACGTTACTTCCGGGACGTGGTGAGGAGATAGCCGAAACGTTTACGGAGCATGCACTCCTTCTGGCGCTCTTCTTCAGGCTTCATGCTAGGCTTGATGCAAGGGTCAACTCATCCATGTGTGCGTCTCCTCCCTCAGCCTCCCTCCTCCTCCTAGGCCAATAGGATCGCTTCTCCTTTTGTCCAATTGGGAGACTGGTCTCAGGACCCACTTTCTGATTGGCTGGGAGGGGAATCAATGTGAAAATAGCGAATCTTCATTCGCGATTGTCACACAACTGGGTGGGCTCAGAGTGCAGTGCCCTGCGCCCCAAGCCCACCCTTTTTTGAAGCCTATTAGAGCCCCAGGCTCTAATCGCGTGCCTTAAAAAAAAAAAAAAAAACAAAACATTGGAATCCATGCATCCGGCGCCTCACATGTAGATTAGGGGGCTGGACGCATGGATAGGGGGGCCGCGCCCCTGCGCCCTACATTATGGGTCGTCACTGTTAAGTTCACACAGGACCTGAACACAGTCGATTGAGCATTTTACAGGCTAAACAGTTGAAATCAGTAGGATGGTGAGGTGTTTGCAGGTGTTTAATTTAAAGTGGAAGGCAAGTCAAAACCTAAGCTTAAATCTACTCCCATCCCCATTCTAAGCTTATTCTATCAACCCTGTAAAAGGAAAGATGCCTATACTTACCTACTCTGAAGTTGCTCCAGTCCAGTCATATGATCGGGTCCCAGCACCGGCTTCTGTGTAGAGGAGGAACAGACGACAACAGATGAGCAATAGTAAGTCTATGGGTGATGTCATCGCACAGGCCCTACAGCCGTTGTCGGTGATCTCTCCTTTTCGCTGGGGAGATCATGTGACCGGACCGACTTCGGAATAGGTAAGTATATACATCTTTTCTTTTACAGGGTAGATAGAAGGGGCTTAGAATGGTAGATTCAAGCTTAGTTAGATTTTGACTTGCCTTTTCACTTTAACTTTTGAGTAAAGGTCTACTTTAATAATTTCTATTTTGACCTAGAAGAGGTTAAACGGCAACTCCAGGAAGCAAGTAGAATCAATCCAATAATTGCTAATGTTTTCTAGGACCATTTCAACAGTGATAAAGTCCACTTGGCACTCAGATTCAGAAAACTTTCTTTAATGGTTCTATATGAGACAGTGGCCTCTTGTTATGTGATTCTGCAGTGTGCAGCTCCTCGCACCCTCTCCAGCAGTAGGGAACCTATGGTGGACCATCACCCAATTGAGAATGCATGCAGGTTAGGGACACCAGAAGATTGACAACAAGATTTTAAAAATAATGGAGCCAAGGCGCCCCAGTAGGGTCCCCTATGTGAATACTTAGCCTTTGTTTTTATTTAAATCCTCGCATGTCTGTCTGATGCCCCGTACACACGATCAGAAATTCCACCAGCAAAAGTCGGATGTGAGCTTTTGGTCACAAATTCCGACCGTGTGTATGCTCCATCGGACTTCGCAGAATTCCAGCCAGCAAAAGATTGGGGGCAGGTTCTCTATTTTTCGGTCGGAAAAAGTTCCTATCCGAAAATGCGTTCGTTTGTATGCAATTCGGACGCGCAAAAAATCACGCATGCTCGGAAACAATTCGATGCATGCTCGGAAGCATTGAACTTCATTTTCTCGGCTCGTCGTAGTGTTGTACGTCACCGCGTTCTTGATGGTCGAAAGTTCAGAGAACTTCTGTGTGACCGTGTGTATGCAAGGCAAGCTTGAGCGGAATTCCGTCGGAAAAACCATCCAAGTTTTTTCTGACGGAATTTCTGATCGTGTGTATGGGGCATGAGCTTCTGTTCACTTTCGAAGATGGATTGGCATTTTATACACGCGATAAAGACAAACATATAAAAAATAAAATCTATAATAAGATATACCAGTATTACCAATCAGCTGTGGATATCCTATGTATAGATCAGAAATATGGGATTGGCTGACTAGCTGTAACATCTTGTTGTGGGATCACAAGTCCCAGCATACTTTGCCAGTCAGAGCATCAGTATTGATTAGCAGAAGAACAAGGATGTGTCCTGCGGCGGTGAACTGCCATTAAACCCATAATTTACATGAAATAACAAAATGTTTGCTGCATTTTGCCTGCAAGAAGCATTGCTCCATGGTAACAAATGATAATTTTGCACCCCTGGGTGGCACTGAACATTGATTTGTATTGGGTGTAGGAGGACAGTGTAATACTTTACAAAGTGTGTCAAAGAACGAATTCTCTCTAATATAAACTGTGGGGAGTTTTATAGCTGTCATTCCACACATGATCCCACTGAATGAATTCAAGGATGACATGTTTATACTTATGCAACCAATCCTAAAGTTTAACATCGATCAGCCATCACATTATGACTGCTGACAGGTAAAGTCAATAACATTGATTATCTTGTGACAATGGCATCTAAAAGGTAGGTGGGATATATTAGGCAGCAAGTGAACAAGGCGTCTCTGAAGATGATGTGTTGAAAGCAGAAAAATGGGCAAGTGTAAGGATTTGAGTGACTACGACAAGAGCCAAATTGTAATGACTAGATGACTGGGTCAAAGCAATTCCAGAACTGCAGATCTTGTGAGATGTTCCTGGTCTGCAGTAGCCAGGACCGACCAAAAGTCTTCCGGGGAAGGAAAACTGGCAAACCGGTGACTGAATCAACAATGCACTCAACAATGCACATGGGTTAGGGGATGCTGGCCTGGCTAGTCTGATCCAATGGAAGAGCTACTGTAGCTCAAATTACTGAAAAAGTTAATGCTGGTTTCCATAAAAGGGTGTCAGAACACACAGAGCATCGCAGTTTGTTGAGTATTCGGCTGTGTAGCCACAGACCGGTCAGAGTGCCCATGATGACCTGTGTCCACATCAAGAAGAGCCTACAATGGAAACATGAGCATCAGAACTGGACCATAGAGAAATGGAAGAAGAAGGTGGCCTTGTCTGGTGAATCATGTTTTCTTTTACATCATGTGGATAGCCAGGTGCATAGGCAATGTTTACCTGGGGAAGAGCTGGCACCAGGATGCATTGTGGGAAGAAGGTTTAAAGGGTCTGCTACTGATGGCTTGGTGCCAGGTCTAACAGCATACCTTCAGAGATCTAGTGAAGTCTATGTTTCGATAGATCAGGAATAGTTTTGGTGGCAAAAGAGGGACCTACTCAATATTAGGTGGGTGGTCATGTTATGGTGGGTTTCTGATCTTTCTAGCCTCTTCTGCCTACACACACAGAGATGCTTGCTTAAGCCCAACCCCACAGTTTTTAATTCACCCCCACCCCCCAAAACACAGACACTTCTACAAAGAAAAAAAATATATCACAGAATGCATACCTTAGTGTTTGTAAAGGCCGAAGGTTGTTTACCTTCATGCATTCTATGCATGAAGGTAAAAAAAACCTTCTTTGTGTAGCTCCACCCCACAGCCCCCCTAATACTCACCTGAGCCCCCTCTCGAGCCAATGATGTGCATGGCAGCTTTGGCCGCCCCGGGTCTCCCTTTCCTCATTGGCTGCAGTGAGCCAATGGGATGAGAGCGGGGGGGGGGGGGTCGAGCCGCTGCTCTATGTATTTTATGAATGCATAAAGCGGGGCTTGGGAGCGAGCATGCACCAGTGCACCCAAGGCAACCAGCTTGCTATTGGGGGCACTGGTCAAGGAGGAGGAGCCAGGGGAACTTGCTGAAAGCAGGAGAGAGCAGGGTGCCAGAGAGATGATCTCATCAGTCTCTTGCTTTTCCTTTCACTATCCAATCACAGGCTTGGAGAGGGGCAAGATATACAAGTGTTAATGAATTGCAGCAGAAGAAAAAAAAAAATCAGGTCTTCTCTTTTGAAAGGCAAGGCTGTGCTGTGTGGCAGAACTGGATAAACAGAAATACAAACCCTTTGGCATATAAAATAGGTTCCTTATATGTATTATTATCTGTGTATTTTTACTGCTTCCCAAGAGTTCAGCTTTAAGGTTAACATTACTGCAACAACTTAAACTAAGTATACAGTAATGCTGTTTTTACAGTAGAAGCGCTCCGTGTTGGCCCCTCAGCTGCCAATCATAGTCAAACTTTTGCTCTGATTTTGCAGTGAAATATTGACTGATCACTGTGGGGCAGCAATTCGTACTGAAAGAGAACCTGTCAAAGAAAACACCTATGAGGAGCCTCAACTGGAAGCTTCTGCCCTCCTTTGCTCCCTTGCCAATCTAGCTAAATAATTCTAAAATCTAGAATGCGGGCCAGGAGTCAGATCATAGCTGCTGTCTCCGGCTTCTCACAAACGCACTTAACTTTGTTACACAAAAGCTATAAATGAGCCTGCATGTGAGAAAAGGTAGAAAGATATTTTACAAATTGCCGAAATGGTAGAGAGCAGTGATTGTAGAGCTTGTGGAGCTTATGGAAAAAAAAAAAATAGTTGGAGTCGGGCTTTTCCTTTGAAATGAGAATTAAAAGAACATTCAAAGATTTTTTTCTTCCACTCTTGCCCAAAGTTTGGCCTTTAATTTCTGGACATGGCAGGGTCATTAGCTTACGCAGCGTGTTATCTGGGAAGATTAACAATTTAGGGGAAGAGATTAATCCGTCTTTTGAACGCCGTATTTTACTTTGATATTCACCGATAAAATGAATCAACCATTACCTGCCGTCAGCTTTTCACCGGCATACAATACCACCTCTGATAGAACGATGTCACCTGCCAGTTAGAGGATTGAGGCCTAGGGGAATCTATTCACTTTTTTTTTTTTTTTTTCTAATCCCGCTGGAGGTTTTATGAAATGTAATTGTAAGCTCTTCAGTGTGGCCGAAGCACAATTTTCTCTGATTACAATTATTTCATGCTTGCTTCTGCCCGTGACATGGCTGAAAATTTTTAATTAAGCTGCTCGCATTTGACACACCATTAAGCAGGGCCTTTTCTTCCGCCTCCACTGATGGAGGGGTGACTGCAGTTCGGGTCTATGGAGAGGCCGCTTATCAGACTGCAGATCTGAATTAGGGCTTCGAATTTAACTCTTTTCCAGCTTGCATGTCTTGTATATTCCGCTGTGGTTTGCAGCCTAGCTGTGATTGAAAGCCCTGTTCCAACAGAAAGAATGCAAATGGGCCATTAGCTGTCTTTTGTTTCTGACATACACAAGAAGAATTGACTACGGGCAACACAGACCCTTTTCTGGGTTCTTGTTTAGAATGAGCCCCTCTGCTTGGATTTGCTGTTCTGGTTTGGAATGTCAGTAACAACATACAGGTTTCATAAGGAAGTTTTGGTTCCGATTAATGGTGAAACACCCTATTGAATAGGCACCACATCCCTAAAACAGGTTTCATGTCCAGCTTGGACTAGGGTAACTATGGATGGGGCAACACAGTGGCTAAGTTGTTAGCACCCCCACCTAGCAGCACTAGGATCATCGGTTTGAATCCTAACCACAGCACTTCCTGCATGGAGTTTGCATGTTCTTCCTGTGCCTGGGTGGGTTTCTTCCGGGTACTCCGGTTTCCTTGTAGAGAAAGAGTATCACCGCTCCAGATGGGTCAGATCAAAGTAAAGGGCATCTCCTCCAGTCTAGAAGTCCAGGTGCTATCAATGCTATGGCAATTAGTCATCAAAAGAAATTCTGGACAGCCGCACTCCAAAAATTATATTTGCCTTTATTCAATAAGGTGTCACCCAAAATACAGGTCACAGCAAAGTTGAACAAAGCTTACGCATTTCACACTTCGAGGAGTGCTTAGTCATAGCTGTGACTAAGCACTCGTAGTGTGAAACGCGTAAGCTTTGTTCCACTTTCCTGTGACCTGTATTTTGGATGACACCTTATTGAATAAAGGCAAATATATTTTTTGGAGTGTGGCTGTGCAGAATTTCTTTTGATGACTACTCCGGTTTCCTTACAGGCTCCAAAGACATGCTGGTAGGTTTATTGGATCTTGTCTGAATTAGCCCCAGTATGTGTATGTATGAATGTGATTTAGGGACCTTAGATTGGGAGTACCTTGAGGGCAGGGACTGATGTGAATATATAATATATGTATAGGGCTGTGTAAATTGATGGTGCTATTTCCTTTCACTTCTATAGCACCATCAATTTACACAGCCCTTTACATATATTATATATTCGCATTAGTCCCTACCCTCAAGGTACGGACGAGCCCCCATTTGAAAGGAGATAGTAGGTATTCTGGATGGCCACCCTTCTTGTAGGTACACCCACAGGGCCCTCAGATATCTGGAGACACCGAATGAAATGAGAAGCAGGTTGTGCATTCGTAAAATGTCTGCCTTTATTAGGTGCATTACAGCTTATATATGGTTCAACATACCAATCAAAAGAGGGAAGAGGGGAGTGGTTAGTAAATTATGTATTTGTATAAAATATGTGGTTATACAAGTCAGGGACCCCTAAGATACACTTATCATGAGTTCACAGGAGTCAACAGATCATCTGGTTATGAGTCATAAGTCATGCATCCTGTCCCATGTCCTACAGAACAGGGAACAGGAAAGGACAAACCAACCCACAATGATATATATAGAGTACAGTGCTTGTGCAAGCATTTTTCTAAGCATTCTTTCATAGTTTTAAGCTATCTTGTATACTGAAATGGCAAGGCATATCAAAACCAAACCCGACCGATGCCCCTGAAGTAAACACAGCTACTCCATTGATCGACACTAGCTTCCAGGTCCTGTGCTGAACTGCCGCCTTGCTAAATTGTTAACACAGGAGGATGGGCGCCATTCACAGAACGCTTTGCCTTTTCTGAATGAATGAAAAGCATTCTCTGATTGGACAAGGTAGAATGCTGGAGCAGTGATGTCGCACTCTCCACTTCATCCAATCAGAGAACCATCAGCGGCCAACCTTTGATAATGCAGGAGATCAGCCGCTCGGCACAGTACCTGGAAGGGAGTGGAGATCCTTGGAGTAGTTGTGTCTACTTCAGTGATTTCCAGATTCCAGGGGCATCGATCAGGTATTGTATATACATAGTTACATTGGTCCAAGCTGGAATTCATCTTTAAAGCTGAACTCCAAGTAAACAGCTAAATACACATATGAAATACATGCAAAGGAGATGTTTTACCTGCCAAAGGATTTTTAATTCTGAGATTTACTTAGCACTGCCAATATATACCGCCTTTCTGGCAGGCTGGGAGATCCGATAACACTTATGCCCTGTGATAGGATTTTCTGACAGCAAATGTTGGATGTGAGCTTGTTGTCGGAAAGTCCGACCGTGTGTATGCTCAAAGGAACATTTGTTGTTGGAATTTCCGCCAACAAATGTTTGAGAGCAGGTTCTCAAATTTTCCGACAACAAAACTTGTTGTCGGAAATTCCGATCGTGTGTACACAAGTCTGACGCACAAAAGTCCACGCATGCTCAGAATCAAGCAGAAGAGCCGCACTGGCTATTGAACTTCATTTTTCTCGGCTCGTCGTACGTGTTTTACGTCACCGCGTTCTTGACGATCGGAATTTACAACAACATTTGTGCGACCGTGTGTATGCAAGACAAGTTTGAGCCAACATCCTTCGGAAAAAAATCCACGGTTTTGTTGTCGGAAAATCCTATCGTGTGTACAGGGCATTAAAGGTGGTTACTCTGTTTTCTCTGTATGCTCTGTGTTAGCCTATGAACACTGCTGCATAAATGATTGGCTACTTGTGCTGCTTCTCTCTCCCCCGGTCTGATCTCTTCTGCACATAAGTTCAAGAAGCATTTAAAAAGATGTAATAATAGATGCAGAGTTGCATGATTTTATATCTTTTTTATTTGCCTGGTACTGATTACAGAACTGTTTAAAGCAGTTGGCAAGTGAGGTGTATGTGATTGCCACTGGAGGTCTGTTGAGTGTGAATTCATGTGGAGCAGAGTTCTGTATAATGTAGATGAAATGGCAGCAGGGGACCCAAACTAGCCGAGGAGGCCAAGAGCCTGGTGATGTGACACTGATAGGCATGTCCCCTCCCCTGCTCTGGTTTCTCCACTGACTGAAAATGTATTGGACCAGTGACTCCTAGAAAATACAGGTGCCTGCAGATGGGAAGGTCATTTTACAGATTAAAAAGCACTTATTTAACAGTGTATTGTACAACGTGGCTGGTTGAACAATTTGATTATATATATGCACGGATTAGCCATAACACCCACCTAATACTGAGTAGGAACCCCCTTTTGCCGTCAAAAGAGACCTGACCCATCGAGGCATGGGCTCCAAAGTAAGATCCTCATGAATGGCAGGACCCAAGGTTTTCCAGCAGAACATTTCCCACAGCATCCCACTCCCTCAGCCGTCCTGCCTTCCTCCTATACTGCATTCTGGCGCCACCTCTTGCCCAGGTAAGTGGCACACACGCATATGGCCATCCACGTGATGTAAAAGAAAACATGATTCATCAGACCAGGCCACCTTCTTCCATTGCTCCGAGGTCCAGCTGTGATGCTTACATGCCCATTGTAGGCACTTTTGGCTGTGGACACGGATCAGTATGGGCATCCTGACTGGTCTGCTGCTATGCAGCCCCATACACAACAAACTGTAATACACTGGGGTTGATTTACTAAACTTGGAGAGTGCAAAATCTGATGCAGCTGTGCATGGTAGCCAATCAACTTCTGACTTCAGCTTGTTCAATTAAGGTTTGACAAAAAACCTGGAAACTGATTGATTCTAGGCAGAGCTGCACCAGATTTTGCGCTCTCCAGTGTTAGTAAATCAACATCACTGTGTGTTCTGACACCTTTCCATCAGAACCAGCATTAACTTTTTCATCAGTTTGAGCTACAGTAGCTCTTCTATTGGATCGGACTACACAGACCAGCCTCTGTTAACCCCGTGCATCAGTGAGCCTTGACCGCCCATGTCGCTGTCACCAGTTTTCCCACCTTGGACCACGTTTGGTCGGTCCTGATTACTGCAGACCGGGAACATCCTATAAGAGCTGGAATTTTGGAGTTACTCTGACCGTAGTTCTTCTATTGGATCGGACTACACAGACCAGCCTCTGTTAACCCTGTGCATCAGTGAGCCTTGGCCGTCCATGTCGCTGTCACCAGTTTTCCCCCCTTTGGACCACTTTTGGTCGGTCCTGATCACTGCAGACCGGGATCATCTCACAAGAGCTGGAGTTTTGGAGTTACTCTGACCCAGTCGTCTAAACATTACAATTTCGCTCAAATCCTTATACATTTTTTTTCTGCTTTCAACACATCCACTTCAGGGACAACATGTTAACTTGGTGCCTAATATATCCCACCCACTTTTAGATTCTGGAAGCACTAAGGTATGTTTTCTTTCCAGGAGACTTATTTCTTTATAGATGGCCAAAAGCCATTTGTATTGGGGGCAGGAGACTTGCAAAAAAGTAGACCTTTCATTTGGCATGGAAGGTGCTCTTTAATAAATGCGTAGCACAGAGGTCAATAGCATATCTGCATGTTTCTGCGCCTGCAATTGTTTAATATCAGATTTACCACTCAAGTATGAAAAGACAATTAAGCCCTGGTTCACATTGATGCTACTTTGAAATCAAGTGAAGTAGCGCAATTTCAAAGTAGCAAGGTCAGCGCGATTTCAGCTGCTATTTGATAGACATCTGTGCGGCTTCATGCACAGATGTCTATTGAAGTGGCACCTGAAATCGGCAAAAGTAGTGCAGGAACTACTTTTGCAAATCGGTGCGGCACCGCAAAATCGGTGTTGCACCGATTGGAACAGCGCTTGGAACAGCCTCCAATAGGCTGCGACTTGTCATGTGATTTGATCTCTCAAATGTGAACCTAGGCTAAACCCTGCAATCAGCATGGCAATACCAGAAAGTGAGACCATTCTACAGTGAATTATAATTGGGTGTTTCCATCACTAAATGGGACTAATGTGACAACCTTCAAAAATATATCAAAAAGTAGGCACAGCTCTATAAAATGCGTAGCTCTGGGGTTATTTCCTTTTCTTATTCTTTCAATGCATTCAGTAAATTCAGAATTTGATATGTCTCCAATCTGCTAATGGCCTTGTTGATGTTTACCTGTTATAATATCGCAGTACGTCTTTGCACTTAAGAAATAAAACCTTCATCACCTCCATTTGTTCCATTTAACTGGAATTACACATCTCTAGCATTGATTAAGGTAAATATACAGTGCACGCTCTCCATTCAGCTGCCAGAGAAGTAATAAATAGCTCTCCCGTATTGTGCTAAATTCCATCAACATGTAATGCTATTGTACAATGTACACCCAGCCGAGAGTGGCTGCACGGTATAAAGCAGAGCAAGCCCCTCCAGCCAGCCACTTCCATTCATATTCAGATCGGTTCTCCTTGTCCCAAGTGTCCTCCGGCAAAATCATGAAAAATCATTTTCTAAGTGACTATTCTCACATGCCTTTGATGTCCCAGTTAATAGCTAGTTATTAGCTTCTGATTCCTTGCACAATGTGTGTGTTCCACTGGGGGATAATTATCAAGCAACGGAGTTAAAACAAATGACAGAAGGGGTGTGCCGCGCATACTAAGTGCACGATTTAACGCTGCCATTAAACTTGTGAAAAAATATTTCTTTACTTAATGCTGATATTGCTATAGCTTTAATCTCTACGCCTCCAGAGCAGTAGTAGGCATATTTATCGGAGCGGTAAGAGCAAAGGGCCGGGCGGCTTAGGTGTTGAAAAGCCCAGTTGAAAGCCTGTATGAGAGTGAATCAGAATATTGTAGCAAAGGTAGGAGCCTTGGTAACTCTGCGGCTTCTCCTTCCCTAGTTAGATGTATATTTGTAGTCAATTCTGTGGTTTCCATAATTCAGGGACTCTGTACGGTAACTGTAGACTGCTCTATTGGGTACGTTTGTTTATCTGTTCTATAAATTGCTGTAGGTGCTTTGTCTTTGAGGGTTTTGGTGCTATGGATTTGGTACACAAATTTTAAGGACCACTTTTAGACCTCGTACACACGATCGGATTTTCCGCAGACAAAGCGTCCGACTTTTGTCCGAAGGGCGTGTGCCTGGATTTTGTCTTGCATACAAAGGGTACACAATTGACGGCCAAGAAACACGAACATAGTGACATACCAGACGTACTACGAGCCGATAAAGAGGAAGTTCAATTGTCAGGCGCCACCCTTTGGGGTCCTTCTGCGTTTTTCGTGTCCAGCCATGTTCCAGAATCGGAGGAGATAACGTGTTATTTATTATTGGCCTTGAAGTTATTGCTTTGACCCAAGTCCAGTCCAGGAACAGGAGGAGGAGGATTTCTTGGACCAAAAATTGGTTGCTTTATTAATCGTGACCAATTATGTCATATGCCCCGGTGAAGGCGCATTCTGCTCGGGCGCTGAGTGCCTCCTGGGCCTTCCGTCATCAGGCCTCAGTGATGCAAGTGTGCAAGGCGGCCACTAATGAGTCACATGACACCGGGGAGGGAAAATGGCTAATTGGGCCCAATTTGGACATTTTCACTTAGGGGTGTGCTCACTTTTGTTTCCAGTGGTTTAGACAATAATGGCTGTGTGTTGAGTTATTTTGACGTGACGGCACATGTACACTGTTATACAAGCTGTACACTCACTACTTTACATTGGAGCAAAGTGTCATTTCTTCAGTCTTGTCACATGAAAAGATATAATAAAAAAATAACAAAAAAAATGTGAGGGGTGTACTCAATTTTGTGAAGTAGTGTATGTATTGGAATTTACAGGCGATGGTTTGCAACTTCTATTGAACTGGGATAGAATGTCGGGCAATCTGGTGCTACCAGACCCTATCCGGGAGGGTCACTAACTGACACTGACATCGCTAGTGACACTAATACAGTGGTCAGTGAAAATACTGTACTCCAGGGGTCTCCAAACGTTCTAAACAAAGGGCCAGTTTACTGCTCTTCAAACTTTATGAGGACCAAACTGTGGCCAGTGGGAATAGAAAATTCCCTGGTATTGGTTGGAGTAAACAATGCCATGGGCTTGGGGGTCAGTGGGAGTAAAAAAGTTGCATCATTGGGAGGAATAGTCAGTGGGAGGAATAGTCAGTGGGAGGAATAGTCAGTGGGAGGAATAGTGCCCCATCATTGGCGACAGTGGGAGAAACATTGCCCCATGATTGGCGTCAGTGGGAGGAATAGTGCCCCTTCGATCTCTGGTGTCAGTGGGGGGGGGGGGATAATACTCCGTCTTTGGTGTCAATGGAAGGAATAGTACCCCAGGGGCCGGATAAAGGCAAGCAAAGAACCACATCCCGCCCGTGGGAGTTTGGAGACCCTTACACTGACAATGTACTAATGACACTGGCTGGGAAGGGATTACCACCTGGGGCAATCAAGGGGTTAACTGTGTGCTCAACAAGGGTAATGTAGCTGCTTTTATTTTCTGATCTGTTTATTATTTTTTCTCCATGTTTTCAGGGAGAAGAAACAGCAAGATCCCCGTTTCTATGTACACAGAGTTCTGTGTGTTTGTAAACATGTAAACAAAGAACTCTGTGTGTGATCGGCCACAGCTCATTGGCTGAAATCTGCTGTCAAACCTGTTATTGGGTCAGCAGTAGGTGCACGCATGCGCACTCCGAACCCAGAAGACAGACAGCAATGTATCATGGGTTGGCATGATTCCCCTATCAACACAGACAGTGTTGATGTGGGAATTCCTTCTGCTGGGCCATTGTCTTCTACCTATGATGGGGGGGTGGGGGGGCAGGGAAAACTGTCCACGCTGGGAGAAGACAGTGATTATTTGCCGCTATCAGTAATCACAGGTATAACCTGGCATGCTGGTTGTACCCAACTTGGTGCATGCAGTCTGACCATACATGGTTCAAATCTCGGCCGGTTCAGCAGGAATGTATGGTCTGCCTTATATTGGAATGGAAAGGATTTACACATCTCAGGTTGTGCAGAATTACAAATTCTGTGACAGGTACAACTGTAATCATATCATTTGTCCAACTGTGTATTAAACTGCTTGCCTGGAGTTTTGCTCCAACCTCAACTTACCTAAACATTTAATATACTACAATACAAATGGCATACTATTGTGCTGAAAATGGCATGTACCACAACATAGGAAAAGTTTTAGCACCTAGGTACAATGTGCTAAATGATAGATTCCTACCTGAGAGCCTGTGTCCACATCAAAAGACTATTGACTTAGGACTCTGTTGGCTTCATTTTCAGCACTGAGACAAGTCTCTCCCCATCTGGTTGCAGGGCCTTTAGTGTAGGGCAGGGATATGCAATTAGCGGACCTCCAGCTTTTGCAGAACTACAACTCCCATGAGGCATAGCAAGACTCTGACAGCCACAAGCATGACACCCAGAGGCAGAGGCATGATGGGACTTGTAGTTTTGCAACAGCTGGAGGTCCGCTAATTGCATATCCCTGGTGTAGGGCCATATGTCTCTTTTTTTCCCATGGAATCTTCTCTTGGTCAGTCCAGTCAAATCAAAACCAGTGTACATGTTAAATGACTAAAAGGAAATAAGCTGTTTACCTTGCAAGGAAATTTTTCCTTAGCTTAGTAAATGACGTGAAACTTTGATGACCTTTATCGCCCATTGGGTCTAATTTGCAATGTGAATTTTCATCACATTCACAAAGTTAAATAATAATTCCCTTCCAAAGTGAACAACGGGTGGCTGCTGTAGCATTGTATGATCAAAAGTAATACCAGACCATTCTCTTTTCCTGCGTTGTTAAACACTCTTTTCTCCTGGTTTGAATAAACCCAATGATGAATGAATGATGAAAAAACACAAAGGTAATTACTTTTATGGAGGAGTGAGTTAGATATGAGCTACAATGGTTCAGGCTAATGAGAAAGGAGAAAGCATTCACGTGCGCTGATCACAGTTTAAAGGTATTGTACAACCCGTGGCAAAAATTATGGAATCACCAGTCCCTGAGGATGTTTCTTTAGTTGTTTATTGTTGTAGAAAAAAAGCAGATCACAGACATGGCCAAAAACTAAAGGCATTTCAAATGGCAACTTTCTGGCTTTAAGAAACACTAAAAGAAATCAAGAAAAATAATTGTGGTGGCCAGTAACAGATTTAGTTAGAGTTATAGAACAAGCACATGGAATAAATTATGGAATCATTCAATTCTGAGGAAAAAATTATGGAATCACCCTGTAAATTTTCATTACAAACACTAACACCTGCATCAGATTAAATCTGCTTGTTAGTATGAAGGTAAAGAGGGTAAATCATCACGCAGTGTTGCACAAGATGTTGGTTGTTCACAGTCGGCTGTGTCTAAAACATGGACCAAATACAAACAACATGGGAAGGTGGTTAAAGGCAAGCATACTGGTAGACCAAGGAAGACATCAAAGCGTCAAGACAGAAAACTTAAAGCAAAATGCCTTGAAAACAGAAAATGTACAACAAAACAAATGAGGAACAAATGGGAGGAAACTGGAGTCAACATCTGTGACCGAACTGTAAGAAACCGCCTAAAGGAAATGGGATTTACATACAGAAAAGCTAAAAGAAAGCCATCTCTAACACCTAAAACACAAAAAAAACAAGGTTACAATGGGCTAAGGAAAGGCAATCGTGGACTGTGGATGATTGGATGAAAGTCATATTCAGTGATGAATCTCGAATCTGCATTGGGCAAGGTGATGATGCTGGAACTTTTGTTTGGTGCCGTTCCAATGAGATTTATGTAGACGACTATCTGAAGAAAACATGCAAATTTCCACAGTCAAATATGATATGGGGCTGCATGTCAGGTAAAGGCACTGGGGAGATGGCTGTCATTAAATCTTCAATAAATACACAGGTTTACATTGAAATTTTGGACACTTTTCTTATCCCATCTATTGAAAGGATGTTTGGGGATGATGAAATCATTTATCAAGATGATAATGCATCTTGCCATAGAGCAAAAACTGTGAAAAAATTCCTTGAAGAAAGACACATAAGGTCAATGTCATGGCCTGCGAACAGTCCGGATCTCAATCCAATTGAAAATCTGTGGTGGAAGTTACAGAAAATGGTCCATGACAAGGCTCCAACCTGCAAAGATGATTTGGCAACAGCAATCAGAGAAGGCTGGAGCCAGATTGATGAAGAGTACTGCTTATCACTCATTAAGTCAATGCCTCAGAGACTGCAAGCAGTTATAAAAGCCAGAGGTGGTGCAACAAAGTACTAGTGATGTGTTGGAGTGTTATTTTGTTTGTTTTTCATGATTCCATAATTTTTTCCTCAGAATTGAGTGATTCCATAATTTATTCCCTGTGCTTGTTCTATAAATCTAACTGTTACTGGCCACCACAATTATTTTTCTTGATTTCTTTTAGTGTTTCTTAAAGCCAGAAAGTTGCCATTTGAAATGCCTTTAGTTTTTGGCCATGTCTGTGATCTGCTTTTTTTCTACAATAAACAACTGAAGGAACATCCTCAGGGACTGGTGATTCCATCATTTTTGCCAGGGGTTGTACACTTTGAAACAGTTTTTTTTTTTAACTGGGAGTTAGTGTAGTTCAGGGGTGTCCAAACTTTTTTCAAAGAGGGCCAGATTTGATGAAGTGAACGTGCGTGAGGGCCAACCATTTTGCCTGACATTCTTTGAACCATTAAAATTCTGTCTAAGTGTGTTTGTCCGAGTACTAATACACTGCCCAAAAAGAATTATCTTGCCTTTGTGGCTGTGTGTGGTGAAGAGATGAGCTCAGGTGTATTATTTGGATAGATATATATATCTCTTGTGACCCCCAACAAATCCCAGAGCGCCGCTCAGTACTAAGGATGAGCTCGCGCGCGTTATTTGGATATACTTTGTATTAAAGAGGCCGCTGAGTAAACAAAATTTATCAGCGTATAACACGCCCCTTCACTTTAAGAGGGAAGTTTCAGGAAAAAACTTAAATTTTAAATAAAGAACTGTGAATCAAAATAAGGGTCAGTGCCTATCAATGCAGGCTAATCAGTGCCCATCTGCAGCCTCACCATTGCAATCAGTGTAGCATTACCATTGCAATAAATGCAGCTCTACCATCGCAATCAATGCAGCCTCACTATTTCCATGAATGCAGCCTCACAATTGTAATCAGTGCAGCATTACCATTGCAATCAATGCAGCCTCACCATTGCCATCAATGCAGCTTTACCATTGCCATCAATGCAGCCTCACCATTGCCATCAATGCAGCCTTACCATTGCCATCAATGCAGCCTCACCATTTCCATCAGTACAGCCTGATCAATACCAATCTGCAGCCTCGGAGGGGTCAGGGAGGACGGGACAAGCGCCAACAGATTACATACAGGAGAATCTCCTGTTTACTCGGCGGCCTCTTCAATAAAAAGTCCCGCCTCCTATGATGGACAGAACAGTCGCCCAATGGCAGCCCAGGAGACGGGACTTCCTATTACAGATGCCACCGAGTAAACAGGAGATTCTCCTGTATGTACTCTAACTGCACTCGTCCCGCCCCCTCCGAGGCAGCGCTGATAAATACGATATATATCTTTTGTGGCCCGGGGGGCACAAAAGAGATATAGATATATCCAAATCACCAGGGGGGGCCATATTAAACCGGAACGCGGGCCGGACCTTAGACATGCCTGGTGTAGTTATATTCCCTGTGTTGTCTGTTTGCTTTATCTTGTAATGACAGGCTCACATGTCTTAGCTACAGTTTGTATTGTCATGGCTAATGGTTTCTCCTATATCCATGTATTGCTGCAGTTAGCTTGTCCCTATTCACCAATGGGACCAGCAGCTTTTTGGTCCGGGTCCAGTGCATGCCTGGCCATTTCCCCTGTGTTGCATCACAAATGTGAAAGTGTCAGTGTGATGAAAATACATCTCTTCCCTTCATTGCTCCGCCTGTTTGTGTCCGTGTAAGATCTAATTACTATTGAAATCTCACTTGCACCAGCATTAGCCTGAGAGGTGCAGGAATTGTGGGATATGCAGTTTCTTCACAGGAAGTACACTTAAAGCGGGATTCCTTCCCTGAAAAAAAAATGTAAAAGTCAGCAGCTACAAACACTGTAGCTGCTGACTTTAAATAAGTACTTACCTGTCCTGGGTGCCCGCGATGTCGGCCGCCCGAGGCCGACGCGGCTCTCGGGTCCGGGCACCGCCATCCTAAGTAAGGGAAACAGGCAGTGGAGCCTTGCGGCTTTACTGCCAGTTTCCTAGTGCGCATGCGCGAGCGGCGCGGCGCTCTGTGAATGGCCCCGTGGTATTCTGGGACACACACAGTTCCCAGAAGACAATGGGGCTGCTCACCGAGGAGCAAAAGACGCCGCGGAATAGGAAGAGGCAGATTAGGAAGACTGCCTAGCAACAAGGGTTTAGGTAAGTTTAAAAATGTGTTTTTTTTTCAAATGTTTTTTTTAAAAATATTTTTAGGATTTTTCATGCAATTTTTTTTTTAGGGTGGCCCTCCACTTTAACAAAGGATTGTATTATCTTGCACTGCCAGTCCTGGTACTTTAATGTAGGTCAAAACTCTAGTGGGTGGCCCGAAGCAACCTAATTGTGTTCCCACAATGTGAATCGCTAAAAAAGAAAAAAAAATAGCTAATCATTGCTGCGCCTATTCCCTTACAGTGCATAGTGATTCATTATAAATAATAATAATAAATCATTGCTTGTGTAAACCTTCATCCGTATATATCTTATAAAGAATATGCAATCAAAACCTTATTTTGTGCTCGGTGAGTGTAAAGGTATAGTATATGTGATCATCCGTTAAAATATCTAAAATATAAACTGTGCAAACAGGTATAGCGAACTGACAATAAAGTGCAGTTGTTTCAAGTGTCCTTTCAACAGCAAATATTGTGCCAATACAGGTATCCACAAATGTACGCCAGGTCTTCAGTGACTTCCACCACCTTTCAAATATTGCGCTCACCTCCACCTTTGACCTGTAATCCCAGTCCAAATTGTGCTTTACCCTACTTTGGGGCACTAGAAATGGACTCCTCTGTGATCCTCCTCCTTCTCCTGTGTATTCTCTGGGCTCTCGATCCTTTCCTCAAATGGGGTGTATGGCCTTTTAAAGCGTGTTACCACTCTGGAAAAACTTGTATAACAAGGGACATCCTCATAGTGTAGTAGTTTAAAGCAAGAATTTATTCAAGTTTTACGGACTTACATTTAGGTAAAACAACCTCTGTTACTGTATGATAGCGGGGCTTGGAGGCTCCCGCATCACTTCCGCTATCGGCAGCATCACCCGCCTCCACCCAACGTGTGTTGTCACAGTCACGTAACTTCCTCAGGGGTATCCTATATATCCAAATATATATTTGGAATGTTGAAAGGACACTTGAAACAACTGCACTTCATTGTCCTTTCGCTATACCTGTTTGCACAATTTAGATTTGAGATATTTTAATGGATGATCACATATACTATACCTTTATACTCACTGAGCATGAAATAAGGTTTTGATTGCATATTAGATATATATGGATAAAGATTTACACAGGCAATGATTTCTTATTATTTATGATTAATTACTGTGCACTTTAAGGGAATAAGCGCAGCAATGATTTGTTTCTTCACAGGAAGTATCAGTTCTCACACTACAGACAGTAGTCATGGATTAAGCTGTGCAGAATCATGCTGCGTGCCACATGTTTGAACACAAACAAACTTCTGACACTGGAATGGGAAGGTTTGTGTTTACAGATCAACAAATGACACCATGAAACTGCATGATCGATGTACATCTTATGCAGGATGAAAAACATAAGGTGCAGGTAGGAAGGTTTACAATGCCTTTCAGTACCCATAAACATATGATCCAATCCGGCTGATGATCCTATGTCTGTGGGTGCCAGCAGGCTACATGATAACACCCCCAGCCAACCAATCGCATGAAAGATGGATGAGATTGGCCATTTAGGATATTTTTTGCTAAAGCTGTACTTCTCTCTCAATGCCATTCTTATACATCTTCAGAGATCTAAATGTACATATTTACCAGTGGTTCTCTGAAATAAAAAAAAAAAACGATTTATCAGATGTTACATAGTGCCCACATTTCCAACTACCCTCAGATGTCTGCGGCCAGCTTTTTCTTTTACGATATGCAGGCTTTTATTATTTTAACACAATGGTGTCACAAAGGCTGCAAACATCAAGAGATTGTGCCTGGTCTGCCCAAAATTCAGGAATTTACACTTCTCTAAAGAATAGATCCCTTTCACCCATTTCACAAAGACAAGTAAAGACCCACATATTACCGCCTGATCAATAGCAGGTGTACCAGCCTTGTTCTGCCAAACCATTTGTCCAGCACATACGCCTACAAGAGGGAAAATTAGATGTCTCTTTGAAATTACTTTTAGGAAAAGGCATAGTAAACAGCGGACGGTGCTGGTCACAGATGTACTTTGTTCAGCTTTTATCATTTTCTGCCATTCACTGCCAGCTTGAGGTCTATTTTACATCATTGCTGTTGATGACTCTCTGTAATCTAATCCTGCATGATGGAGATATACACGTATCCTATATATATATATATATATATATATATATATATATATATATATATATATATATATATATATATATATACATATATATAGGTGTGTGTATATAACATCGCCCCCACCTACATCACCAACCTCATCTGCAGATATCGCCCAAATCGCCCCCTCCGCTCCTCCCAGGACCTCCTGCTCTCTAGCTCCCTTGTTACCTCCTCCCATGCTCGCCTCCAGGACTTCTCCAGAGCCTCTCCCATCCTCTGGAATTCCCTGCCCCAGTATGTCCGATCAGCCCCTACCCTGTCCACCTTTAGGAGATCCTTGAAAACTCATTTATTCAGGGAAGCCTATCCCACACCCACATAACTGTCCCTGAGCCACCCCCATCAAATCATTCTTTGCAGCTATTACCTTTTGTACCACCACCCCCTCCCTTTAGAATGTAAGCTCTACAAGCAGGGCCCTCCTCTACCTTTTGTATTGAACTGTACTGTAATTGTGTTGTCCCCCTTATACATTGTAAAGCGCTGAGTAAACTGTTGGCGCTATATAAATCTCGTATAATAATAATAATAATGTGTGTATATATATATATATATATATATATATATATATATGTATTACTGTATGTGTGTGTGTATATATATATATATTTTTTTATTTTTATTATTTTTTTATTTTATGCCGTTGTTTCCTGTAAAGTAACAAGTTAACTTGGATATATGACAACTATAGTTAACATATATAACATGTTTCCAAAATCCCTAAATCTGCATTTTTCTTTTTTTTTTTCTCAGTTTGCAATGTGTTCGCTATAAAGACATAGCCCCTCCTGTGATAAGTCTAACTCCCCAACACATTATTCTCTTTTCATCTTGCCTATAAAAGTGCAGCTCTCTAATTAGAAAAACTTGAACAGTTGCAGTCTGGAAACTGAAAAATGAAATCCCACAGCATAGAATATGTAATAGTCAGATGTATTGACTGGTTGGAGAAAGTGCTTACTGCAAACGCTGCTGTCATTATGATATATGGCGCTTAACAAACTATAGAGTTCTGTACTGGCCCTCCAAACCCTGTTCTGCTTTTTTTTTTTTTTTTTTAAGGGAACCTGTCATGATCAAGATATAGGAGCCGCCATTGCCAATGTTTTTGGAGCCAGCATGTTTCCAGTCTGTTTTCACTATATACTGTATAACTGACCAGGAACATGTGGGCAGCCTGTGTTGCCCCAACTCCTAATCTGCATATTGGTTCTGCATTAGGGACTCTTTAAAGAGAACCTGTCAAGCGTGAACTATAGAGCTGCTGCCGATCTCTTTTTGAAAATACCTTTCCATGTGCTGTCACAGGTATTTCTTCTATCAATGACCTGAAACAAGAATTCACATCAGAAAATCAGATTTCACTTGCTGCATACCTATTCTTGCTCTGTGATTGATTCCAGAGACAACCTTTTAAGGAAGATCATCTATACCAGCCTCAATGTTTTTGCCATGACGGACTTCATCCCAGTATTGACATAAGAGGATATGAGAGACAGCCTGAGAGCTTTATTCAGGAGGTGTTACCATTATCTTTAAAGAGACATTGCCATATTCCCATTCTGCGCAGGGGGACAGTGTCTATGAAAAGGCCTCTACACCACATTTCTTCAACATTTCTCCACCACTGCTTCTTCTGTTGCAGACAGTGGCAAAATGCTCAGTGGCTTTCAGGTGGCAGAGCATGTGGCCTCTTCCTATGTGACTTGGGTCCAGTGACTGTTTGCTAGGCCTGAGCACTGACACATAATGGAAGGGGTGATGTCACTGCTCCCTCTAGGCCGGTGGTTCTCAACCCTGTCCTCAAGTACCCCCAACAGGCCATGTTTGCAGGTTTTCCTTTATTTTGCACGGGTGCTTTAAATCAGAGTCAATGGCTTGGTATATTGGACAGCTATTTTATATAAGAGAAATTCCCAAAACATGGCCTGTTGGGGGTACTTGAGGACAGGGGTTGAGAACCACTGCTCTAGGTCATCCTTTGATAAAGTATACAGACAAAACATGTCAGAAAGTGATGTCAGATGCTGACCCCGGAAAGTGCCCATTGCGCCATCTTGAGTATTGAAAACATGCATCTCTGTGCCTATGAGAGCAGTTTTATGGTAAATAGTAACTTTTTATGGTAATTTTATAATTCTTGCACTACATTTTTAAATTTTTGGCTGATGTACACATGATGCGATGAAGATTTCTGTGAAAGATGTGGAAACACTAAATTGAAAGCACTATTGGAGGGAGCAGAGGACACAGAGAAGGGGTGTTGCAAAGTTTTATTAGACCCGTTTTGATACATGTGGGTCAGAACCTCCAGTAAGAGTCTGGGGAAGTGAGTGGCAGGAGAGTACTCAATTTTGACAGTTAACATATTCCTGAGGCGCTGGACAGTTGGACTTTGATTGAATTTTGATAACCACCAGGGGGCATTGGTGTTGTGTTCAGCTGCTGGGGGTTGCCATTGGGAGCTCTCGATTCTAATTAACTCATCAACCGTGATTAGTGGGATTCTGGTCAAGGGTCTACAGCCTTCTATCATCACTCTTTCATGTCCCTTTCTGCAAGGATACCCAACACACACTCCTCCATTGCCCCCTTGCAGGCCTCTTCCCGCACCAACAGAATTTGGCCACATACCTTTTCATAGCTGCAAAACATGCCATAGCCAGGGCCTGGAAGAAGCCCTCAGTTGGGATTGCAGAGGCGACGAGCATTTTAACTACCCTCATGATTCAGCAGAATAGGACCAGCATTCTCCACGACTCCCACTACAAATATCTTAAAGTGTGGAGCCCGTGGTAGGCCTATGCTCTCCCCACTCTGCCCCCATTCAGCCTGGGTATTCCAGACTGTTGTAGACTGAGGCCCAGCCCGCAGGTTCTTCCTTTTTCCCTTCCTGTCTTGTCTGTCTTTTCCTTCTCTTTTTTACAAGTACTTTTCTTCTTTTCCCCCTGCTCTCTTCTCTTTCCTGAACCACCCCTCCCCCCCCTTTTTTTTCCTCCCCTCTCATTGTTTTTCTCTCTCCCTGACTCGGGCTCGGACCTGAGCTCTACCTCCCCCATGTTTTTTTTTTTTTACGTTTTTTCCTTTCCACTAAGGGGTGGGTAATTCCACTCCTTCTGCTCCACTCTGGGCCACCGTGAACCCGACACTTGTTGCCATTTTCGGCACCAGATGCCGGATGTTTTTTGCACTTTGGCTTTAATTCACCCCCAAAAAAGTGTGCTTCTTCTATGTTTACATATTCTTTTACCTGTTTCAATCCCCTGCGTGGGATTTAATCGCTCAGCTCGTACTATGTTATACTGTTATTCTCAACAAAAACTATTGTACCAGGGTTAACTTCTCCACTACTTCCTATGTTGCCGGCAGGGCAAAATAGGCTTTCAGGTATGGCAGAGCATGTGACCATCTCCTATGTGACAGTGCTTGGGTCCAGTGGCTAATTGCTAGAGCACTGTGCCTTAATGGAAGGAGGGTTCCTCCAGAGCTTTCAAGGAGTTCATCGAGTTGTAGCTGATTGTCCTTGTATTTGATGGTGCCTGCATAGTTCCCGAGGGCCAGCGTCACTTAAAAGTGCCAGCTGCATGACACCAGTGATTATTTTAGCTGTCTGCAAGGGAAGCATTCTTCTTGCTGTTCAACAATGTAAGGGGCATTTTTACCACTGGCTCCCCATAATTAGTTTTACCAGGGGTTCCTCTGGACCTGAAATGTATTTCAAGGGTTTTTGGGGGGTGTAAAACGGTTGGGAAAGGTTACTATAGGTTCTGATGTCCAATATTTTGGTGGTGGTTGTGATGCAGGAAGGAGCAACGGGGGTCCCCTGGAGAGGTGAGTATAAATTGGATGTAAGTAAAGCAGATGTAAAAGGTGATCAAGGAAAATACAAAATGGGGGTATTTACATAAAATAACTGTCAGGGCTTGGCTCAGCCCTTCCTTCTCTAAGCTGGCCGCTCATGTGTTGGCTAATTGCCAGCTCCTATCTCTCCATAGTTACTCAGCTGTTGATGATATCCTGCTCGTCAGTCCTGCCTACTTAAGCCGTCCAGTCCAGAGGGTCTCTGCCTTCGCCTTGGTCAACATCACAGAATCACAATCTCCTGCGATCCTGTTCAAGACTTGCCTTGCTGACATCCCTCCTGGCCCCAGATCCTGCTTGCTGTTCCACTACATTGATCCCTGACTTCTAGCTTGGATGACTGTCCGTTCCGGTTACTGAACTTTGGCTATGTTTTGATTAAGTTTCTTCTTTTTACTTTTATTATTAAACAAGTGTGATTTAACTTTACGTCTATCTCGGCCTGATTTCATGGTTTCTGACAATAAATGATAATAACAAAATATACTGGTAATAACTAAACATAGGAACATAAAAGGATGAGGGGTACATTCTTAGCAAGAAATCTTGAGTAATAAATAATAAAAAATATTTATCAATCAGGATTATATATAGAGAAATGTACTTGTATCCTTGTATACTTTCACATGTTTTCAATATATTTATATTGTGGGAAAAAAAAATTGGTCAGGAGGTGGTAGTAGTGATAGTGGTGGTGGGGGATGGGGATAGGAAAACTACCATGTCTCTTTAAAGTGGAGTTCCACCCACTTTTACAACTCTTCAGCATCCCTCACTAAACTGTGCACTGTAAACAAATTGGATATTTTTTAAAAAAATTTCTCAGCACCTACTGTATATCTGCTGTATTCATTTTTCACATCCTCCTCCCTGGCCGCGGCCCATCGCATCATTTCCTGTTTGCAATGCCTTCTGGGAAGGGGCGGCAACTTCCTCTGAAACTGCCGTTGCTATGGAAACCTGACCTGAAACCTATTACACTGCTTGTGCTGCACTGAGCATGTGCGAGATCTGCAAGAATGAGATCCAGGAAGAAATACAGTCTGGCTTCAGAGGCCCACACTTAAGATGGCCACGGCCTGCTGTAAGTTTATAAAATAACAAACTACTGCTATAAACTAACAAAACAGACCTTAGTTTACAGACTAACTTTACTAGAATACATTAAGCTTGTGTATTATAGGGGGATTTTTATTTTAAAAAGTATAATTTCGGCCGGAACACCACTTTAAGTCCAAGCCTTTACTACATGGCAGCCAAAGGAGTCGTAGGAGAGAGTTGTGTCTTTCACATCTAATTCTCTCAAGATGACCTGGTAGTACTACCATACGAATAGCATTGAGGCACGCAGGACTTTAGCAGGTCACCAGGACAAGTGAAGAGAGTGAACCTTCCCAATGGGGACACAGAGCAATAAAAAAAACCTGACAGGGGATCTAACCCCTCACCATGCAAATTGAAGAAAAAAAATACACTTTCAAAAATCACAGGACATGTATCCTTCTCCTGGATTCTAGGTGACACCACAGCCCAGGGTAAATGACAGTGCTGATGTCTGGTGGGAGATGGGCAGAGACGTTGAACTGCCACTGAAGTCAGGGAGTTTTTACAATACAATCTGTATCTGCAGTGCTTGACGTAAGTCTGCGAGTTCAGCACCTTGGATAGCTCTATGTGTAATTCCAATGGCATTAGATCATTTTGTGTGCTGAAGATTTTTTTTTTTTTTTGCTTTCAGGGTTGATTTATTACAAGAAAAAAAAGTTGAACTACAGAAATGTGAATGTAGCCTATTGCAGGCTGTCATTTCAGCAGTCTGGGTTAGAAGAAGAAAGTGAAAACCTGATTGGCTGCTTTAGGCAACAGCTTTTCTTTTCTTCCCTCTGGTTTCATATTAGACAGGCTCTAGTGTGTTCCATAATAAAGTGCCAGCACCAAGAGTCAGAACAGAGCGATTCCGGAGAAACTGCACTTGCAGGGATAAATGAGGGACCTGAAGCGGAAAATTAAATGGGCAGAATTAATGGGACAGTGGGTGTTTATCTGCAGGTACAAAGAAAACTTCACATTCCTTCAAACAGCTTAAAAATGCAGAATAAAAGGAGCTTGTTAGCCCATAAGAGCCCTGGGTAAAAGCTGGGAGATTTCCATTGTCCCTATAGCTGCACTTATCGCTGGCAGAGCCACACCTTTCTGTTCTGTCTGAATTCAAGAAATCTCTGCATTTATTTGCACCAAACAATTACAGAGTCACAGAAAAAAAAATCGAATCTAGCTCAAATGTATCAGTTTGTGGGAAAATGTATATTATGCAAGCACCCATCACAGCCTGTATTCAAAGGGTAATTCAACTTGTCTCATTATCGATAAAGCAGGTAGTGGTTAAAACCTCCGTCAATTTTTTCCATCTGTGTCACATAGAGAAAATCTCACGTGACTTTCTGCCCTATAGACACTAGGAGGAATTTTTTTCAAAGTGAAGGACATCACTTTTTAGACCAGCCTTTCTTCACCAGGGTTCCATGGATCACTAGGGTTCCTCAGAAGATTGCTAGGGGTTCCTTGATCTGTGGCTGATTGACCTTCATCTGATGGTCCCTGCATAGCTGAGGACCACAGACCCCAGGAATGAGCCAGGAACATGACACCAATGATCTTTTTAGCTGTCTGTAATAGTGGCATTCTGATCTCTACTGTAAAAAGGGAGAATTCTTCCCACTGACCATCAATGTAAGGCCCATTTTCCCAATGACCTCAATAGGTTGATTTTAGCAGGGATTTCCTGAGACCTGAAAACTATTTTAAGGATTCTTTCAGTTTTAAGAGGTTGCGAAGGGCACCAGTGGTGCTCCAAAAAGAGGGAAAAAGAGGGGATAAAAAGCCATGAGAATGATCCTTCTAAGGGTAGTGTTCAGTTGAACGTATTGGAAAATGTATGGCCAAAACTGCAGTTAAGGATGCTGGACATTAATAAGGTTGCTTGTCTTGCAAAACACTCTCAAACCAAGTTACCCTCAAACCAAGGTTTTACTGTACCACTAAGCAGGCTATTAGAAAAGTCCAATATTATGTGGGGCCACCAACAGCAGAGCCCCACTATACACACCATGGGATGGATCCAGTATATTGCTTCCTAAAGAACACTACACACCTCACTGATATCATGGTTGCTATTCATATGCCTATGACAGGCAAACTAATATCAGTATCCCTTCATCATCTGCTACAGTTGGAGGGTACACAGGATGGAATATTAGAATGCATTATGTGGGTCTCTCCTGCAATGGGAACATGTGGTCTTTTATGAACTACCCCTGGTAATGGATCATGTGACCTCATGAATAGCCAGTTGGAAGGAGTCATGTTATAATGGCTCATCGGCCACCATTGATTAAAAAAAAAAAATGTATATTAAAAATACAATTTAAAATGAAGCAAGAAGTGTCATCTATATCTTATAGTTGGGATTGAGCGGTGTTATCAGTTCTCTGTTGCTCCTGCTGACTACATTTAATGTGGAGAAACGGCTGATTTTCTTCTTCCTCTACATAAGAGGTGTGTGTGTGATCAGCCCCCCGGACATATGAGAATATATAGAAGGCGTACGCTGAATAATCGCGCTGACAGTCGCCAGTGTTAATTAGACACTTGTTACGGTGAGCACAAGAGGAGGTCTCTGAGGATTTCATTACAGCCTCCAGGTGAAGATGTCCCGTGTATCTATCCGGTGTCACTATCTGCTAAAGTTGCTGTGTTTGCTCCGATGGCATTTAAAGCATCTGCTGAGCCTGAACATTTCCCCTGCTGGGACCTTCCTCTACCGAGTGCCATTTAACAAGACAAATCACCTGACCGCTCTCCAGTAAGTGTGCTGTCACATTTGGGACGGAGAGTAGACATTTTTTATTTTCTTTGCACACACCTGTGATTAAAGTATATCTCAGAAATTTGCTTGTGACATCTCTATATAAAACAACAAGGGACCCCTCTACTACATAGCAATGGCCCATCTTCATAGTCCGCAGATTTCATGTGCACATGGATTTCTTAGGCTGTATCGTATTATCTGAATTGAAAGTGTTTCTAAAGCCTAAACATGCTTTATCTTAAAGTATGCGTGAATATACATTATATTACCAAACATATTGGGACACCTACCTCTACACCCACATGAACTTTAATGGCATCCCAGTCTTAGTCCGTAGGGTTCAATATTGAGTTGGCCTACCCTTTGCAGCTATAACAGCTTCAACTCTTCTGGGAAGGCTGTCCACAAGGTTTAGGAGTGTGTCTATGGGAATGTTTGACCATTCTTCCAGAAGCGCATTTGTGAGGTCAGGCACTGATGTAGATGAGAAGGCCTGGCTCCAAGTCTCCGCTCTAATTCATCCCAAAGGTGTTCTATCGGGTTGAGGTGCAGGCCAATCAAGTTCCTTCACCCCAAACTCGCTCATCCATGTGTTTATGGACCTTGCATTGTGCACTGGTCCAAATCATTTGGTGGAGGGGGGATTATGATGAGGGGTTGTTTTTCAGGGGTTGGGCTTGGCCCCTTAGTTTCAGTGAAGGGAACTCTTAAGGCGTCAGCATATCAAGACATTTTGGACAATTTCATGCTCCCAACTTTGTTGGAACAGTTTGGAGATGGCCCCTTCCTGTTCCAACATGACTGCGCACCAGTGCACAAAGCAAGGTCCATAAAGACATGGATCAGCGAGTTTGTGGTGGAGGAACATGACTGGCCTACACAGAGTCCTGACCTCAACCCGATAGAACACCTTTGGGATGAATTAGATTGGAGACTGCAAGCCAGACCTTTATTGTCCGACATCCGTGCCTAACCTCACAAATGTGCTTCTGGAAGAATGGTCAAACATTGCCATAGAGACACTCCTAAAAAATTGAGGCTGTTATAGCTGCAAAGGGTGGGCCAACTCAATATTGAACACTACGGACTAAGACTGGGATGCCATTAAAGTTTGTGTGCGTGTAAAGGCAGGTATCCTAATACTTTTGACAATATAGTGTATGCTTTGTATTAATCAGCCACCTTCAACCGCTTCTCCCCTATGTTCGTATTGTAAAGCCCTCAGGATCTGAAGATCCAAAAAAATAAAACAAGGCAAGTTTGGGGTGGAGGAACTTGACTGTCCTGACCCCAACCCGATAGAACACCTTTGGGATGAATTAGAGCGGAGACTGCAAGCCAGGCCTTCTCACCCAACATCAGTGCCTGACCTCACAAATGCGCTTCTGGAAGAATAGTCAAAACTGAAGGCAGTGTTGCCATCGGCTTCTGCTGTTATCAGTGATTCTTCTATGAGGAGGTATCAAGGGCATGGCTTACCACTGTGTGTGTTTATGGACCCACAGTCCAACTTGGGACCCAAAAGGATTGTACATGCAGGGGTGCCTTGTTAGCAGGTAAGTGTAACCTTTTTTTTTTTTTTTTTTTTTTATATTTTTAATTTTGCCTTTAGTTTAGTTTTAAAGTATAACTTTTGTTGGGGAAAATATACCGTATATACTCGAGTATAAGTCGAATTTTTCAGCATATTTTTTTGTGCTGAAAGTGCCCCCCTCGACTTATACTCGAGTCAAGCACTTTTCTGCAGCAAAAAATTTCATTTTCCGAACCGACTTTGGGGCCCCGTATCTCAGGGCCACTTGGTGCTAGAAACTCCAAATTTAGTGTGCAAACCCAGTGGAACTGGTAACATAACATATCCAAAGATGAAGTTCCTAGCTTTAAGTGGCCCCGAGATACGGGGCCCCAAAATCGGTTCGGAAAATGTAATTCTCTGCTGAAGAAAAGTGCTTGACATTTTCTGAACCGAATTTGGGGCCCCATATCTCAGGGCCACTTGGTGCTAGGAACCCCAAATTTAGTATGCAAACCCAGAGGAACTGGTACCATAACATATCCAAAGCTGGGGTTCCTAGCACCAAGTGGCCCTGAGATACGGGGCCCCAAAACCAGTTAGGAAAATGTCATTCTCTGCTGCAGAAGAGTGCTTGACATTTTCTGAACTGATTTTTGGGGCCCTGTATCTCGGGGCCACTTGGTGCTAGAAACCCCAGCTTTGGAAATTTTATGGTGCTAGTGCCACTGGGTTTGCACACCAAATTTGGGGTTCCTAGCACTAAGTGGCCCTGAGATACGGGGCCCCAAATTCGGTCAACTGTGTCCATCTGCAGCAATGTCATTTCAGGACCCTTTGGGTTCAGAGACCCCAAATTTTGGCTGCAGCTAGGGGGCATCTAGGAACCCTTAACTACCGAGTTTGAAGTTCAGGGGACCTTTGGCTGCAAATGGGCACAGTGAGGCATGCAAATGGGCACAGTGATGCTGCAAATGGGCATTGTTGACCCTCTTTTCCACTTACAGTAGCTGTGCATTTCTCACCCTCGTCTTATACTCAGGTCAATAAGTTTTCCCATTTTTTTTGTAGTAAATTAGGGCCTCGACTTATACTCGGAACGACTTATACTCGAGTATATACGGTAACCTTTTTTTATTTTTTTTATTTTGCCTTTAGTATAGTTTAGCTTTAAAGTATAACTTTTGTTGGGGAAAATATACTGGTAATCACTTTTATAAAATCAGACAATCCAGCAGGTTTTGTAATTTCTCAAATACGAAAGGACTTGAACTATTCCATTGTTACTTTGCCCTGAATATTACATTGATAATATTTGTCACAATATTACTGGTCATTGATAAATTTTTTGTATTTGGAAGCGTTAGCCGTCTCTGTTTTATCTCTGCTCAGATGCTCAATCTATTTGGCTACAGAGCCCCTTTTGTGTCCATTTTCTTATACTGTGCCCATAGGTCCGATTGTTTTCCGCAGCCCATCGCATCATCTGCAATTGACCATAGACCGCCAGTCATTGTAATGAGCACCACAGAGATCAGGCAGGCAGTCTGCGCCACTATTTCTCATAATTAGACCGTATAGCCAACTCTGCAGTGAGTGGGAATTGGATTTCACACAATACATCACTCTGTGCACTTAATTGACCCAAAGAGAGACATTTGTGCAAAACATCGCTTGTCAACAGTATATCAAGGTATTTTCTCACCCTTTGATGTTGTAGAGCAGTTTAGTGAGTTATTGCACGCAATAACTGGAGAAACGAGTTATTTTATTCATGTACCGTATGTCAGGTTTCATGTCCCACATATCTGCCTGTCACTCTTTTTCTCACTTCTGTGGTGTGAGGTCGCTCTCTACTCTTTTTGCTAGTTTATTTTTTCAGATAGATATTACTTAAAGGAAACCTTTATACCATTAGGGTAAGCGTAGGATCCTGTGCCAGGAAACACCATTAGACAAGGTCCTCACCTTCATTTTAGGCTTTCTGGTGGATACAATCGAACTTCCAACCCCCCCCCCTACCGCCGGTCTGTCCATCGGCACTTACCCCATCTAGGCCGCAGGCATCTGTGGAGCAGCGGCGGGGACCAGGCTTTCGAGGAGTGGCGGCCGGTGTTCTGACATAAATTGTCCTCCTATCGGATAGTGTCCGCCCTGTACTGCGCAGGTGCAGCGCTTGCGCAGTACGGAGGAGAAGGAGATGCCGAAAGTGTCCGAAGTTGATTAGCTGACCATCAACTGTACACGGCGCTTGGGCACTTCTTAGCGATGGCTTTGTAAGAGGGCCCCTCGCGGGCTCGCTTCGCTCGCCACGCTTCGGGCACGGCCTCGCTGCGCTCGGCAACTATTTATTCTAACTCTATGTCCACTTGGATAGTAGGGAATGAACCTGGACATAGGGTGAGAATAAAAGCGCAGGCGCCGTGTACAGCTGATGATCAGCTGTTGAACTTCGGAGACTTTCGGCGTCTCGTTTGTCCTCTGTACTGCGCCTGCGCAGTACAGGGAGGACACTATATGATAGGGGACTGTATTCGACAAGACACCGGGACCAGCTCTTCTCCTCCTGGCCTACACTGTGTGTCTCCTCCCCTCCTCCTAGGCATCCAATAGGATCGCCTGTCCTTCCAGCCAATCAGCTGACGAGTATCAGACCCGCTTCTTGATTGGCCGAAAGGAGGATCAGTGTTGCAATAGCGAATATTCATTCACTGTTGCAACACATCTGGGTGGGCTCCGGACGCATCCTCTGCGCCCCGAGCCCACTCTGTTTTGAAGCCTATTAGAGCCTCTGGCTCTAACCAGGTGCTTAAAAAAAAAAACCCTGGCCGCTGTAATTCATACGCCCGATGCCTTGAAAGAGGCCGGACGCATGGATAGGGGGTGGCCACAGCGGCCATTGATTTTTTTCATGCTATGCATTGCATTGCATATAGGGGGTGGCCTGGAGAGAGGGGGCGGTGCCCGGGCGCCCCTGAGTTCAGATGTGTTGATTATGCAAAGAGTTAGAGCACATACCCTGAGCAGGTCTAAGCAGAGCAGGTCAGCTGGAACTTGTAGTTCACCGCTGCAGATGTAACAGGAGGTTGGCTGGTGCTTGTGGATCACAGCTGCAGTTGTAACAGGAGATTGGCTGGTGCTTGTGGTTCACCACGGCAGATATAACAGGAGGTTGGCTGGTGCTTGTGGTTCACCACTGCAGATATAACAGGAGGTTGGCTGGTGCTTGTGGTTCACAGCTGCAGATATAAAAGGAGGTTGGCTGGTGCTTGTGGTTCACCACGACAGATGTAACAGGAGGTTGGCTGGTGCTTGTGGTTCACAGCTGCAGATGTAACAGGAGGTTGGCTGGTGCTTGTGGTTCACCACGGCAGATATAATAGGAGGTTGGCTGGTGCTTGTGGTTCACCACGGCAGATGTAACAGGAGGTTGGCTGGTGCTTGTGGTTCACCACTGCAGATGTAACAGGAGGTTGGCTGGTGCTTGTGGTTCACCACTGCAGATGTAACAGGAGGTTGGCTGGTGCTTGTGGTTCACCACTGCAGATATAACAGGAGGTTGGCTGGTGCTTGTGGTTCACAGCTGCAGATATAAAAGGAGGTTGGCTGGTGCTTGTGGTTCACCACGGCAGATGTAACAGGAGGTTGGCTGGTGCTTGTGGTTCACAGCTGCAGATGTAACAGGAGGTTGGCTGGTGCTTGTGGTTCACCACGGCAGATGTAACAGGAGGTTGGCTGGTGCTTGTGGTTCACCACTGCAGATGTAACAGGAGGTTGGCTGGTGCTTGTGGTTCACCACGGCAGATGTAACAGGAGGTTGGCTGGTGCTTGTGGTTCACCACTGCAGATGTAACAGGAGGTTGGCTGGTGCTTGTGGTTCACCACGGCAGATGTAACAGGAGGTTGGCTGGTGGTTGTGGTTCACCACTGCAGATGTAACAGGAGGTTGGCTGGGCAGCCAAATAGTAATGCTAAGTTTGGCACTACAGTAGAATCAGGCAAAGCGTATTCTAGACAAGCTGGGTCATACACAGGTTGATCAGAGTCCAAATGGTACCGAATCAGAAGCGAGCAAAGCAGGGTCAAAACTAGCCGGGTCATACACGATATATACAGAGCAAATATCAGCTGGGTCAAGCAGGAGCACACAAGGTAACAACGCTATCACGAGCACTGGCGGTATGCTAATACAGGCGATTTAATGGTGAGCTGGCCAATCACCCTTGTTTCCCAGGCAAAGGCTGTGTCAGGTGAGCTTTGCTGGGTCTTAAAGGGATCCTAGTACTGACAGCAATGACCTTCATGGCCCAATCACCTGGTATCATTTTAATTAACCTCTTGGCTCCGATGGTTTACCACATTGCAAACAGAGCTGTGTCAAAAGCACGCGACCCGGCACAGTTACTGGCGGCTAACAGAAAGCCCCCGATCGCTGCTTGCGATCGGAAGCTTTCCGATCATATGACCACCGTGAGAGCCAATCACTACGGTCACATGATCATACACCCCCACCCCACTTCCCGGCATCTGAAACCCTTTAAAGGGCTGGGAGGGGGGTTAAAGTAGTTCTAAAGCCAAAATGTTTTTTACCTTAATGCATTCCCTGCATTAAGGTAAAAGATGTTTTATAAGTTTCTGTACTCTACCCTTCCCTGTGTCCTCTTCACACAGGGACTCGGGTCTCTGGCCCCTGCTGTAAATCAAATGCAGTGAAGAGGAAACAGGGGGCAGGGCTAAGCCCCCCCCCCCATGTGTGTCTGTAGAGCATGACTCCATAGACACACACAGCTCAGGAGCAAGCTACTAGATACTAAGCGGCTTGCTATAGGGGCCCTCAGTAAGGAAGAAGAGCCAAGAGTGCTGGCAGGGGACCCCAGAAGAGGAGGTTTGGGGCCACTGTGCAAATCCATTAAAACGAGCAGGTAAACATGTTTATTATTTTATTAAATACAATTTGTACATTACCGTATATACTCGAGTATATGCCGAGGTTTTTCAGCCCATTTTTTAGGCTGCAACCCCCCCCTCGGCTTATACTCAAGTGAGCCTTACAGCAGCCATACCTTTGATTACTAAAACAGCGGGTGTCTCCCGCTGTGTTATGCAGTCTGTTCGGCCGTCCATTGTAACAAAGCCCCGCCTCCTCCTTGTCCGTGATAGAGGAACACTGATACAATGCTGGGAAACTGTATCAGTGTTCCATCTATCACGGACGAGGAGGAGGCGGGGCTTTGTTACAATGGACAGCCGCCGAACAGACTGCATTACACAGCGGGAGACACCCTCTGTTTTAGTAATCAAAGTTACGGCTGCAGCTGGGCACAGTGAGGCTGCAAATGGGCACAGTGAGGCTGCAAATGGGCACAGTGAGGCTGCAGATGGGCACAGTGAGGCTGCAAATGGGCACAGTGAGGCTGCAGATGGGCACAGTGAGACTGCAGATGGGCATTGTTTACCCAGTAGCTGCTGCATTTTCCCACCCTAGGCTTATACTCGAGTCAATACTTGTTCCCAGTATTTTGTGGTAAAATTATGTGTCTCGGCTTATATTCGGGTTAGCCTATACTAGTAGCAATGTAAAGCTGCAGTTTAAAACACTTTAAAAATGACTTTTGAGTTTAGATTACCATGGTAAAGCTTATATAAGATATCAATAATTGAGTTTACATTTACTTTGAACGGGGTGCTATGGAATGTGATGTTGCTTTATAAAGCATGGGTGCTCAACCTGTGGCCCTCCAGCTGTTGCAAAAGTACAAGTCCCACCATACCTCTGCCTTTGGGAGTCATGCTTGCAACTGTCAGCCTTGCAATGCCTCATGGGACTAGTAGTTGTGCAACAACTGGAGGGCCCCAGGTTGAGCACCCATGTTATAAAGTAGAGCAGTAATTGTGAAATTGTTTTTAGGTTTGCACTTGGTTAGGTAATGGTATAGAAGGCCCAGTAATTATTTTTTTTTCAGAGGCCCAGGCATTTTCAGTTACTCCTGCTTGAGTTACTAGCAACACATCATTTTTAAGAGAAAAGCTTAAAAGGGAAGATTGCAGTGTATACCTCAGGCTTGCATTAAAAGAAAGATTCTCCCAACCTATGGTTTAAAATAGAATGTTTATTAGCCTCACCATGTTCCTCCATCAGATACTTGGTCTATCTGTACATTCACATTCCACATTCCTCAGAAAGGATATTATAAACAAGCTCCCCTGCTAGTCCTGTGCCTCAGCAAGTCAGCTTGATACAAATAGTTGTCATCTCTGTCACTCAGGGAGAGGACTTTTTCCTCTCAGGGCCTCCAACAGGCACAAGAACAATCTCTCCATGGGATGTTGCTATATCAAAGCCAACCACAGGAGTGAGACTTGATTAATCTATTTCCTACACTGCTGAACCAGGTCTGAGCTATGCTACCAAGTGCCATGTACTCTATGTGGTCGGTCTTTTCAGACCATTGCCTCCTGTTTCGTATGATAGCTTTAATCCAAAAATGGAACTTTCTCCTACAGTGATTGCAGAAGTTTCATGCATTGATTCGCCACATTAGGACATCAAACAGAACCCGTGATTTGACAATATTTTCTCCATTGGAAACTGCAGTGCAACAAGTAAAGGACCTAAACCTCTTTCGTAAATTGCTTTAAAGTAACCAAAGCTCCATGGACTAAAGAGAACCTCCATGACTGGAATTCAGTCAGACTGCTCTCATTGGGAAAGTCCCAACACACTTGCCTTACACCCTATATGCCTCCCCTCCATACATGTACTTATTTTCTATAGTTAAGCCCTTTTCTTTATTGTTTTTACTGATAAAACCAAGTAAACCTTTTTAATCAGTTGATATAAGCCCATGATATTGGACCTTGTGGTAATGGCCTGGCAAGCTGGCACTATTTGATATAGAAAGTTGGGATTAGGCAGTGGTGGACAGTGGGCTCCAAACATAGGCTACAGTTCTCATTTGTTCATTCTGACATATATATGCTCTGCTGCCATACTACCAACCTGTTATGCCGTGTACACCCGGGCGGACTATTCGGCATCAAAAGTCGGACGGTCTTTCCGACAGACTTTCGATGGACTTTTGACAGACTTCCGACGGACTTTCGAACGAACGGACTTGCCTACACACGATCACACCAACGTCCGATGGATTCGTACGTGATGACGTACGACCGGACTAAAATAAGGAAGTTCATGGCCAGTAGCCAATAGCTGCCCTAGCGTCGGTTTTCATCCGTCGGACTAGCATACAGACTGATGGATTTTTTTGACCGGACTCAAATCCATCAGAAAGATTTGAAACATGTTTTAAATCTAAAGTCCGTCTGATTTTCGACCGAAAAAGTTCGCTGCAGGTCGGATTGTCCGACGGATTCGTTCCGTCGGACCAGTCTGCTCGAAAAGTCCGCCCGTGTGTACACGGCATTAGAGTCACTCTTCACCAGTAACTCGCAAGTTATTTTAACATGTTGCTTCTTCAATAGCAACCCTATGAAAAGCAAGCAAAATCTGGTGCAGTTCTCTATAGCAATGTTTCTCAACCTTTTTTCAGTCAAAGCACCCTTTAAAAATTATGGACAGTCTCGAGGCACCCTTTAAAAATTATGGACAGTCTCAAGGCACCCTTTAAAAATTATGGACAGTCTCAAGGCACCCTTTAAAAATTATGGACAGTCTTGAGGCACCCTTTAAAAATTATGGACAATCTCGAGGCACCCTTTAAAAATTTTGGACAGTTTCGAGGCACCCTTTAAAAATTATGGACAGTTTTGAGGCACCTTTTAAAAATATGGACAGTCTTGAGGTACCCTTTAAAAATTATGGACAGTCTTGAAGCACCCTTTAAAAATTATGGACAGTCTCGAGGCACCCTTTAAAAATGATGGACAATCTCGAGGCACCCTTTAAAAATTATGGACAGTCTCGAGGCACCCTTTAAAAATTATGGACAGTCTTGAGGCACCTTTTAAAAATATGGACAGGCTTGAGGCACCCATTTCTAAAATGTAAAAATGTTTCTGATAGTTTTGCATTACGCAGAAACATCCACACAAGTAGGACACCAAACGTTAGAGGTGATTTATTCTTCCAAAGCAAATACACTTTTTCACTCTGGTACTGACTAGTATTTCAGTGTTTCTCTTCTTCCTTAGTTTTTTCTCCATCACTCAGCTAAGGTGCCCTCATTGCTGATGGAGAGGGGCAGGGGAGGGACAAACAGGAAAGGCAGCTAGAAGGTTGTAATGCTGCACAATGAAAACATGTGGCTTTGTGTAACTAAAAAGACAGCTTCATCCACCCGCCAGCTTGTATACAATTTTTGGGCAATTTTTAGGCATTTTGCCAAGGCACCCCTTAAGAAACCTCAAGACAGCCCAAGGTGCCTGGGCACCCTGGTTGAAGAAGGCTTCTCTATAGAAACCAATGAGCTTCCAGGTTTTATTGCCAAAGTTTAACCGCTTCAGCCCCGGGAGATTCTACCCCCTTCCTGACCAGAGCACTTTTTGCGATTTGGCACTGCATCCCTTTAACTGACAATTGCGCGGTCGTGCGACGCTGCACCCATACAAAATTGACATCCTTTTTTTCCCACAAATAGAGCTTTCTTTTGGTGGTATTTGATCACATCTGCAGTTTTTATTTTTTGCGCTATAAACAAAAAAAAAGCTACAATTTTGAAAAAAATATTTTTTACTTTTTGCTATAAATATCCCCCAAAAATATATATAATTTTTTTTTTTCCTCAGTTTAGACTGATTATGTATTCTTCTACATATTCTTCATAAAAATAGGGGATTGTTTTATGGCATTTTTATTATTCATTTTTTTTTTTTAATTAGTAATGGCGGCCCCTCCAATTAAAGGGGACGTACTGGTACGCCCATTTGCCCACCGCTGCCATTGTGCTGACGTATATCAGCATGCAGCGGTCGGCAAGTGGTTAAAGTGATTGTAAAGGCTTGTTTTAAATAACAAACATGTTATACTTACCTCCTCTGTGCAGTTGGTTTTGCACAGAGCAGCCTGGATCCTCCTCTTCTCAGGTCCCTCTTTCCTGCTCCTAGTCCCTCCCTCCTTTGAGTGCCCCCTCAGCCAGAAGCCATTCAGACACAGAGCCCCGACCTGGCCCCGCCCCCTCTTTTCCCTGATTGGCTGACTGACTTTGATTTACAGCCGCGGGAGCCAAGGGTGCCGCTGCTCTTTCTCAGCCAATCAGGAGGAGTGTCCTGGGTGGCTGAGGGGATTGTGGACATCGCTGTAGAGAGAGGGGGCTCAGATAGGTAATTAGGGGGGTGCTGCTACACACAGGAGGTTTTTTATCTTAATGCATAGAATGCAATAAGATGAAAAAACCTTCTGCCTTTACAACTCCTTTAATTGAACAAGCTGAAGTTAGAAGCTGATTGGCTACCATACACCACTTGCACCTGATTCTGAGTGCTCCAGTTTTAGTAAACCAAAACAAATCTGATCAGTCCTACTTATTAAAACCAAATCTGTTCCATAGCCTATATTTACTGAGTTTGGTATCTTTACAGAATAGAGTTATATAAGCCAGGGTCCTTCATCTTGGTCCTTCATAAGGTTTCCATTTTGTGTACCTGATGATCCCTAAAACAGACATCAGAGTTTGTGCGCCAGCAGGTATGAAGCATGTCAGCATACCCAATAGGCTATTGCTTTTTTGCCAATTCCGTAGCCCTAAGACACAGCAGAGCTTATTTTGTATCTGTCCTTGCAAGGCTGGTTCTTTAAAGTTCACTTGGCAAAAAAGAAATACAAAGACTCCAAACTGCTAAACCCCTTCTTCTAAATTATTCATCCAAGCTGTCTCTGAATATAGTGACTTTAGAAAAGTGCTGTACAACTTTTTATTTGCTTATTCCTTTGACAGTGCTTCAAATGCCCTGTACACACGATCGGATTTTCCGACACCAAAACCGTGCATTTTCTTCCAAAGGATGTTGGCTCAAACTTGTCTTGCATACACACGGTCACTCAAATGTTGGCCAAAAATTCCAAACGTGAGAACGCGGCGACGTACAAACGCGTACGACGAGCCAAGAAAAAGGAAGTTCAATAGCCAGTGCGGCTCCTTCTGCTTGATTCCGAGGCAGCTGAATTCTGGAGAAATCTTCACTGCCGGGATGCCCTGTCCTCTTCCTGTCTCTGAACTTCTGCCGCTGCAAAAGTTAACAGCTACGGGTCTTCAGGCAGAACAGCAGTACAAATGGTTCAACAGGGACACCCCCACCCCTCCCTTCTCCTCCATTGGGAAAGGTTCATTCATTAATTGTAAACAATCTGTGAATGGGGAGAAAGTCTGGTCAGTCACAGAAGGCTCTCCCCCATTCCCGTGTCATCTTACAAGCAGTGTAATCAATGAAAGAATTTTTCCCAATGGTGGAGAAGTGAGGAGGGGGCGGATCCCAGTTGGATCATTTATCCTGCTGTTCTGCCCAAAGACCTGTTAACAGTGGTGGAAATTCATAGACAGGAAGAGGACAGGGAAACCCTGCAGTGAAGATTTCTCCAGGATCCAGCTGCCTACAAGCCAATGTGGGACATACTGTACTACAATGCAGGTAAGTGATGTAGGTACCTGAATTTGAAATGGTGTTGGCCTTTTGCAGTCCATGTCAGTGGCGGCTGGGTTTTTTCTTTTTTTTCTTTTTTTGGGGGGGGGGGCGTCAAACAATCCACCCACAGCCACCTCCCCCTCCGGTCGGGTCACCCGCACAATGGGTCAATCGGCGACATTTATTAGCTATTGTCACACAACTGGATAGGCTCGGGGCACAATGCTCTGCGCCCTGAGCCCACCCTTTTTTGAAGCCTATTAGAGCCTCTGGCTCTTAATCACTTGCTTCAAAAAAAAAAAAAAACCCATTGGAATCCATGCGTCCGGTGCCCCACATGTAGATTAGGGGGCGGGGCACATGGATAAGGGACTGGTCCATTTACAGCAGAGCTCAGATTAGGAGTGGTAGATGCAACATGAGGATCCAATAAATTGTTGGCAGTGCCATGTGCTAAGAAGGCTAATTTACAGGAGGGGAGAGCAGAATAATGGACAGATAATCTCATCAGTCTGCTGCTTCTCCTTCACTGTCCAATCACAGGCTGGGGGAGGGACAAGACCTGTAAGTGTTTTTAGTTGCAGCTGAGAAAAAACAAGTTGCCTGGCCTGCCAGACAGGACTGGGCTCTGCGGCAGCGCTCTGTAAATCTTAGGACTGGATGGAAAGAAATGCAAATCGCTTTCTACTGTGCTTTATCTGTGTATTTTGTTGTTTTCCTGCCATTTATCTTTAAGTATAAGTCTGCTTTTATAAAAAAAAGTAAATATACAGTATGTGATGACCCATAGTAGGCAGATGTCACCTTTCACGGTTTTAATACAATAAAATATAATTTCCGTTCTAAGGGTTGCGGCACTTTACTCCGCGCTTTATTAAATAAGGGCCACAATGTTGCGTCTGTACACCTTTTTCTGTTATTGTCCTCGGATTAAAGCCGCACCGCGGCGACACGTTCTTCATTTAATTCTCCTTTCATCTTCAAAAAAAAAAAAAAAAGTTCCTTTAAAGTTGAAGCCGACATTGTCTCCGAACATCTTCCCATGGTAACTTTTAAAATGTGAACTTAATGTCACGCAAATTTGTTATCGGCGCCGGCCTCTCCCTGTCATTTCGTACATCATTTTCCTAGCGCGTGTGCGGCGAGGTCTTCCAACTCTTTATCTTAATGAAATGTTACCACTTTACACATCGATAAACAGAAGGAAACGAGATACAAGTTTGAACTTTTCTTCTGGGGATTGTTTGATGATCTGTGAAGAGCCGCGATTGCTGGCATTGAACTTGCTGAGACTAACACAATATCAAAACAGCCTGGCGCAAGAGGACTCTGTGTTCTTTGTCTGCTTTCTAGTCTTCCGAGGGAGATCATTTGTATGTTTTAAGCTCCTTCCAGCTTCAGTCAGCTTTTCCCCGTGACAAACAGCGACTTGGGTACAAAGCTTCAAAGCTGCCCCATTACAGAGAAAGCGCTGTGCTGCCATCGTGTTTAATAATTAAATAAATCTTCTCGACAAATATTAAGCTAACTATATATGCCACAAATATATTGGAATGGGAAAATTTGAATAAAAGCAAAATGTATCATTAAAATGTGTTACCTGTAGATAACCTTGTAAACCTTCATTATGTTAGTTGGAAACTCTAATGCCGCGTACACACGAGTGGACTTTACGGCGGACTTTGCCCGGCGGACTGGATTTCGTCGGACAATTCGATGTGTGTGGGCTCCAGCGGATTTTGTTTTCTCAAAAGTTGGACGGACTTAGATTTGAAACTTGTTTAAAATTTATCCGTTGAAATCGAGTCCGGTCGAAAAGTCCGCCGTCTGTATGCTAGTTCGACGGACAAAAAGCCACGCTAGGGCAGCTATTGGCTACTGGCTATGAACTTCCTTGTTTTAGTCCGGTCGTACGTCATCACGTACGAATTCGACGGACTTTGGTGGATTGTGTGTAGGCAAGTCCGTTCATTCACAAAGTCCGTCGGAAAGTACGTCGAAAAGTCCGCCGTAAAGTCCGCTCGTTTGTACGCGGCATTACTGAAAAGCATTAAGTTTGCTGAAACTTGTTTTATATTAATATACAATACAGTTTTCACTTTTTTTTTTATTTCCATCTCAGCACCATTAAGGCACTGCAGACTCTTTGGTGGTTTTTTACTAAAACTAGAGCGTGCAAACTCAAGTTTTGGGAAATTTCCTCCTTTGGGACTTTAAAAGGCAGGAGTCTTCAAACAATAATATATCAAAAACATATTTTATTATCAAAAGTTAAAACATGACAAAGATAAAAAGAGATGGATGCAAGTAGAATCAGATGGTAGCAAAAAAAGGGAGTATACGTGTCTAGTACAACGATATAGGTAACACCACACAAACTGTCCCGCCAGTGGGCTGAGACAGGAAGGGCCGACGCGTTTCAAGGTTGTAAATGTTGAAACCTCTTCTTCAGGGGCTGATGGTGAGGTGTGTAATTATCTGAAAATATTTTGCAAAAATACAAAATAGGCAAACAGAAAGATCCAACATAATATGGTGTTCATATACATTCAGGGCACATAGAACCTAATTGATGCATTATAAAATGTTCTAACCGTGTAACTCCGGAGCCAACATCAAATAGCATCCAACTTCAAGGAAAAATGGGAATGAATAGTTTGCCGCCAGGGATCAGGTCCATGAGCCAACGCTAGTTTTAGGAAATAACCAATAGGAAACCAATGCATAGGAAAACCAGTGCATAGCAAACCAATCAGCATCCAGGTTTTATTGTCAAAGCTTAAAGACGAAGAAAAACTTCCTTTACTGACTTTTAGTGCCCGATGAAGGAGCACATATGCTCCTCCCCACTCTCTCACCATCCGGAAGTGGCATGTCCAGCCGCCCCTGAGCCGAATCTGAGAACCAGGAAGCGTTGGGAGCCACCAGCACAGCCGGGAACATCAGCTGCCTCTCCACCTGCGAGCCGACTGCCTTCCTCCAGGAGTGGATGGTCTTCCTATACCATTTCACATGCTCTGTAATCTCTACAATCTTGTGAGTTTAAAATTGTCTGTCCTATATAAAAATGTTTTTATCACGCTGCACTTTGAGGGTGCTGCTCTCTTCTTTGTTTTTTCAATTTCTACCAGAACGCTTTAATTTCACAGTCTTTAATTTCACATTCTTTGTGAAAGGCTGACCATGTGTGCATGGGTACACAAGCCGAAGACTTGCCTACCCATGCACACATGGTCAGCCTTTCACAAAGAATGCTTCCATTTCTCAGCAGTTTTTTCTTTAGAACAGTTGCCTCCCACAAACACATATATTTTACAAGGAAATAATGCTTACATTATACAGCAACGTTTTTTGTAAAACCAAAGAGACTTGCTTCCCACACATGCATGCACACCAGGGCAGCCATTTTCTGTTGGAAACTTAAATTATACAACAAGGTATTTTTTTGCACTGCACCGGGCCAGTACAGCCGTAAAGTTCTACCTCACAGGATCCTACTTTGGAAAACGAACCCTGGCATTGCATGTGACCTCAGTCTTTTCCATATTCCAGGCACCAGCCACCCCAGGGCCACATAGCCAGGAGGAATTCTGTGTGTCACTAGCAACCTCGCGTGCCACTCTCTTCCCCTTTACTGCGCTCGGCTGGCCAGCATCTACGCAGCACAGTCAAGGTCTCTGACTCTTGCCCTCTCTCTAAACTTGCAACATAGCAGCCACATACTTGTAGGAGCACTGGCAGCTCTGCATATGTGAATCACTCAGTGGCCCAGAGTTTCAATGATTCTGGTAATGACCCAGCAGCCGGTTCCCAATTCCAGCACTGCCAGGTCAATTCCAGCAAATTCCCACCAATGCCCATTACGTTCTTTGTGCATGTCAATAGTACTTGACAACCACTAGTCTTTCTGTATGGTGTGACAGAGAGAGGCTCTGTCCCTATAAGTTTAAAGGGAAGGGTGACCTAGGAGTCTTATTAAGGGTTAATGCAAGGTTCAGAACTAGCATCTCTCCAGATTCTGTAGTTCTGAATCAGAACACTCAATTCTGGGTCCAGCTTTTGCTAGAGGCTTGCAACCTGGCTCACTACACAGTTATGCAGGGTCATTTTATAGTCAGGTCTGAGAATACTCAAGGCTCTCATTTTTTGAGACAGCTTCCAGGTTGGAGACCGCACACAAGGTCTCCAAACTGGAAGGTCTCACCCGGGGTCAGAGGGCCCAGCCAGAAGCCACTAGACAGAGATCTCATCGAGGGGCCAGAGGGCCCAGTCAGAAGCCACGAGACAGAGGTCTCATCGAGGGGTCAGAGGGCTCAGCTAGAAGCCACGAGACAGCAGGTCTCATCGAGGGGTCAGAGGGCCCAGCTAGAAGCCACGAGACAGCAGGTCTCATCGAGGGGTCAGAGGGCCCAGCGAGAAGCCACGAAACAGAGGTCTCATTTAGGGGTCAGAGGGCCCAGCCAGAAGCCACAAGACAGCAGGTCCCAGGAGTCAGGTCAGCTCCTATCAGGGGTGTGAGGAGAACCCCAATCCTTAGGCCAGAGGTGGGCCATGCAGCAGGGCACCGCGACTGAAGGCTAGAGAACCAAGTGTTCTGAGAGAGCTGACTGACACAGTCAAAGGACTGGTAAGAGGAGCAGCTGTGCTGCCAACACGTAAGCCAGGTGGCTTGGTATTTTCATTAATTCATGTTATGTGGAAGAATTTTAACATGATTCTGGTGTTGGTGATGGCTACCAAATTTTGGCTTTTTTGTACTTTTTGTAATAAAATGATCCCTTAGTAAGCAGCTTGGTCCACCGGTGTCTCTTTTCAGTGGGTTCTTTCCCCCTGTATTACCTTTTTATGTGGAAGAATCCCCTGCGTAGACAACTGATGTATAACTGAACTTTCCTTTTTTTAATAAAAGTGGGCTGCCACGCCCTAAAACTACAGTTTGGACTTGCGCAGCTCATTGTAAATGCACCTGCTACTTGAGTTTAATTCCCCAATCTCACAATGGATAATCAAAGTATCAAGATACGGCCTTGTTTGACTACTATTTTTTGACTGTGTTTAGTGGCAGATTTTCTCTTTCACCAGGAACGTGACCCACCAAGAAATAACCACATGGAAAATGGTGTCACACACTTCAAAGTAATACTATCACCTACAGAGTAAATTCATAACAAGAATTGGCCGGACAGGAAAGAAAACGATTTCACGGCTAGGTGGTGACCATTATGACTGACTGAAAAAACAAGGTTTTTATTTTTTTGGACTGGGTCTTCTTTTTTTTTTAAAACTGTCAGCTGAAATTCTTTCACAGCAGATGTAGAGAAGCAGCACCAGGATTAGACTCTGCTGGCGTTCTCGGTGGCTGGCTTTAAACAAGAGAATCGCCATCCACTGAACCGTAATCTTAGGTCTAGAGAAAGGAGGACCTACATTTATAGAACAAGCAGTGTACAGTTATTTTAGACCGCTCTCTGCTGTTTTCTCCCAGCATGCCATTGGAACCATGGTGTCGCTGAGCAGCGGGGGAAATTATAGGAAAGAATGGTTAATGTTGGGTTAGTAGTGTGAGCATCTGCGCCAGAGCAGAGCAATGTATTGTTGTAGCAACTATGAAAACACTGCAATGCGACTTGAATTCTTCCGGAGAATTGGTTAGATTTTAAATAATAAAAGAAGATATAGTAGGTGCATATTTCTGCAGTAGGCACCAACCATTCTTCAAATAAACTATGGAGTTGATTTACAAAAACTGGAGAGTGCAAAAATGTGGTGAATAGTAGTCAATCAGCTTCTAACTTCAAGTGGTATTAAAGGTATTTGTTTTTTAACCACTTCCATACCGGGCCTATTCTGGCACTCCTCTCCTACATGTAAAAATCATATATTTTTTTTGCTAGGAAATTACCCAGAACCCCCAAACATTATATATGTTTTTTATCAGAGACTTTAAGGAATAAAATGGCGACCGTTGCAACTTTTTACGTCACACGGTATTTGCACAGGAATTTAAAAAAAAAAATAAACAGTTTCATGAATTAAAAAAAAAAAAACAGTAAAGTTAGCCCGATTTTGTATAATGTGAAAATGATGTTACGCCGAGTAAATAGATACCTAGCATGTCACGCTTTAAAATTGCGCACACTCGTGGAATGGTGCCAAACTTTGGTACTTAAAAATCTCCATAGGCGACGCTTTACCATTTTTTACAGGTTACCAGTTTAGAGTTACAGAGGAGGTCTTGAGCTATAATTGTTTCTCTTACTCTAACGCACGCGGCGATACCTCATATGTGGGATTTGAACACCGTTTATATATGTGGGCACGACTTATGCATTCGGTTCTGTGCGTGAGCACCTGGGGGCGGGCGGCACTTTAAATGTTTTTTTTTTTCTTTTTATTGTTTATTTTACTTTTTAATTTTTTTTATTTTTACACTTTCTCTTTAAATCTTTATTTTTTTAATCATTTTTATTCCTATTACAAGGAATGTAAACATCCCTTGTAATGGGAATGGTGCGTAACAGGTCCTCTTAATGGAGAGATGTGGGGTCTATAAGACCTCACATCTCTCCTTGAGGCTGGAAAGGTCGAGATAAAAAAAAAAAAATGAACTGTCTCGGCCTTTCCAGCCGTGTCCCCAGAATTGTTTACATCCGCCAGCCCGGACGTGATGTCATAACGTCGCACCCGGGCCTCCGAGGTTTATAGAGATGACTGAGGACCATCTGGTCACCAGAAATCTCTATGATCAACTTCCGGCGGCGACCAATTCATTCTCTGGGTCTCGCCGATCTCACGGGCGAGCCCAGAGGTGTCCCCTCCCGCCGACTGTAAGAACGATCAAGCAGATGAGCTGCTGCTATGATTGTTCTTGCGGTGCACAGAATCTCCGGCTGAAAAATATTATATCTGAACGATGCCTGTAGCTGCAGGCATCATTCAGATATCCCCACTCAAAGTCCTTGGACTGGAAGTGGTTAAATAACAAAACATGTTATACTTACCTGCTCTGTGTAATCGTTTTGCACAGAGCAGCCCCCATACCAAGCCACTTGCTATGGGGGCACTCGTACGCGCTCCCTCCTGAACCCCGCTCTTTGTGTCCATAGGACCCCACTCTCTTCTCACTGGCTGTGATTGACAGCAGTGGGATCCAATGGCTCCTGCTGCTGTCTCTCAGCCAATGAGAAGACAGAGACCCGGGAGAGGACCTGCTCTTGTGCATATCACTGGATCACTAGTGTATTCTTTTGCAGCTGGATATCTTCAGTCATTTCTTTATTATCATAATGGATAATCAATTGACTCATTTGGCTATGCAATGACCTTGGCTGTTGGGGAAACCACAAAATTCTGGTGGAAACCTCTCTCCACTGGAAATGTAAGAAGCCATGTAATTCATGTGGCTAACAACCATGCAGAATTCAAATGCTGGATTCGGTTTAGGTTACCAGACTTCCCTTTATGGCTGAAAACAAGAAAGCTCTCAACCAGCCACTGTGGTGTAGACATCAAAACGGGTTCAACCTGTGAGTCTCTGCCAAAGGCCAAGCCCTTTGACACAGCTCACCCAATCGGCAGGCTGAAACTTGTCAGAAGGCATGGACTTTGGTGGAGACTCAGAAGCTGAAGCTGTTTTGATGTCTACATTAGAGTGTCTGGTTAGGAGAGCCGCTCTTTCTAGTTATCATGTACAGTATGCACTGCCTCAGATGGGCTTTTTGGCAGCCTGCACCCCCTTACCTGAGGATTGTGGGAGCTCGGTCTTCTGCTTTGAGTGGAGGTCCAAGTGTGTTTTTTTAGATCCTTTTATGATTGTTAACATTTTTTTCCCATGCACTTCTATTTATAAAAAATGCACCTTAGGATTTCTTTAGGTCAGATCATGAGGAAAGTGACATCCATAGGTCCTAGTGAGGTGATTCGCTGAAATTGAATCGGTCTTCAAAATAGCTTTCCCCATTTTGTACTTCCTGGAACATCAATAGTTATATGTAAATTGTAGCTGGAATGCTAACATTAAGATGGCCGTACATTGAATTGGAGTATTACAGGACTCAGGACTGAAGCAGTTTTGGTACAGCTGCAGGATAATTCCATTGTGTATAGGTTAAAACCTGCATTTATTCAAATACCCATGGGTTTCCTATCAACTTTGTAAACTTGGCTTGGGTGGAAATAAGTGGTGTGAGTCTGGTTGGGAGTATAGGATATCACACATCATTTTGAGTCTATGGAGAAAACAGGAACTGCAAACTATAATGCCCCGTACACACGATCGGACTATTCCGACAACAGAACCATGGAATTTTGTTCGAATGATGTTGGCTCCAACTTGTCTTGCATACACACGGTCACACAAATATTGGCCAACAATTACGAACGTAGTGACGTACAAGACGTATTGCGAGATGATAAAAAGGAAGTTGAATAGTCATGCGCCACCCTTTGGGCTCCTTCGGCTAATGTTGTGTTTGGTGAGCATTGATTCCGAGCAAGCGTGGACTTTTGTGCGACGGACTTGTGTACACACGATTGGAAAGTCCGACAACAAAAATTTGTTGGCGGGAAATTTGAGAACCTGCTAGCCAACATTGGTTGGCGGAAATTCCGACAACAAATGTTCGATGGAACATACACACGGTCGGACTTTCCGCCAACAAGCTCACATCCAACATTTGTTGTTGGAAAATCCGATTTGTGTGTACGGGGCATAAAGGGCAACCTAGATACTTAGTAATACTGCACTACATTTATCTAAAAATTGTCCCATTGGAACACAACAAAATCCCATGTCCAAAATGTCCCGTGGATCCGACATTCAAACAAACGTACATCCCATTAGACGGTGGTCTGCTAGTATTAACCCAAACAAAAAATCTCAGTGCTGTAGAGGTCTGCAATTTGGCCTCTTGCTCTGTTCGATCCTCTGGTCAAAGCAGTGAGACAATTATAGGAGCAGGGGGACGAGAATTCTGTGAAATTCTATCTACAAACTTTTTCACAGTTTTTGAAGTTTGAAGGTAATTTTAACCTTTAAGGAAACCTGCACTGAGAAAATATGTAGGCTCCCAATGTTGAACTCTCCTTTTAAAAATCGAACTTTACTGGCTCTTCTGCTGATCTTTATGCTTCAGTACTTTCTGAGCCACTGGCCCAATACGACTATGCAGGTCTGAAGTTCTGACTTTCCTCCTGACTTGTTTGACCTGAGTCAGACTCAAAGTATTGGAGCCAGAGAGGCAGCTAACATTATCAGAAGAGGGTCGGCAATGGCAGCCTGCCTATTCCTTTAAGTACAGATTTTCTGTAAATTTCAAAATGTCTTGTGTAGAAATTACATTAACAGTACATTATTGTAGCAAACTGACATTTTCCTTTATATCCCAATTAAAGTCATAACAATGAAACCTTGTCATAGCTTTTGTGTATATATGAATCAGTGATGGTGGTTGCTATCATTTTTGTCCTTCGTTCCTGAAATCTGCAGCATCCCAGGAGGCCGCTACGCCATTGCCCGCCCTCCTAGCCCTTCCCTGCCAATATCTAGACCCAGGCATTTTGTGTGATTGCTATAAAAATAGTCCAGTCTGTCTAAATTGTTGAATTCCTTGTGAAAGCTTTTAAATCCCCCAATGTCTGCCCTAATATGTATTTACCTAATGAAAACCAATAATTAAATTTAATAGCCCTGTAATGGCAAGCCACAGCATGTCAACGCAGCGGCTAATCTCATTGTTCTATTATTTTGACCTTTTCTATTAGACGCCCTTTTCTATTATCCCCGATGTGCTGATTCTGGGGCATGCCTCTAGAATTAAAAAAAAAAGGAATGTCTCAAATAGCTGGCTAGCTGTCACAGTAATCAGTGTTTTAGAGGGGTCAGATTTGGGCAGAGAAAAGTAATTACATATGGTTATAGAAATGTGTTTTGGATCATTTATTTTTTTTTTAAAGAAAAATTGAATTCTTAATAAGAACCAATCACAACTGGGCTTTGTAAGAATTGCAATCTTCTTTAGCTGTTATAAATGTGTGTTCTTCCATATGGACGATATGCATTTGCCCCTTTTATTAAGGTTTTATGTTGTCTCACTCTTCGGCTTGGTAATGGATGGTAAGAGGTCACCTGAAGTTTGACAGTTGCCGACTTGTCAGTTGCCTGACCTCACACTGTCTTCCAGCTCTTGAGAGTGCATAGCAGCGTGAAATAAGAGGGTCCAGAAGGGGAGCATTGATGTTCGGTAAAGTTATACACACTCAGATGCCCGGCGGGAGCGTGTGAGGTCAAGCATATGACACAGCCGGAAGCAAAAGGGCAAAAATAAATCTTTCATCGGCAAACCTGCACAACTGTTGAGGTCCCAAAGACAACTATAGTTATATAAAGTATGAAGAAAACTGCACAGTAGTGGCCTCCCCATGCAAGGTATTCCTTCTTGCTGGCAACCTTATCCAGTGCCAACACTGTCCATGGGTGGTCTTATTTCTGCATAAGCTAGTTCTCTTAAAAATACATGGAAGGAAATAATTCTTTGTAGGGTTTATTAGCAATAATTCATTTTCCTGGTAATGGAGTGCAGACCTGTGAGATTGGCTCTGCCAGACATGCCAGGCTGTTGGCAAAACCAGTTCTCCTACCATATCAGGATCTCCTCATTTATCTGCTGTGATGATCATTGACAATTATATATACCATATTTATCGGTGTATAACACGCACTTTTTCCCCCTTAAAATCAGGGGGAAATTGTGGGTGCATGTTATAAGCCGAACCTCTGTCTCGGAGGGGAAGGAGGGAATGAGAGTCGCCGAAATAGACAGAGCCGAGTGTACTGTGTACTCGGCTAGGCTCGGCTCCGCAGTCACGCCCAGTCCTGCCTCCTAGCATTTACATTCGCCATTGGACCAGTGTTGTGTCCATCATAGGAGCTGGGTCAAGGGGTGGGACTGGGCGGGACTGCGAGGGGAGCCGAGTACACAGAACATCCGGCTCTCAGCTGTGATCGTTCCCTAGTAACCCCAGTAACAATTTATCATGCTGCAATTTTGGGCAAGGCTGCAGATGGACACTGTTGGGCAAGGTTGCAGATGGACACTGATCATTCTGCAATGATGGGCAAGGCTACAGATGGACACTGATAAGGCTGCATTGATGGGCATTTAAAATGTAAGTTTTTTTTTCCTTAAACTTCCTAAACTTGGGGTGCGTGTTATATGCCAGCTCGTGTTATACGCCAATAAATACGGTAATTACCAACTTTCAGTATAGTTATAGACAAATAGGAATATTCCAATTTGACCAAACAGTCAATCATCATGGTTTATTAGCATCTCTGCATACACATAACATGCAGATTAAGCCATTAGACACTTGTATTGTTCTGTATCAAATAAAAATGTAGCCTTTTTAAGACTCAAGGCTATTTTAAAGCTAAGTCAGCTTATCATATACACCAGTGAATAACATTGATTATCTTAGGTAGCAAGTAAACATATTGTCCCTGAAGTTGATGTGTTGAAAGCAGAAAAAAATGGGCATCTCTGTTTGTTATGTTTGGGGCTTTGTTGCCGAAGACTGGTCAGGGTGCCCATGCTGACCCGTGTTCACAGCCAAAAGTGCCTACAATCGGCAATTGACTGGACCACAGAGCAATGGAAGTAGATGACCTGGTCTGAGGAATCACATCTTCTTTTACATCATGTGGATGGTCGGGTGTGTGTGTGCATCACTTACATGGGGAAGAGATGGCACCAGGATGTAGTATGGGAAGAAGGCAAGCCGTTTGAGTGTGATGCTTCGGGAAATGTTCTGCTGGGAAACCTTCGGGCTGCCATTCATGTAGATGTTACTTTTTTTTGTAATTCTTTATTCAAGACAAAAACTTTTTGCAATCCACAAGGAGTAACAGAACAATGGAAACCAAGGAGCATGTGGATGCTACTTGACATTTACCACTTACCTAAACAATGTTGCTGACCAAGTACACCCCTTCATGAAAATGGTATTCCCAAATGACAGTGGCTACTTTCAGCAGGATAATGCACCATGCTACATTGCAAAAATAGTTCAAGAATGGTCTGAGGGACACAACAGGTTTGAGGTGTTGACCTGGATCTGGATAAACTGTGTGTATAGGATTGGGTATATGGGATTGTTTGATATTATTTTTTATTTATTTTTATTTTTTTTATGGTCGAACTGGATGGACTTGTGTCTATTTTCAACCTGACAAATTATGTAACTATGTGACTCAACCTCCAGATTGAGCATCTGTGGGATGTCCTGGAAAAACAAGTCCGAACAAATCCGATCCATCCAAAACAAGTCCGATCCATGGAGGCCCCACCCCACAACTTACAGGACTTAAAGGATCTGCTACTGACAGCTTGATGCCAGATTCCACGGCAGACCTTCAGAGGTTTAGTGGCTTCCATACCTCAATGGGTCAGGGCTGTTTTGGCAGCAAAAGGGGGGCCTACTTCTTATTAGCTGGGTGGTCTTAAAATCATGGCTGATCGGTGTATTTCTCTACTTTGACAGCCATGATTTTTGAGCCAAGAGGTGAACGTAGATGTGGTTTTCCATGTATAGGTGAGACTCAGGGCAGCTGTAAATCAGCTTTGTGTGGACTTATCCATCAAAGTATAGCTACAGCCTTTTTTTTTTCTTTTTTGATAGAGTAAGGAATGATTAAAACACCTGTCAGGTTTTTTACCATGTGTGTTCTATTTTACCTTTACTCCCTATCCTGTAGACACAACAGGAAGGGAGAGAGAAGATCGATCTAAAGTAAAGGAAATCCCCTTTAAGATATCACCGTAACAAGTGTCCCCATAGCTCCCAACTGTCCCTGATTTCAAGGGACTGCCCCTGATTTGGAACAACGTCCCTCTGTCCCTCTTTCCTCCTCATTTGTCCCTCATTTTTCTCTGATCTATATAGTTGTATATAAAATGCACTTTTTATCTTTCAAAAAGTGTTTCCCAGTGCTAAATCTTTCATCTGATTTCTAAATTGCCACATTGGTAAATGTCATAAGCCAATATAAAAGAATAGTAGTGGTAAAAAAAAAGCACTTGTGGGTTTGACTACTTATTTTTTGTATAACTCTCCTTTAAGGGGGTGTGGCCTATGCCTACATCCTTTTACTAATAGGTGTCCCTCATTCCCATCTCAAAAAGTTGGTAGGTATGTGTCCCCATTGGAAAATTTTCCAGCAATAGAAACCTTAGAGTAGTCAATTGATGGTCCTGGAACTTTAGGCCAGTGTTTCTCAACCTTTTTGACAGTCAAGGCACCCTTTAAAATGATGGACAATCTCGAGGCACCCTCCAAAATTATGAACAGGTCCCAGATGATTACCCGGCCAGTCTTAGCGTGCCGCCGCACCTCGCGCAGGCGCAGTGCCTGCCCGGCTGTGAAGCCACAGCTGGGTGCCCACAGTGACAATGCCGGCGCCACAGAGAGGAGGGGGAGATGAGCGGGGCTTCGTTCCCCCCTGCATCGCTGGACCCTGGGACAGGTAAGTATCTGACTATTAAAAGTCAGCAGCCTCAGTATTTGTAGTTGCTGACTTTAATTTTTTTTTTTTTTTTTTTTAGTGGAACTCCGCTTTAAGCATCCAGGTAGCAGCTGTCTGCACACAGGGTTTATTGATCGGCTGGACGTGTGTCTATCTCTCTGAAGCTCATACAGGTGTGGAGTTTGGAAATACTGACCACCTGGCTTCATTACCAAACAACTGACTCAGGACTATCCTCAGTTTGGACTATGTTGGTGCAGTGATTTTTTGCACTATACAGTGGTCTCACTGATCCAAGCTCCCATTTGGGGTTACATCCATCTTCTATCATCACACACAGGGGCGTAACTAGTAATAGCAGGGCCCCATAGCAAAATGTTGTATGGGGCCCCCCTGCAAACAGCCCCCCCCCCCACAGCTGCCCTAGTGTCAATGCAGCATGACCTGTGCCACATACAGCGTGTGACCTGTGCCCAATGCAGTGTGACCTGTGCCCAATACAGCGTGACCTGTGCCCAATACAGCCTGGTCTGCCTGTGCCCCATACAGCCTCACCTATGCAGGGGAAGAGGCAAGCCACCCAGATCAGCAGAATTTCCCATCTTACCGGGGCTCATCGTCACATAGCCCCACCTCCTTGCCCGACGCCTTTGATGACGTCACATGTCCCACATTGGATCGGCGTTCTGTCTATCAAAGGCACCGGGCCAAAAGGTGGAGCTATGTGACGTGAGCCCCGGGAACACTGGAAGTTCTAATGAAAGCTCTTACATCGGGCAATTCAGCTCTCTGCTGATACGGACAGCTCGCCTCTTCCTTTCCTCTCTCTTCCCCTGGCTGGGAGACTGTGCCGGCGGTGCTCTTATCCTAACTGGACCCCACTCGGCTGCGGGCCCCATAGCGCCCGCATGGGTCGCTATGGTGCTAGTTACGCCCCTGATCACACAGTCCCTGTCTTTTCAGACCGCATCCTGGGGGAATATTTGCGGGCCCGTTCCGAGTGTTCCGTTCCGATTAACCACTTGCTTACTGGACACTTATACCCCCCTCCTGCCCAGACCAATTTTCAGCTTTCAGCGCTGACACACTATGAATGACAATTGTGCGGTCATACAACACTGTACTCATATGAAATTTTTATCATTTTTTCCCACAAATAGAGCTTTCTTTTGGTGATATTTAATCACAACTGGGGTTTTTATTTTGTGCTAAACAAACAAAAAAGATGGAAAATTTTGAAAAAAAAAAATCATGTTTCATAGTTTGTTATAAAATTTTGCAAACAGGTAATTTTTCTCCTTCATTGATATGCACTGATGAGGCGGCACTGGTGGGCACTGATAGGCTGCACTGGTGGGCACTGATAGGCACAGATAAGGCGGCACTGATGGGGACAGATAAGGTGGTACTGATGGGCACAGATAAGGCAGCACTGATGGCTGCTGATAAGATGGCACTGATGGGCGGCACTGATGGGCCCTGATGGGTGGCACTGATGGGCACTGATAGGTACCACTGATAGATGGCACTGATGGGCACTGATAGGTGGCACTGATAGGCGGCACTGATGGACACCTGTAGGTGACACTTATGGGCACTGATAGGTGGCACTGATGTGCAGCACTGTTGATGAGGCACTGACTGTGGGCACTGATAGGTGGCACTGTGGGCACTGATAGGTGGCACTGTGGGCACTGATGGGTGGCGCTGGTGGGCACTGGTAGGCAGCAGTGTTGTGTACTGCTAGGCGGAACTGGCAGGTGGCACAGGTGGGCACTGAGGAGCTGGCGGCAGATCTCCGTGATCGGGACTGATGTCCCTCTCACAGCTGCCGGTGATTGGCTGGTGAAATAGCTGATTACCGGCTCTGTTTACATCACATGATCAGCTATCATTGGCTGACAGCTGATCACGTGGTAAGGGGTCGGGATCTACCCCTTACTCCGATCTGTGATCCAGCAAGTCTCATAGATTCGCTGATCAGAGAGCACGCCGCGCGTGCCCTGCTAGAGGCGCGCAAGCCGCTCGGGCACGGGAGGACATCAATAGACGTCCCCCTGGCAAAGCAGGTCCGCGCTGTAGCCATCATTCGGGTATAGCGCGGATCTGAACAAGTTAAAGACACCTCTGAAGGAATCCCGAAATGCGTTAGTTGTCTGTATCTAATCTTTCCAATAGTCATGTATGGTTGTCATACACCATTTTCACTTGATGTTTTGTATATGTACAGTTTGTAAAAAAAAAAATTGATATTTTTACAATTCTTACTACCTCTTTGACTTCAATCGACCAGTGCCGCTATAGTCCCACCCCTTGAGGGATTTCTCCATTTCCATTTATTAGGGGTGATGGCACTCATCCATTGCACCCATATTCCACATTCCCAAAAACCTATAACTACAAGTCAAAAAGGTAAAAAGGGATTGCTCCGGGGATTGTATATTTTGCAGGCTACACTCTTATAAAATAAAGACGTGAATTGGTGGGAGCTGTGCAAAGAAAGCAAGACTTGTGCCTTTTTATTGACAGCGGTATTCACTACACATTAAACCTGCTATTTTTTTGTTTGTATTTTAGCATTAAATGAAAACTAGAGATAAAGATGCCAGAAGCGTAAAATAAAGATGTGTTTAACATTTACAACTTCTGTTCGCCAGTCTGCTAGTTCTCTTCTGAGATGAGAATTGAATGGTTTAGTGAGAAAATGAAGTCCTGATAGATCATTTCAGTCTGGCCCCTTTTCCAGGTATAGCTAGGTAAAGCATTAAAAAAAATAAGTGCACAGTCTCACTCTGTATTCTCAGCATTGTGCCTAAAATCAGAGCCACTAGAGGCCGATCAGCTGACCGTTTTAAGATTTACTGTTGCTGAAGGGAGAAGAAAGCAACAGGAATGACACAGACTGTGCTAAAGGAACACAGATTAGGGAGGGAGAAAAAAAATACAGGAGAAGTGACAGGACAGCACACTGGGCGTTTTTACAGCTGCTGTTCTTGACTTCAGGTTTTTGTTTCGGCAGCCCCCCAGCATGTTATTCTTTGTGTCCATGCACACATAGGCTTTTATCAGCGTTTTTTTTGCAGGAATATTTTCTGGCTGAAAAACCCCCCCCCAGAACTAGTGTCAGGGCTGGGCTCAGCCCTTCCTTCTCTGATCTGGCCGCTCAGCTGTCGGCTAATTGCCAGCTCCAATCTCTCCACAGTTACTCAGCTGTTGATGATATCCTGCTTGTCAGTCCTGCCTACTTAAGCCGTCCAGTCCAGAGGGTCTCTGCCTTCGCCTTGGTCAACATCACAGAGACTATCTCCTGCGATCCTGTTCAAGACTTGCTTTTCTGACATCCCTCCTGGCTCCAGATCCTGCTTGCTGTTCCACTACATTGATCCCTGACTTCTGGCTTGGCTGACTATCCGTTCCGGTTACTGAACTTTGGCTATGTTTTGACTACGTTTGTTCTTTTTACTTTTATTATTAAACGAATGTGATTTAACTGTACTTCTGTCCCGGCCTGATTTCATGGTTTCTGACAACTAGTGAGTTTTAAGAGGAGTTTTTCAGCTGTAAAAATGCTCTAACTCTGATAAAAGTTTAAAAACGCTGAAGAAAACGCCAAAAAAACATGGCTATTCAGCGTTTATCAGCGTTTTTGAGCCATAAGCTTTTGTGGGAGTAAAGTCTTGCTAAAACAAACACTAAAAAAAGCTGAAAAACTCAGCTTTCTACAGCTAACGCCACAGGCATTTTTATAACGCCCAGTGTGCATGAGGCCTTAAACATACAAGAATAGTGTCCTTGTATGTAAACATTTCTATACTATTGTTGAAGCTCAATAAACTCTGAATGTTAAAAAAAAAAGAATAGTGTCCTATCTTATCTCCTTGATATTCTCAACTTTCTCCCTCATCAGCAGCCTTTTACCTTCAGCACTGTAAAGCTCCTGTTAGCCATCCTCTCTTTCTGAGCCAAGACATCCAATCGAGGCTGGAAATATACATATTTTAATTACAGAATGTGACATATAGTTTTTGAGACCAGGGAAAGGGGGAGAATTTTCTATATTGTTTCCAACAAAATGGCGGCCTCCAGCAAGGAGGAGCAAACTGGAGCAATGCTGGAGGCAACGAAAAAAATTTGTTTTGATATGTTAATCTGAGTTATTTTGTTTAAATAAATTCAGTTGATTCGTTCAATTCATATTCGAAATTTTCAAATTTTCCTTGAATGTACAGATTTTTTCCATTCGATAATTTTTCGAATTGGTCAAAATGAAAATGTCATATTGTTTTTGATTCTAATGCAGAAAAGTGAACAAACAAAAGAAAAATCTTCATCAAATGATTACAATGACTCTTTAAATCACCTTTGGCTTAACAAAAACAGCTTTATTTCAAAATGGTCCTCTAATAACACAGTCTTTGATTTCAGAAATATGTGTAGTTAGAATTCGACTGGAGTTCAATGTAAAATTAGATTCGACTTTCAGTCCGAATTTCCGAAATTCGAACTAATTTCGATGTTCAGATCTCCGAATAACGAAAAATGTCTCAGAATATTAATTCGGAACGAAACGAACCCCACATGTCTAATTTATTGAACACAGTAATGTTGGTAGCGCAATTATTAATGTGAAATGTTTGTTCTTTTGTTAAAAAAAATAAAATGTTATTAAATCATTATGGGTAAAGTTCCACTTTAATGACAGAATTATTGTTTATAATAACTATCAATGTTGAAGGAATGCATGAACTAATGACATTTTGTGGTACTGATATTTTAATTGATGTTCACAGCTTTGACAGGAGGCTTTTAATGCTTATTTTTAATCTATTCTATACGTTAAATGTGAACCCTGAGCAGATATAAAAGACACCAATAAATGCATCTCTGTATTCATAAATATGTTTGACCATCGGGTTGAGGTCAGGACAGGCCAGTCAAGTTCCTCCACCCCAAACTCGCTCATCCATGTCTTTATGGACCTTGCTTTGTGTACTGGTGTGCAGTCATGATGGAACAGGAAGGGTCCATCCCCAAACTGTTCCCACAAAGTTGGGAGCATGAAATTGTCCAAACTGTCTTGGTATGCTGACGCCTTAAGAGTTCCCTTCACTGGAACTAAGGGGCCAAGCCCAACCCCTGAAAAGCAACCCCACACCATAATCCCCCCTCCACCAAATGATATAGACCAGCGCAGAAAGCAAGGTCCATAAAGACATGAATGAACGTGTCCTGACCTCAACCTGACAGAACACCTTTGGGATGAATTAGAGCGGAGACTGCGAGCCAGGCCTTCTCGTCCAACGTCAGTGCCTGACCTCACAAATCCGCTTCTGGAAGAATGGTCAAACATTCCCATAGACACACTCCTAAACCTTGTGGACGGCCTTCCCAGAAGAGTTGAAGCTGTTATAGCTGCAAAGGGTGGGCCAACTCAATATTGAACCTTACGGACTAAGACTGGGATGCCATTAAAGTTCTTGTGCGTGCAAAGGCAGGCGTCCCAATACTTTTAAAAATATAGTGTAGATGCAAGTGGTGCGTGCTTCTATTATGTATTTGGCAAGTGATAGGTATTGACTTAAAATTTTGAAAAGCTGTTGGCTGCTTCAAGTCATGGTTTTCAAAACAAATGCTATTTACATGGAGCATTTGGTAGCCCTGTACTCCCCGAAGCGTGTTGTTTCATTGTTACAGCTGGCATAAGGACTATGTGCACCAAGGATACAGTTGTGAAGGAATAGTTTGAATAGACAACTTAGAATGAACTGATAAAAAAAATATTGTATATAAATGATTGTTTATAGAGTGTTTATATATATATATATATATATATTTATATTTCAATAATTATGTACTGTAGATGGTATTTGCCACTTTGTACCATTCCAACTTTGTCTGACTTTTCCTTTGTTTTTCTATCTTATAGGTAAGTGACTTCGGATTCCCGGTTTCTTTACTTCTGCAATAACCTGTTTGTTTCAAAAGATAAGTAACAGATTGTTTTACTTTTATCATGATATCAAATAATGGGTGGTGTAACAATGAAAAATAATCAGGCACATGTATGAAGTGGTTTTTGCATTTTGCAGATTGCTTAATCATTACAACTAGTGATATTACGTACAATGTCTACATAGGCACTTCTCTTTATTGTATTAAATTCAATTGGTATTTGTAGATTACAATTTGAAAACCTCACATAGAGATGTTCTGTTCTGTGCAATATACAAGGCTGATTGGGGGATTGGGGATTCCACTTTTACCTCTTCCATAGTATTCTTCTTGTAAGCATTACAGTCAGGTGATTGCAAGATTGTGGTCATCTGTAAACCTTCTCTTGTCATTCAGCATATCACAGACTATGACATTCCTCCTTTCCAGAAATGGTAAAATCTGACATTTAGACCCCTTTCACACCGAGCCGCCTATAGTGTCAGCGGTAAAACGCTTTTGCAGCGCATTTTCCGGCCGCTAGCGGGGTGCTTTTAACCCCCGCTAGCGGCCGAGAAAGGGTTAAAAACACCCGCAATGCGCCGAAATAGCAGCGTTTTGCCGGCGGGATAGCCACGCTGCCCCATTGATTTCAATAGGGAGCAGCAGTGGAGGAGCGGTAAACACACCGCTCCTTCACCGCTCCAAAGAAGCTGCTGGCAGGACTTTTCCTGGCGCCCTGCCAGCGCACCGCTCCAGTGTGAAAGCCCTCGCCTGAAAAGTGCCTCGGTGTAAAAGGGGTATTAAAATCATCAAAAATCAATATATCTGCAGCAAGTGTTGAAATGCCAAACTTAGACCCCTTTCACACTGAGGCGCTTTTCAGGCGCTTTCACGCAAAAAAATGCGCCTGAAAAGCTCACGAAAACCTATTTTCATTAAAATCAATGAATGCTTTCACACTGGGGCAGTGCGCTTGCAGGGTGGTGAAAAAACGCCCCTTTCCATTGAAATGAATGGAAAGCTCTTCAAAAGCGCCTAAAAAGCTCTTCAAAAGTGCTCAGTGTTTTACTGGCAGTTTACAAGCACCTCAGAGTGAAAAGGTACTTACCGTTAGACCCCTTTCACACTGGGGCGCTTTGCAGGCGCTATAACACTAAAAATAGCGCCTGCAAAGGGTTTCACACTGGAGCGGTGCGCTGGTAGGACGGTAAAGAAAAGTCCTGCTAGCAGCATCTTTGGAGCGGTGTATACCGCTCCTTCGTTTGCCAAAAATTGACTAGCCTGTCATCCAACATTTGTTGTCGGAAAATTGGACAACAATTGTCAAAAGGAGCGTATTAAGGCTACTTTCACACTGGGGCGGTGGGTGCGTCGGCGGTAAAGCGCCGCTATTTGGTGAGCCTTGACACTACCTGCTGAACCTTGACATTGCATTGCATTTAATGAGTCTTGACACTACTGCAAACACTTGAATATATATATAAATTTTTGGGAAATAAGCTTCCCTAAAAATTGAATTCTCTACTTCAAATATATATATATATTTTTACATCAAACATTGGTATCCTGAACGAAGTATCATCCCGCTGGTGGCTATTGGTGTAAAGTTGATGTCACCAGGACAAAGCATCTGACAGCTGGGACCATGGAATACAGGACCATATATACTAATAACCAAATGGGAACTCCCACCCTCTACATTAATCCAAGATTTGCCAGCCTAAGGTGTTATAACTGCTGGGGAAACTACAAGTCTCAGCTCTAGTAGGCTAAACTCACTAACTCTCAGATCAGCACAGGGAGTTATATAAAATACTAGCGATAGAACCAAATCCCTGAACTCTATGTGATATGTAATGGCTCGTGGTGAGCACAGGAGGAAGAGACATAGTTTGTTCTATCCTCAAAGTGATCATTTCTGTCCCCGCCTGCCATCTATCAGACCCATGTGGCACTTAGTTGCAGCTTTTCTCCCTTCCCCGTCGCCTGGAAAGACCAGGGAAATGGTCTGAAAAACCTCCTTTGGTCTGTGCTACTCAAGTCTGACAGGTGGTGGGCAGAGACAGGGGCTGACAAAGGTCTGACAAGCAGCAGGTTTACACCACCAGGGACATTGCTGGAGCCATTTGTTTGCTGGGGACAGAGCACTCATAATGGAGACTGACCCTGACAAACCTGCCTGCCCCATTAGACCTATGTAGCATGGAGTTGAAGTAAGTGCTCTTAAACTCCTCATCAGCTCTGTGCTACACAGGTTTGACAGGTGGTGGGCAGAGACAGGAGCCGGCAACTACATTTTTCAAACTCCTTCTTTTAATGCTACACAAGTCTGACAAGCCACGGGTTTTATACCACCAGGGACATTGCTGGAGCCGTTTGTTTGGTGGGGACAAACGACTTATAATGGGGATTGACCTTGGGGTAACCGCTTGACCTATGTTAGACCTATGTAGTATGGAGCCCTAGGAAATGCTCCCAAACTCCTCTTCAGCTCTGTGCCACACAGGTCTGACAGGTGTTGGGCAGAGACAGGAACTGACAACGACATCATTCCAACTCCTCATTTCTATGCTACACAGGTCTGATAAGCTTCAGGTTTACACCACCAGGGACATTGCTGAAGCCATTTGTTTGCTGGGGACAGACCACTCATAATGGGGATTGACCCTGGCAAACCGCCTGCCCCCTGTTAGACCTATGTAGCATGGAGCCAAAGTAAGTGCTCTTAAACTCCTCCTCAGCTCTGTGCTACACAGGTCTGACGGGTGGTGGTGGGCAGAGACAGGAGCCGACGACTACATCATTCCTTGTCTACGTGCCACACAGGCTTGACAAGCGGCAGGACTACATTACCAGAGACATTGGTGGAGACATTTGTTTGCCGAAGATAGACCTTTTGTAATGGGGACTGTCCTTGGCAAATGAAGATATAAGCCCATGTTGTTGAAAAGTAAAATTTGCACTGGAACTAGCAGCACTTACATTTAGGAAGAGCCACTCTACAGTGCTTGGTGGCAGATGGGGTCATGAAAAACAACAGTCCTCTTGATGGGTTTTCTTTAAACTTAGGTAGCAATTTAAGTTTCTTAGACCAATTGAGATTGTAGTGTGGCTTAGAACACAAGATCTGATGAACACAGGCTCTTAGCAGGTTATTAAGCTCACAATCACTGGGGCACATTAAGTCTATCTGAATGCAAAATTGTTCCCAAATGGAGGGCAATTAGATGCAAATGTCACAGATCTAATTTAACCTCGTTTATGCAGAACAGGGCAGAAGAGAGGAAGAATCGTTGTAAAGATTCCGATCAGTCAAGCATGCATTCTCTAGAAACAACGGTATCAACCTGCACTTTCCTTGTTTAAGCTTTTATTGTAGAAGTAAATCATTGGTTAAACAATTCACACTTTCTATCCTGACCTTAGGGCACTACATGGAGCCCCACACCCCTCTCCCTCCCCTGGCGACTTTGCAGGAACAGTCAGCCAGATTGACTGGCGTTAGCTGCTGGCACTCTGCATGTGACATAAGTCGAGCCCTAAGTGCTGTAAGACAATTCCGTCAATGCTGCCAATCGGTCCCTGCTACAAGTGACTGTCACCCTACATTACTGTAAAGTGTGAGCTTGATTTAGGGCTGTCACACAGGATCAGTTTTTGTGGGCACTAAATGTACAGAGAGGGCCAAAGCGCCCAACGTAGCTTAGTGGCAAGACCTCGTCAGCACGAATTTTCTTCAACAGATTTCACCAAGCCCTTCTGCCGTCTTTCTTCCCAGTGCTTTTTCCCTTTAGAAAAGCTTTTCTTTTCTTGTATGAGAGCTTTAAAAAAAAAAAACTGAAGCGTCTAAAGAGAAATTTGCTGACAATGTACCCGCAAGTCAGAATTGTCTTAAAATCTCAAAGCGTCTACTTTATTATGTACAAAGTTTTGTTGTCGTCTGCAAGAGCTGGCAATTTTCCTTTAAAAGAAGAGCGCTTGCCTAGATGCGCCAGCAATTAATGTAAACTTGTAACAGATAGTGTACAAAGTTTTATGAGCATGGCAGACTAAAGGTGCATAATCATTGCCAGCGGGTGACTTTGGCATGCTAGTGGTGCAGTGTAGGTGACATTGTGATGTCACAGGCGTACTGACATTTACTGTATTCCTGCAGCTCTTCTGTACAAAGGATCTTGGTCTTCTTTGATGTTGCATATATGGCTGCGGATGTTCCTCTAAAAAATAAACTGAGACTGAATATTGTACTTATGTTTTTGATGTGTGCGTAACATTATTTTAACACATCCGAGTATAGTGTACCGTGCATGTAATTTCCTAAGTTGAGTAAAGCCCTGTACACACGATCGGATTTTCCGACGGGAAATGTTGGATGTCAGGCTGTTCCGACCGTGTGTACGCTCCTTCGGACCATTATTGCCGGACTTTCCGCCAACAAATGTTGGCTAGCATGTCTTCAAATTTTCTGCCAACGAATGTGTGTTTTTGGATTTTCTGAGCGTGTGTACACAAGTCTGTCGGACAAAAGTCCAAAGTACAAACACGCATGCTCGGAAGCAGAAGCGCTCGGTCTTGTAAAATGGACTCCACCACTCAAGTAGGTCCAAACTACAATAGATAAATCCTTTACCTCCAGAGAAGGAAGAGCTCCAGGTGCTGGCTAATGCCTGTCGGTCTTGTAAACTAGCGTTTGTAATGGAGAATTAACATTCGTGACGTGGCAAATTCTGAAATCTCCAAATATAGCGCACAATTCTCTTCTTCTTTAATGGGATAATAATGAAGCTGCTTTGCTGGTGATACTGATGGAGTTATTGGAAATGAATTTTCAAAGGCTTTTTTTTTTCTAATGATATCAGGAATATTATTATTATGCTTTTTTTTGTTTGTTTTTTTATTTGTGCAAGTTACTGCAACACCATTATCCTGTAGTTTATAAGATCAAAGATACAACTATGTTGGTGTCCCTTGTCAATTTTACATTGTATTTTTTTAAATGTAACTGCCTACTCCCAAACTGTCATTTGAAGTAAAACACATAGCCAAGTATTATTCTACACAATTTTTTTATTGTGCATTAAAAAAAAAAAAAATTAGACATGCTATCTGCTAATAGAACTTAACCACCAAAAGGTGCATTCTATGCATCCAAAAATATAGAAAATATACCAAATCAAATCATCATTCAACCAAAAAAATGTCAAAGCAATAACTCCAAGGCCAATAATAAATAACACGTTATCTCCACCGACTCCGCAACATGGCTGGTTGATGAACAGCCGTTCAGAAACGAACTGAAAAGCACGAAATGAAAAACGTGAAACGAAAAGCGCGAATCAACACTCACCAGAATTCTGCTAACATGAAATTAGCAGAAGGAGCCCAAAGGGTGGCGCTAAAGAGCTTAAAAACCACGTAGTATGTCTAGTACATCACTACGTTCGTAATTGTTGGCCAACATTTGTTTGACCGTGTGTATGCAAGAAAAGTTTGAGCCAATAACCTTCAGACAAAATTCCACGGTTTTGTTGGCGGAAAGTCCGATCATGTGTACAAGGCATTAAGGTCTGTTCACACCACTAGTTCTGCTTTGCATAAGTGTTTTTGATGTGTTCCATTATGCTTTTTCCCTTTTTTTTCGTCATCTCAATTTTGTACAATCGAGGCATTACGATGCATTTTTGTTGTGTTATGCTTTCCATACAGAAAAAAATTACGCATGTTCTACTTTTGTTGACTGCACTGGAACACACTGGTGTAACCTAGGGCTATTGGAATCCATGTTATACATTGTTCATGCATTTTTGATGCAGAATAAAAATGCATTAGACTGCATCTGGTGTGAACCAGCCCAAAGTCTTAAGCAGCCCATAGATGATGCCAATTTTTTTCCATGGTGGAAGCAAAGACAATCCCTTGATTCCCCATCAACACAGTCAGTGTTGATGAGGGACTGCCTTCTGCAGCACTATTGTATTCTGCAGGTGGGGGGGCGCAGGGAGCCTTCCCAGCAGGGAGAACATAATGATTACTGTTAGTGACTATTGCCACCGGCAGTAATTGCATGTAAAAAATACAACAGGCTGGTTGTACCCAAGTCGATTGATGGATAGACTTGGGTAAACTCAGCCTAGTCCCTGCTGAACAGGTGGTCAAATTTTGATCCATGTATGGCTGACTTAAAGGGGTTGTAAAGGCAGAAGGTTTTTTATCTCAATGCAGTGGCATCACTAGGGGGTGGCTTTTGGGGCCCATAGCCCCGAATATGGGGCCCATAGCCCCGAGTCTCTGCAGGGGTCCCCAAGGGGAGGGGAGGTTCTCTAGGGACCCTGATGTAAGTAGGGAGCTCTCTGGGGACCCTGATGCAAGGGGGAGGCTCTCTGGGGACCCTGATTTTAAGGGGGAGGCTCTCTGGGGACCCTGATTTAAGGGAGTGGCTCTCTGGGGACCCTGATGCAAGGGGGGGGGCTCTCTGGGGACTCTGATGTAAGGTGGAGGCTCCCTGGGGACCCTGATGTAAGGGGGGGCTCTCTGGGGAGCCTGATGTAAGTGGGGGGCTCTCTGGGAATATATAAACACACACATATATTACTGTATATACATGTGTATGCCCGCTCAAACGTATGACTTTCTTTACTACGCAGCTATGGGCTCTAGCCCCAGATCTTTTGTAGACCTAGCAATGCCCCTGTCTCAATGCATTCTTTGCATTAAGATGAAAAACCTTCTGTGTGCAGCAGCCCCCCCTCCCAGCCCCCCTAATACTTACCTGAGTCCATCTCGATCCAGTGATGTTGCATGAGAGACTCGGCTGCCTTGGACTCTCCCTCCTCATTGGCTGAGACAGCAGAGTGTTGCCATTGTCAGTCAAGGTCAGTGAGCCTCATTCTGAAAACCATTTTGTCAGTTAGCAACTGTTCTTGGAGTCCAAATGACTACATTGGATTTTTAGTATGGAACTTGAGGGGTCCTGGTGACATTTTGTTCTGGAATATTGTTTATTTTTCTTTGTCTGCATTGCTCTGCGTGGAAAACACATCACATGCATTTAATAAACTAGTAGGACCAAATTAGAAGATGCAGGTTTTGTTTCTTGTGGGATGCATTTAGAACTGTATAGCCATAATTGTATCCTGGATTAACGTAACAAGTACACCTAGTTGAGCAGGTATACCTACCAAGTACCAAAAGACAGATAACTCTGTTGCACATTGCAGAGTACTCGCATCAGGAAAGCTGCAAACCTCAAAAAGTGGAGACATCAGGAAAAAAATGATTTGTATCGGGATACTTACACTTGGAACCTTTAATGGGTTTTTAAGATCACCTTTTCTTTTTAATACGATCCTATGTTCTATGAAAAGTTTGTAAACTGTCCCTTGGTCTGTAGACAGGAACCTCCATGTTCAGAACAGTAAATTGTGTAGAAAAAATGATCCGCACTCCGGCTGTTGCTCTTAAAACTTCTTCATTTTATTGAATAGCCACAGTGAACAAACGCTGAATAAATCAGTTGACGCGTTTCAGCCTATAAGGCCTTAGTCATAACGTGGTTACGTGGTCGTGGTTATGACTAAGGTCTTATAGGCTGAAACGCGTCAACTGATTTAATCAGCGTTTGTTCACTGTGGCTATTCAATAAAATGAAGAAATTTTAAGAGCAACAACTGGAGTGCAGACCATTTTTTCTACATTGGAAATATAAAGTGTGTCGCTAAGAAAAAATTGGAATATGTGTAGAAAAGAATTACGAGTGTATGAACTACACTGATATCTACATGGGAAAAATTATAAGCAAAAAACTTGTTGAGAGCATATATCAAACAACAAAACAAGTTATCAAGCAAGCAGAAGTATTTTAGCTGTTTGTATCATGCGTCTGAAGGACGCATCTACAGGGACATGTGATGACCGAATGATAATATAAATGCAAACAACTGTGCATACTAGAGGCTATCAAGGTAAACACAATTTAATAACTATTGTTCAATCCTATAAAGGTCGATCTTAAATACATACGATAATGACTCAGGGGTCAAGCAGTGAAAATATAAGTCCCAGAAGTGAGGTTAATGTGGACGGTGTATCTGAGGGAGATACTGAGGGAGATACTCAGCAGAAATTCAAAACGGTCTCTGGGATGAGGGTTTCTGATGGTGGACGAACACCCAGGAGTGCCTTCACCTTCAGACAGGGGAGAAGTAAAGGAAGAGGTACCCTTACCAGAAAAGTTGGACCCAGCTCACCATACTGTTATGGGTCATTGGGACATGTAAATGAAGACCTGGAGCCAAACTTCGGAGAAGAGGTCTGTGGTGGTGACTCTGGTGGACAGGTGAGCATCAAGGGCATCCCTCCCGGAAACAAGTGGTAGTCCTCAACGCCAATCCCAAACTAACAGACCGACAACTTCTCATCCAGCTCAGATATATGGTTTAAAAGCATATGAAGGAAAGGAAAAATCTCCACATGGTGTAAATCGGTATGGTAGGATTTATTGGCAATACAGATAAAAACGGATATCCAAGGAAAAATAAAAACTAAAACAATAATTGAAAAAAAGAAGAGCGCAGTAAATGGTGGCCAGAGGCGGCGTATTTACCCATTTTTTCTACATTACTCTACTCAGCCAGTGACTGTGGATCGAGCACCGAGGAGCTCTGCTATCTATGTGGTGTATGGGTAGTAGCACTGACTTTTCTGTTTATACTTTTAACTAAATTGTGGCCAGAGCTATTGCACTTTAGCCAGCCACCCGCACCACCCTCATTGGTTGTTGTTATGGATGGTCTTACTGGCCAATAGGAAGATGTGGTGGCAGTCCAATGCTGAGACTAAAATGTGTTTAGTTCAGCATTTTTGGGTTTCAGGCCCACTCTGGATATGAAATAAAGACATGTGCAGGCTTTAAGAGGTGTCTACAGCCAGAAATGGTATGTGTTTGGTTTTCCTGGGTAAGTTTAGGAAAGCCAGTTCTCTCTCCTACTCACACAATGCTTTGCGAGCTGCAGATTGTAATAGCGGTCCTTGAGTTGTGTGCATTAGAATAATGACCTCAATTGATGCTACAAACATAATTACATTGATATGTTCCTGATGGCGATAAGCACTGACACTTCCCTTGATCTCGGAATAGTTTTACTTAGGAAACACATGCTCCAATTTTCCCCATCTCCATACGCGGCATTCTCTTCGCTTCTCCCAGAAGGCTTTATTTAGAACAAGTGTCTGATTTAATGGAGGGAAGAAAAAAAAGCCGATGAAACAACAAGGCGAGCGCTACAGAGCGCCTCTCTGGAAGGTGCCCCTCTCTGATTACTCGTTGTGTTACATTTTAATATTTCACTGCAGATAACCTAACCCTGGGCTATATCCGCCGCTTAAATTATTTTCCCGTTTTCACATCTCCGCTGTGATCCCACTCTTGAGTGAACAATGGTGACACATGACATATTGGGGGTTGATTGCATCTGATTTTATCGTACTGATAACGTGTCATTTGTAATTTTTAGTTGATAAAACATGCGGCCGGCTTTCTGGAAGAAGACACCCATTTTTTGGTATGCGGCACACATCTGCTTTGTAATAACCTAATGCAAGGAGATCGGGCTGTCTGTATGTTACGGAGGTTAGAGAAAGCACATTAGCATCAGATATTCAGTCTGTCTATGTTTACTTGGTACTATTGACCTAGCCGAGACTTAAAGCTGAACTCCAGGCAAACAGCTAAATACACACATGAAATACATAGATGGGAGCTAAGAAAATGCACTGGGCTTGCTGTGTTTTCTAATGCTACTTGAATGAAGGTGTTATTTCAAGCAGTCTTAGATCTGTATCAGCCTTTATTTGGCTTTTTATGCACCCTTGCTAATACCTGTCACCAGGGGCGTTGCTAGGTCTACAAAAGATCTGGGGCTAGAGCCCATAGCTGCGTAGTAAAGAAAGTCATAGGCTTGGGCAGGCATACACATGTATATACAGTAATATATGTGTGTGTGCGTATATATCCCCAGAGAGCCCCCCACTTATATCAGGGTCCCCAGAGAGCCCCCTCTTACATCAGGATCCCCAAGAGCCCCCCCTTACATCAGGGTCCCCAGAGAGCCCCCTCTTACATCAGGGTCCCCAGAGAGCCCCCTGTTACATCAGGGTCCCCAGAGAGCCCCCACTTACATCAGAGTCCCTAGAGAGCCCCTCCTTACATCAGGGTCCCCAAGAGCCCCCCCTTACATCAGGTTCCCCAGAGAGCCTCCTCCTTACATCAGAGTCCCCAAAGAGCCTCCCCCTTGCATCAGGGTCCCCAGAGAGCCTCCTCCTTACATCAGGGTCCCCAGAGAGCCTCCCTCTTGCATCAGGATCCCCAGAGAGCCTATCCCTTAAATGAGGGTCCCCAGAGAGCCTCCCCCTTAAAATCAGGGTCTCCAGAGAGCCTCCCCCTTGCATCAGGGTCCCTAGAGAGCCCCCCACTTACATCAGGGTCCCCAGAGAACTTCACCTTCCCTTGGGGACCCTTGCAGAGACTCGGGGCTATGGGCCCCAGATTCGGGGCTATAGCCCCAAAAGCCACCCCCTAGCGACACCACTACCTGTCACCTAGATGGACACTGGGATCCCAGGGGTGCCTTATATAATGTGCATTTTTATATGCAGTAAGCCCTGTGTCCATTCATGTAAAGAGTATGTAAACCCAACATTTCATATTCCTAATATGTACCTGCTGTACCATGTACTTGTATGTGCTGTGATTAAGGCTCCTGCCAAAACGCGTTAGCCCTTACCGTTTTGTACATGGCCATTTTGGAATAAACATTATCAAGACTTTTTCTCCAGAAGTGCCGGCTCCATCATGCTTTGATTTAGTTTGTTCCTGTCTGGGCTGTTGAAAGGACGTCCTAAGCCAGAGCACCTGGACTGGGTGTGCCGTTTACTATCCCCCTAGCAGCTACACTGATCAGAGTGGTGTTTTCTCTGAGGTATAACAAAAAGTACCATAGGCATGCGCAAGGGGTGTGCCGGATGTGCCCAGGCACACCCTAATCCAGTGATGGTTGGTGGTATTTTTTTGGGAAGGGCGGCAAACTGTCCACCTGCTGCCATCATCCCACCCCCTCCCCCAATCGGTCGGGGTCACAGGCACCCCCTGGTCGGTCACCAGCCCCGCACTTACCCCATCTAGACCTGGCCGCCTACTCTCCTCCAATGATCAGACTTGTCCTGACACCACCCCCCACCTTTGCACAGCCATTCACTGGTAAGCTCAGTGTACTGCTGTTTCTCCTCCCCCACCTCTTGCAGCTGAGAACAGAGAGAATGTGATCACGTATAAAGAAGGGGGAAAAGGGTATTTATAATGTTTTTTTTTATATCTATACAAAAATATTTTGCCTTTCATTTCTATTTTAAACTGAATGGGTTGTTGTACGAGGCGCAATCCCTTTAGGATCTTGGTTTTCATGCTCTCCAATGTATCTTTGGCAATGTGTGTAGCATCGTCATCCTTTCTGGAAAGATCAGAACATTTAAACTGACAGGATCCATAGGAATCCCCAGAGAACCATTTAAAACCATGTCATTTTTTTTTTTCCACATCAGGGACATAAAGTCCCAATTGAATCCATTTTAATTGAAGAACTGCAAAATGTGGATAAGTCCAAGCTGGGGGGGGGGGGGGGGGAGTAGGCTGGGCACTTTATTTTCGGATTAGCTGGATTTTTATTAAAATAGATAAAGTATTTTTTTTAGAAAGCGCTTATTATTTAGAGAGCAAATTATGAACTGTTGGTATAAATGTTTAATTTAAAAGCCTGAGTGTACATTATAGAAGCTGGATATTGACGGACACATAACAAGTCCAAGTCATTTAGTGATTTCTTTCTAGGAAGCTGACTGTGCTGAAACTAAACCGGTGAATATGGATTCCTGTTTTTTTTTTGTTTTTTTTAGTCCTTATCCAGATAGGACGGCCATTCATTAGATTCATGACAGAAGCCGTTGCCAACCCAGAATGCTAGGCATGGCTTGAGTATTCTGTATTACAAGACATAGCTCAGGGTAATGCCACTGGCTAAGATTGCTGCATAATTGGCAACTGAATGATGTATGAGTTGTGTTTTTTTTTTTTTTCCTTTTTTTTTTTGTCTTTTTTTTTTCCTATTTTTTTTTTTAAATCCACATTACGTAATAGAATTAATTGCTAGAAAATATCTGCAAATGTCAAAGCCCAAATCATCATGGCCTTAAGAGAAAGTCACTAAATGTGAAATAATGGTGTATTTCCGGAGATTATATTTTTTTTTTAGTCACCCGAAAGTCATTTTGAATCTGCATTTCACGATTTGTATTTGCTGTTCTATGTGTATTCGTCAGGGCATTTAATGCAATGATTAATTGAATTCTCTTAGATTGTAAGCTCTAAGGAGCAGGGCCCTCTGATTCCTACTGTATCAAATTGTATTGTATTTGTACTGTTTACCCTCAAGTTGTAAAGCGCTACGTAAACTGTTGGCGCTATATAAATACTGTATAATAATAATAATTCCCCTCCCCTTGGTATGGAGAGGTGACAATGTCAGAAGGAGGGCGCCACCGTCCCTGAATAACATGTGCAAACAGAGAGAAAATTTGGTGGGATTTTGTAGGCGCCAGGTAAGTAATTTTAAACAGCCATCCCAGCAATAAAAAATATAAATGACATTTTATTGAACATGGACAAGGTTTAAAAAATTATGCTGGCTGTGCATAATATAGAACTAACAGTGATATATAACAACATAGAAAATAAGGGGTCACTCAGCACTTATAATCCCTACATGTTTCGCCCGTTGGGGCTTCCTCAGGGGATATGTGTTGAGGGACCAAGCTGGATATATCTCTAAGTAGAATAAACATACAGTTAGAAACCATTGGTATGGAGAGGTGACAATGTCAGAAGGAGGGCGCCACCATCCCTGAATAACATGTGCAAACAGAGAGAAAATTTGGTGGGATTTTGTAGGCGCCAGGTAAGTAATTTTAAACAGCCATCCCAGCAATAAAAAAATATACATGACATTTTATTGAACATGGACAAGGTTTAAAAAATTATGCTGGCTGTGCATAATATTGAACAAACAGTGATATATAACAACATAGAAAATAAGTGGTCACTCAGCACTTATAATCCCTACATGTTTCGCCCATTGGGGCTTCCTCAGGGGATATGTGTTGATGGACCAAGCTGAAAATATCTCTAAGTAGAATAAACATACAGTTATGCCCCGTACACACAGTCGGATTTTCCGACGGAAAATGTGTGATAGGACCTTGTTGTCGGAAATTCCGACCGTGTGTAGGCTCCATCACACATTTTGCATAGGAATTTCCGACACATAAAGTTTGAGAGCTTGCTATAAAATTTTCCGACAACAAAATCCGTTATCGAAAATTCCGATCGTGTGTACACAAATCCGACGCACAAAGTGCCACGCATGCTCAGAATAAATAAAGAGATGAAAGCTATTGGCCACTGCCCCGTTTATAGTCCCGACGTACGTGTTTTACGTCACCGCGTTTAGAACGATCGGATTTTCCGTCAACTTTGTGTGACCGTGTGTATGCAAGACAAGTTTGAGCCAACATCCGTCTGAAAAAATCCTAGGATTTTGTTGTCGGAATGTCCGAACAAAGTCCGACCGTGTGTACGGGGCATTAGAAACCATCAACGATAGTAACTCAAATTTATATAATCAAGAAGAAAAAAAAAAAAGGGAGAGATGTTAGTGACTGTCCATAGCTGGGTAGTTTACTGATAACTGATAAATAGTTACCTGTTATAAAGATGCAACCAGGAATAGGAGAACTGACATTGCTCTGTACTGGAAAGGGTGTGGTCACCCAAAAGTCATTTTGAATCTGCATTTCACGTTTGTATTTGCTGTTCTATGTGTATTCGTCAGGGCATTTAATGCAATGATTAATTGAATTCCCCTCTAATGGTTATTTGTTTATCAATGCTTTCAAAGCCCTTGCTGTCAACAACTGGGGTAAAATCAATTACAGGAAGAGCCACCAAGAGATCGTACAATCTAATGGACGTCCAGGGAGAGCAGTATTTTATAAAGCAAGGAATCCTAGCAGAACCAAACACAGAAAGTTTGAGAGCAGGATATAAAATGTTCCGACAACAAAATCAGATTGGTTAAATTCCGATCGTGTGTACACAAATCCGACGCACAAAGTGCCGCGCATGCTCAGAATAAATTAAGAGACGGAAGCTATTGGCCACTGCCCCATTTATAGTCCCGACGTACGTGTTTTACGTCACTGCGTTCAGAGTGATCGGATTTTCCGACAACTTTGTGTGACCGTGTGTATGCAAGACAAGTTTGAGCCAACATCCGTCCGAAAAAATCCATGGATTTTGTTGTTGGAATGTTCGATCAATGTCCGATCGTGTGTATGGGGGCATAAAAGCGGTTCCACCCCTAAGTCCAGGTTCAAGCCACTTTGCAACAGGGCCAATCGCCACGCTTCGGGCATGGCCTCGCTTCGCTCAGCATAATTATAATTATATTCTGACTCTATATCCACTTGGATGGTGGGGCTTGAACCTGGCAAGCGCAGTTCAATGACAGTTCCATCACACTATCTGACGGTTTTAGTGTGTCGTAAAAGTGTTGGAACGCATATGGCGGCATCGGGCATGGGCACTCCAGCGAGTAACCACATGTGATGGGTCACCATATGTGACGCTACAGGGGCACGGTTGGGGTCGGGGCTCTGCGTCTGAATGGACACACAGAGCTGTGGCTCGGGTGCCCCCATAGCAAGCTACTTGTTGTGGGGGCACTGAACAGGAGGGTGGGGCCAGGAGTACAGAAGAGGGACCCGAGAAGAGGAGGATCCAGGCTGCTCTGTGCAAATCCACTGCAACAGAGGATGTAAGTATAACATGTTTGTTATTTCTATAGGGAAAAAAACAAGACTTTACAATCACTTTAACTCTTAAAATGTATCTAAATCCAAAACCTTATTATTAAATGGAATAGATAAAACCCCTGCCACTTAAGATATCTCAGTCCCAGTGGGGAGTAACCTTCTAACTTTCTGTCCTGTAGACACAACAGGAAGTGAGAAGAATTCTTTCCACAGTGGGGAGAAACGCTCTAATTTATCCCAAAGGTGTTCTATCGGGTTGAGGTCAGGACTCTGTGCAGGCCAGTCAAGTTTCTACACCCCAAACTCATCCATGTCTTTATGGACCTTGCTTTGTGCTCTGGTCCAAATCATTTGGTGGAGGGGGGATTATGGTGTGGGGTTGTTTGTCAGGGATTGGGCTTGGCCCCTTAGTTCCAGTGAAGGGAACTCTTATGGCGTCAGCATAACAAGACATTTTGTACAATTTTATGCTCCCAACTTTGTGGGAACAGTTTGGGGATGGCCCTTTCCTGTTCCAACATGACTGAGCACCAGTGCACAAAGCAATAGGCAGCAAGTGGAAAGAGACAAGGGAAGTTTCATCTTGCAATAAAAATAGGATGTATTATCTGAGAGATAATAGCCACAAAAATATCTCAGTGACTGGACAGTATGTAAGCAGCTAAGGTGAAGAAATGAGGCTGGATTTATTCATCCCACCTGAATCGCCGGCGGTTCACACTGCCCCCAGATTGGTTCGCAGTGAGAACTGTGAATTCGGACAGGAATCGGATCGCATGAGTGTGAACACTCATGCGATCCCATTCAAGTGCGGACCAAAAAAAGGGTCCCGCACCATTTTGGTCTGAATGCGATGCAAATCCAACCATACAATCTGTATGGCTGAATTCGCATCGCGCAGACATCACATGTGATCTGCACAGTAGTGCGGTGTGAATCACATGCGATGTTTGACATTGCTATAGTGTGGACCAAGCCTAAACGTCTGAACACCCACAAACGCATTCATTGAACTCAGTTGCAGTGGGGCGTGGCCTCATTCACTTGAATGAGTCGTGTTTGGTGGCTGTATGAATGACGGACTATAGTGGCCACTGTGTTGGGTTTAAGGTGGTGGTAAAAGCGCAGCTCAACTGCCTAGTTTTATTGCCTATAAATGAGCCTTTATAAGTAGGGAATTAACACATTATTGCCCCTTCTAAGACAGCTGCCCTAAGTTCAAAAGCCAGGTAGTTCATTATGGTTTCAAAGAATTTGGTTTGTCAAATTTCCACAATAATTTGTGGGAACTGCAAACTAGCAGCGAACTAATGGTAGGCTCTTATCGCTGGAGAGAAATATATTTCAGTTATACTGAGCAGGATAATGAGGGTAACACATCACTTGACCTTGTGGCGAGGAATTTAAAAAGTTCAACTTGACCTCTCTTTCTATATCGGTGTCAATTGGCAGTTTTCCTCCACTTGTCCCATGCAGCCTTATTGAAATGTATTTTCATTCAAAGTGATTGTAAAGGCTCGTTTTTTTTTTTTTTTTTTCTATAAAAATAACAAACATGTTGTACTTACCTCCTCTGTTGCAGTGGTTTTGCACAGAGCAGCCCGGATTCTCCTCTTCTCGGGGTCCCTCTTCTGTGATCTGGCCCCTCCCTCCTGTTTAGTGCCCCCACAGCAAGCAGCTTGCTATGGGGGCACCCGAGCCGAGTCACAGCTCTCTGTGTCCATTCAGACACAGAGTCCCGCCCGGCCCCGCCCCCTCTCTCTCTCCCCTAATAGGCTAGTTTAATTTGTTTGACTGCAGCGGGTGCCAATGGTGCTGCAGCTGTGTCTCAGCCAATCAGGAAGGAGAGTCTCGGACGGCTGAGACACTCGTGGACATCGCTGGGCGGAGAAGAACCTTAGATAAGTATTAGGGGGGCTGCTGCACACAGAAGGCTTTTTATCTTAATGAATAGCATGCATTCATTAGAATGAATTGGATATGTCCAGCAGAGAGGAGCAAGACCTTGACATCAGCCTAACACACTCATTAGGAAACTGATTTAACCACATCTGGACCGCCCACCGTTGTTATGCGTCGGTACTTTGAATAGGAATATCATTGTTATGGCATCCTCTTCTTCAGTGGCTCCCCCCCCCCCCACCACCACGCTCCGGTGCCCTCCGCCACTTACCGGAGCCGTCGACAGTGGCGGAGGCGATCGGATGCTGTCCCTTGTGTGACATGGTGATGAGTGAGGGGAAGATGGCCCCCACCTGTCTCTTAAAGGGCCATTTTTTTTTCTGTTACATTTTAGTGTAAATATGAGATTTGAGGGCTTTTTGACCCCAGATCTCATATTTAAGAGGACCTGTCATGCTTTTTTTCTATTACAAGGGATGTTTACATTCCCTGCAATAGGGAATAAAAGTGACCCATTTTTTTTTAAACAGTGAAAAAATAAATAAGAAATTTTTATTTTTTTTTTAAAAGCCCCCCGTCCCAACGAACTTGCGCACAGAAGCGAACACATACGTAGCGCCCGCATATGTAAACGGTGGTCAAACCACACATGTGAGGTATTGCCGCGATCGGTAGAGCGAGAGCAATCATTCTAGCCCTAGACCTCCTCTGTAACTCAAAACATGCAACCTGTACAATTTTTTTAAACGTCGCCTATGAAGATTTTTAAGGGTAAAAGTTTGATGCCATTCCACGAGCGGGCGTAGTTTGGAAGCGTGACATATTGGGTATCAATTTACTTGGCGTAACATTATCTTTCACAATATAAAAAAAATTGGGCTAACTTTACTGTTGTCTTATTTTTTTTATGCTAAAAATTTTATTTTTTACAAAAAAAGTGCGCTTGTAATGCCCCATACACACGGTCGGACATTGATCGGACATTCTGACAACAAAATCCTAGGATTTTTTCCGATGGATGTTGGCTCAAACTTGTCTTGCATACACACGGTCACACAAAGTTGTCGTAAAATCTGATCGTTCTGAACGCGGTGACGTAAAACACGTACGTCGGGACTATAAACGGGGCAGTAGCCAATAGCTTTCATCTCTTTATTTATTCTGAGCATGCGTGGCACTTTGTGCATCGGATTTGTGTACACACAATCGAAAATTCCGACAACGGATTTTGTTGTCGGAAAATTTTATAGCCTGCTCTCAAACTTTGTGTCGGAAAATCTGATGGAAAATGTGTGATGGAGCCCACACACGGTCGGAATTTCCGACAACAAGGTCCTATCACACATTTTCCGTCTGAAAATCCGACCGTGTGTACGGGGCATAAGACCGCTGTGCAAATACGGTGTCACAAAAAGTATTGCAATGACCGCCATTTTATTCTCTAGGGTGTTAGAAAAAAATGTATAATGTTTGGGGGTTCTAAGTAATTTTCTAGCAAAAAAACTTGTTTTTAACTTGTAAACACCGAGTCTGAAAAAGAGGCCTGGTCTTTCTTTAAGTGGTTAAAGAATCCACTAAAGCCACCCACCATTTTATTAACTGAGCTGTAATCTGCTCTTACAAAGTGAGGAAAATTATCTTTAGCGCGTTGATTATCTCTTTTTACCACAACTATCAATGTTATACACAATTTTATTAAAATATAGTACTGATAAAATTGTCATTTCACTGTAGGATTTGATGGGCAGATATGATCGATCTTGGTAGTACATATAGGGTACAGTAAATTCAAGTAAAGGTCGATGAACCTCATTATACATGTTAACTTTTTTTTTCTCACGAATTGCAAAATTGGTTTATTTTTCCCTTGTTGCCATCAGGCCCCGTTCAGATATTGTGTTCTTAGGCGCCCTATACACACGATCGGACATTCCGCCAACAAAATCCATTTGATTTTTTCCGACGGATGTTGGCTCAAACTTGTCTTGCATACATACGGTCACACAAAGTTGGTCGGAAATTCCAAACGTCAAGAACGCGGTGACGTACGATGCGTACGACGAGCCGAGAAAAACGAAGTTCAATAGCCAGTGCGGCTCTTCTGCTTGATTCCAAACATGCGTGGCACTTTGTGTGTCGGATTTGTGTACACACGATCGGAATTTACGACAACGGATTTTGTTGTCGGAAAATTTTAGATCCAGCTCTCAAACTTTGTGTGTCGGAAATTCCGATGGAAAAAGTCCGATGGAGCCCACACACGGTTGAAATTTCCGACAACAAGCTCTGATCGCACATTTTCCGTCGGAAAGTCCGACCGTGCGTACAGGGCATTATTCTGAGAGCGCGATTTACAAGTGGTTCTGTGTGTCATGCAATGGGCAGCCCATTCACTTGCGATGCCCTACGCAATACGAGCACTGTATTTTTAAAAGTCGTAACTCGGTTTGCGAGTGTTGTCTCGCAAAATGAGCACGATTCAGGCCAAAGCGGTGTGCAGTACCGCTTTTGGCCTGAGGTGGGGGGGGGGGGAGCCGAGCAGAGCCAAACGTCACGTTCAGAAATGCACGGAAAGGCCCAAGTACAGCACAGGTGACCTTGGCAAATTTTGGGTAGGAAGTCTTTCCGAGGTTTGCCGAGGTCAGCCGAAGTGTCCTCTGACCTTTTCGGCAGTCTCCGAGGCTCTCCGGCGCCCCTCCCCCTGCCTCTGGCCGCATGCAGTATTGCATCCCATTGAAGTCAATGCGGAACAAATTATTTTAGTTTCCATTGACTTCAATGGGAAAACTCGCTTTGATATGCGAGTACTTTGGATTACGAGCAAACTCCTGGAACGGATTATGCTCGTAATCCGAGGTTCCACTGTACTAAAATAATTGCATTTCCATTTTCTGTGTACTGTGGGAGACCAGATATAGTGAATACAGTGGCCTGGGATTAGTAACACTTTAACACTAGTTTCTTTTAAAAATTCTTTTTTTTTGTAATTAAACTTTTATTATTATTATTCACAATTTATTATTATTATTATTATTATTATTATTCACAATTTATTATTATTTTATTATTTATTATTCACAATTATTATTCACAATTCATAATTAATTGGTTTCTTTTATTTTTCACATGGAGTTCAGTTTTAAATACAATACCGTTTCTTCCTGTTTGAGTGCAGTGTCCCCTTTTAAATGTGATCGACTCTTTATTTTGTCTTATTAATGCTTCCTGCCTCAGAAGGTTCCTTTTCCTTGAGCCGTGGCTGAGGACACCTGAGCCCCAGGCCTCTGTTTATAGACTCCTAATCCTCTTAGCAATCACTTAGCACCGAGCATCACAATTCCCTGATCGCATTCATCCTAATTATGCATTTAGAAACCCATTAACTTCCTGCGCATTAGGGTCCTCCAGTGTGATCACCGTGTCACAATGTATCTAACATTCTTTTTCCATTGGTGAAGCATCGCTGTGTTCTAATATAAGCTGCAGATTTTCCCTCCAAGGAAACATCAAGTAGAAACGGGTGTAGAAGGCATCACTACTTTGGACATCAGCTTTAATTTGAGCCAAGATCAGTCTATAGCAGCGTTTCTCAACTCCCCAGTCCTCAAGGCGCCCCAACAGGTCATGTTTTCAGGATTTCCCTCAGATGAAACGGCTGGGGTAATTACTAAGGCAGTGAAACTGATCAAAAATCACCTGTGCAAAATAATGGGAAGCCTGAAAACATGACCTGTTGGGGCGCCTTGAGGACTGGAGTTGAGAAACACTGTTCTAGATACATGAGATGACTGTGACAATAGTGAGGTCTGACAAACTCGAAACTGTGTGGGACGAGTGGAGAATTGAACCAAATACAATGCCACCCCTAGTTACCTCCTCACCCCCGAAATTCAAAAGTCTGTAAAAAAGACAGCGAGAATAAAATTTGCTGTCTGTGCTAAGCAGTCATGAGGTTTGACACATTTGACATCTGGGTAGGAGCACCTCAATGTAGAAGAATACGAACATCAGGGCGCTGAGGTCAGTATCAAATAAAAATCACTTGATTAAAATAAGCAGCACACTTACATTGAAGTTAGCTTGAAACAGCAGTGATAGGGAACACCTGAGACCAAGCAGCTGTGATCAGTGTGAGGCTGTAGGCATCACTGAGCAAACAAAGACCGAGGGTGACAGGGAACTAGCCAGCTCGCTATCAGTTTTAAATGACATTTTTTTCCTTTAGAAATGTCATTTTGCTTTGGTACTGTTATAAACACAGGAAAAATGCGCTACTTTACAGGCATACTAAGTTTTAAAGGAATATTTCATTTTTATTGTTTCACTTTAAGCATTTCTAAAATCACTGCTCCCGGGTCCCCATACACTTTTTTATGGCAATAACTTGCATATAAGCCTTTAAAATGGCTTTTGGTTTTTCATGTGTCCCAAAGACTTTCGAATTTTCAGTGAACACCGCATAATGCTTGCTGTCGGGCTCATCCCTAGTCTCTAGAACTTAGATAGGTTGCATTCTCAGTGATGTCACCAAGCTCTAGTTCATGGATAGACTCAGTGGCGGCTGGTGCTCCACTTTTTTTTTGGGGGGGGGGAGTCTCCTCCTCCTTGGTGGCTTTATTACAGATTCACCCTGAGTCTCCTCCTCCTCGGCGGCCAATATGGTCGCTTCTCCTCTTGGCCAATCGGATCTTAAGACCAGCTTCCTGATTGACCGGGAGGAGAATCAAGAAGACAATAGCGAATATTAATTTGCTATTGCAACTGGGTGTGCTCTGCGCCCCGAGCCCACCCTTTTTTGAAGCCAATTAGAGCCTCGGGCTCTAATCATGTGTTTCAAAAAATAAAAATAAAAAAAACATTGAAATCCATGTGAAAAACATTGAAAGCCCCTGCGCCCTTATTGACGGGCCCCCACTGTATAGACTGCATTTTCAGTGAGATCATTTGTCTCTAGTGATAATTTAACATCTCAAGCAAGCCTTTTCCATCTGCTGGTATTTACCCAGCACTGCAGCTCAGGTCTCTGCAGTGCAACCGGGTTCTAATCAAAGAAAGTTTTATTTAAACTGCTGAACGTGTAACCTGTATTCGATCAACAGGTTAGTCTGTTTGTTCATGCCCTGGATCATTTTCTGTTTGACTTGGACTTGGACTTGGATTCTTCCTGTGAATATTTGGTACTGTGTTTGTACTCAGCTTGTACATCTATATATTTATCACCAGCCTCCTATCTCTGTAATGTCAGCCGTCGCTCCTTTACCTGTCTGGAACTTGGATTGTGTTCAAGATCTGTTTGTCTGAATTTGCTTTCACCATCAGTCTACTGACTCTGCACTGTCTGCTATTTGCACTGACAATTGCCTCTGAACCCTGTTCTAGCATCTGTCCTGCCTGTTAGTCATCTATCACCCCTGGTGAGAGAGAGGGACTGCCACATTCCTTGATGGGGATGCATCTATAGTAATGTCACTGATTCCCAGTGAATGGATAGGTCGTATTATCAGTAATGTAAGTGGTCTCCAGTGACTGAAGGCTGCATTCTCAGTGATGTCACCGGTCTCTGGTGAATGGATAGGCTGCATTCTCAGTGATGTCACCGGTCTCTGGTGAATGGATAGGTTGTATTCTCAGTGATGTCACCGGTCTCTAGTGAATGGATAGGCTGCATTCTCAGTGATGTCACCGGTCTCTAGTGAATGGATAGGCTGCATTCTCAGTGATGTCACCGGTCTCTAGTGAATGGATAGGCTGCATTCTCAAGTGATGTCACCGGTCTCTAGTGAATGGATAGGCTGCATTCTCAGTGATTTCACTGGTCACTAGTGAATGGATAGGCTGCATTCTCAGTGATGTCACTGGTCTCTAGTGAATGGATAGGCTGCATTATCAGTGATGTCACTGGTCTCTAGTGAATGGATAGGCTGTATTCTCAGTGATGTCACTGGTCTCTAGTGAATGGATAGGCTGTATTCTCAGTGATGTCACTGGTCTCTAGTGAATGGATAGGCTGCATTCTCAGTGATGTCACTGGTCTCTAGTGAATGGATAGGTTGTATTCTCAGTGATGTCACTGGTCTCTAGTGAATGGATAGGCTGCATTATCAGTGATGTCACTGGTCTCTAGTGAATTATTAGGCTGTATTCTCAGTGATGTCACCGGTCTCTAGTGAATGAATAGGCTGCATTCTCAGTGATGTCACTAGTCTCTAGTGAATGGATAGGCTGTATTCTCAGTGATGTCACCAGTCTCTAGTGAATGGATAGGCTGCATTCTCAGTGATGTCACTGGTCTCTAGTGAATGGATAGGCTGCATTAAAAGTGATGTCACCAGTCTCTAGTGAATGGATAGGCTGCATTCTCAGTGATGTCACCGGTCTCTAATGAATGGATAGGCTGCATTCTCAGTGATGTCACTGGTCTCTAGTGAATGGATAGGCTGTCTTATAAGTGATGTCACTGGTCTCAAGTGAATGGATAGGCTGCATTCTCAGTGATGTCACTGGTCTCTAATGAATGGATAGACTGCATTCTCAGTGATGTCACCGGTCTCTAGTGAATGGATAGACTGCATTCTCAGTGATGTCACCGGTCTCTAGTGAATGGATAGACTGCATTCTCAGTGATGTCACCGGTCTCCAGTGAATGGATAGACTGCATTCTCAGTGATGTCACTGGATTCTAGTGAATGGATAGGCTGCATTCTCAGTGATGTCACTGGTCTCTAGTTAATTGATAGGCTACATTCCCAGTATTGAGGCAATTGGCAGCATTTTCAGTGTGGTCATTGGTCTGTACTGAATAAACTAGTTTTATTCGGAGTAATCATATGAATAGATGAACTGAATTTTTTATGATAATGCCACATTCTGCCGAAAGGATGGATTGCTGATGTTTTTTTTATTGTATTTACAGTGATGTTGCTGGTCTCTACTAAAGAAACAGCCCCAAAACTTTTTTGATATCTCTGATCAATGTAGGAAATAATTTGTATTTTTCCTGTATGTTGTCTCTAGTGAAAGGATAGGCTAAAATTTTGTGCAACACAGGTTCTCTATAAAGTACAAACACAGAAAAAAAGTAAGTCATGTCCTGTCCTTGGCACGCTACTCTATCATAGATACAGCCATCCGCGTGCCATTATGTTTTCTTACATTTTCACTGTTAGAATCTGTAGACAGCCCCTGCAGGATTCAGTCATTACACTCCATATGCAAGCTCAGCGTGGTTCCCATTCCAGCGAGGCAGCCTTGTTTCCCTTCGCAGCATGCCGAGGGTCTTTGGGGGCAAAGGAAGGCCAGATCAATTAAATTGACCGACCTGTCATGATTATTCAGAACCCAATTCAATATAACAGCCTTGATCGTGTCCAGGGCCAGGCAGCAATGAGAGGTTAAGTAAAACAGAGTCCATTAAAAGACATTATCAGAGAGCAGCTCTCTGGGTGACCCAAATCTGCCACCGCCTGTCTTTCAAGAGATGGAAAGTGGGACGTAAGATGGAGATAAATGGACTAAATAGGAGAGACAAGCGTGTTTTGTAATCTTCTGATTGCTTAATATATACTGCAGAAGATTCATTAAAGACGGCAAAGTCCCCTTTCAAGAGGAAGCCGTGTAAAAACCAGCGAGGGGAGAGGTAGCCGATCGTTCCTCGGCTTATTAAGGACACTGGATGCTCTTTACTATGTTCAAGATGAAAGGGCTTATTAGCAACAAAGCACAATAGGTGCCCGGGGAGATTGATCCTAATTGTGGATCCTTCTTTAGAGGTTGGAAGGTTGAAAAGCTGAGTGGGCTGCCTAGCTGCCGCCTCTTCTTTCAGCACACTTTTGCTCCTCAGAAATATCAAGGCTGCATTACACTAAGAGCACTCAACTAATAAACACTTTCCGCAGCTGGAGTTCAAAGGACTAATCATACCAGTGACATTAGGGTGGGGGAAGAGGGTGCTCTTTGGTATTCACTCAAGCTCTGTATATTTACTTCTTGGCAGCCTTTGGGGGGCGTTGTGGTGGCCTTAGATAGCATAATAGCTTGTGCTTTTACTTGCGATTTTTTTTTGGTAGTTGCTGCCAGTAGACAACCAGATAAAAAAAAAAACACCACTGTGCACGTGACACCCTCCTATTATCCTCAACTCATCAGACAATCTAAAAGGGTAGTACGTTGCTAAATCCCTGTGTATGACTACCCACATTCCTATCACAGGTGCTTATTATCATTTAGAAGCTGTTGCAATTGATGATCAGATTAATTGCCACTTACTGTTGCATGGTTAAGGCTTCATTTCTGATGTTAGGCAGAAAAATGTAATTGCCCGTGACTTGTTTACTTTTGAGGATGAGCCATGTTCACGGTTCACAGTTCGGTTCGCACCAGAACTTGCGAACAAGCAAAAAATTTGTTTGAACACGCGAACACCGTTAAAGTCTATGGGACAGGAACATGAAAAATCAAAAGTGCTAATTTTAAAGGCTTATATTCAGGTTATTGCCATAAAAAGTGTTTGGGGACCTGGGTCCTGCCCCAGGGGACATGGATCAATGCAAAAAAAAAGTTTTAAAAATGGCCTTTTTTTTCGGCAGTAGTGATTTTAATAATGTTTAAAGTGAAACAATAAAAATGAAATATTTCTTTAAATATTGTGCCTGGGGGTGTCTATACTATGCCTGTAAAGTAGTGGACTTTTCCCATGTTTAGAACAATACCACAGCAAATTGACATTTCTAAAGAAAAAAAAGTCATTTAAAACTCGCAGCTATAATGAATTGTCGGGTCTCGGCAATATAGATAAAACTCATTGAAAAAAAATGCGTTTCCCCCAGTCCATTACCAGGCCCTTTGGGTCTGGTATGAATATTAAGGGGAACCACGAACCAAAATTTTTAAAAAAATTGCGTGCATGCCCCCCCAAAATCCATACCAGGCCCTTCAGGTCTGGTATGGATATTAAGGGGAACCCTGCGCCAAAATGTAAAAAAAAATAGCTTAGGGTCCCACCCAAAATTTATACCAGACCCTTATCCGAGCACGCAAGCTGGCAGGCTGCAGGAAAGGAGGGGGGACGAGACGGCGCCCTCCCACCTCCTGAATCGTACCAGGCCACATGGCCTCAACATGAGGGCTTTTTCTTTTCTAATAAAGGACTTGTCCCAAAGTGTCTCTTGTCATTTTTACTATTTTTGACACTTCTTTTTGTGAATTGGTATGGGGGGCAGGATCTGGGGGTCCTCTTGTTGAAGGGGACCTCCAGATTCCGATAAGCCCCCCTGCCCACAGACCCCCACAACCACTGGGCAAGGGTTGTGGGGATGAGGCCCTTGTCCCCATCAACATGGAGACAAGGTGCTGTGGGGGTCACTCCAAAGCACCCCCCCATGTTGAGGGCATGTGGCCTGGTACAGTTCAGGAGGGGGGGGCGCTTACTCACCCTCCTCTTTTCCTGCGGCCTGCCAGGTTGCATGCTTGGATAAGGATCTGCTATGGATTTTGGGGGGGACCCCTACATCATTTTTTTTAAATATTTTGGCGCAGGGTTACCTTTTGGGCCTGGTATGGATTTTGGGGGGACCCCCACGCAATTTATTTGTTACATTTTGGTTCGGGGTTCCCCTTAATATTTATACCAGACCCGAAGGGCCTGGTAATGGACTGGGGGGGGGGAACCCATGCCGTTTTTTTCAATGGATTTTATCTATATTGCCAGGAGCCAAATTGCATATAAGCCTTTAAAATGAGAACTTTGGGTTTTTCATGTTAGTGTCCCATAGACTTTAACTGGGTTCTGCGGCTTTTGAATTTGCCGCGAAGAAGGCATAATGTTTGCTGTTAGGCGAACACCCGATGTTTGAGTTGAACTTACATTCGACTTGAACATCGTGCTCATCCCTATTTACTTTCATTAAGGTGTAATGCAATATATGGTGAGGCAAGAAGCTGATATAGGGCTACATCACAACTACTTGATTCATGGGTCACATGCTATTTCTTAGATACTTTTTAAAATGAAAAACACATATTATCCTACTACTCTAGCCCTATCTTGGCACATTTAAACTACCGATTTAATTGTGAATTTTTTTTTTTCTGAAGCCCTTCTATATTCACAATCCAGAAACATTTGGACCTTTAGGAGGTAATGCTGGCCACCATACACACAGCAATTTTCTGTCAAATTCAACCGGTTTTTAGTTACAAGCAATTTAATTCAACCTACCACCACCTGGTTGGTAGTAGGTTTTTTGATTTGCTAAATTTCTATTAAGTGATTGAAACCAAAAAATTGCCATATACAGGTATTAGTGTGTCCTGGGATGGCTCGATTATTGCAAATGATGCTCCTGACCTGAACAACACTTATAATAATTGGCCCACTTATGATCTTCCAAGTGCACAATAATATGTTACCTTGATGATGGCACTTGTTATTGTAGGCTGAGAATGTCTGACCCGTCTTCTGTCTTTGGGATCAGTGTGTAGGCTGCAGGGCTGGAGAGGACCCAGGTAGTAGGCATCCAAAGGGAAGACTCGGCGCTCATAGTGGTTGAAAATGCAGAATATATTGTGAACAGTTCCAGACACAACAATTGAGTCTCTTCAACAGCAATAACTGAGCAGCAACACTTACACAGGAGATGGAACTCCAGCAGGACAACAGAAGACCAAGGCTGGTAGCACCTGTCACAGAGGCAGTAGGCAGTCCGATACAGCAAGCTCCAACTGGAGAAATCTCCAAAGTAGTTTGCATTGATCCCTACACTGTCCTCCTCTGTAACTTGTCCCTGTGCTATGTTCACTCTCCCTAACCAGTGGGTTCCTGTCCCTGACCTCACCACACGCAGAATGTGTGCCAACTGCAGTGAACCAGGGCTTTTTAAAAGCTTTGCCCCCTCTAAAGGTGGGTACAGGGGTCACAACATCCAATCGGACAGCAGTTCCACCTGATGAGACAAAAAGGAAGTTCTGGACAGCCGCACTCCAGAATATAGACTTTATTAGTACAAAGTCCAACAGATACAAGCCACAGCAAAAAATGGGTCAAACGAGCTGACGCGTTTCACACTTAACAGTGCTTATTCATAGCTAAGCACTGTTAAGTGTGAAACGCGTCAGTCGTTTGTCCCATTTTTTGCCGTGGCTTGTATCTGTTGGACTTTTTACTAATAAAGGCTATATTCCGGAGTGTGGCTGTCCAGAACTTCCTTTTTTGCCTTATGTTGCTACAGTATATGCTTAGCCGGAAACCTGGTGTTCCAGTTCCGAGGAGAGTTCTATGTCCACATTTCCACCTAGAGTGGTGATCCCTTTCCCTTTCCCCATAGTTCCACCTGATGACTCGTACAGAAGACGTATGCCCCGTACACACGGTCGGACTTTGTTCGGACATTCCAACAACAAAATCCATGGATTTTTTCCGACGGATGTTGGCTCAAACTTGTCTTGCATACACACGGTCACACAAAGTTGTCGGAAAATCCGATCGTTCTAAACGCGGTGACGTAAAACACGTACGTCAGGACTATAAACGGGGCAGTGGCCAATAGCTTTTATCTCTTTATTTATTCTGAGCATGCGTGGCACTTTGTGCGTCGGATTTGTGTACACACGATCGGAATTTCCGACAACGGATTTTGTTGTCGGAAAATTTTATATCCTGCTCTCAAACTTTGTGTGTCGGAAATTCCAATGGAAAATGTGTGATGGAGCCTACACATGGTCGGAATTTCCGACAACAAGGTCCTATCACACATTTTCCGTCGGAAAATCCCACCGTGTGTATGGGGCATAAGAGGAATGAGTATTCCTCATGTCCCCCATTTTCCCTGAAAGGTGGATGCAACACTGTGTAGGGAGGTCAACCTGCACCTGCCTACAAGTGAGTAACCTAAACATCTAAAGACATTCCGAGAAATGTGAAGGGTGGCTGCTGTTATGGTACCATAGGACCAAGCATGCTTTTTTGGCATTGTGTGGCATGGAACACAGTATGAAATCAGGTTACAAGCGTAAAGCTACTTTGGAACAAAGATTGTAAAGTTCCGGGTTTTTATTTTTTATACTTTGATCCTGTTCAGTAAGCCCAGTCAGCCCAAAAACAAGTAAAAGCCCACAAAGCCTATTGTTTTCAACCAAACTCAACCAAACTCAGCATCAATATGCAGCACTTAACAGTAATGGGAAAATAACAAAAGGCTTACCCATTAAAGTGGTGCAAGAAACCATAGTGTACATTGGCCCATGGGAAGCATGAATTGACCTGTCATCGGAGCCTATAGCTCTTTTGTTCTGTGGCTCAATCTTTAATTTTGCAACGTTTTATTTATTTTCCATTTGAATCATCGAAAATAAAGGTTACGTTAAGTCAACATTTATGGGTCACAGCAATAATAAGCTTCTACTTGTAGAAAAATGCATCAATCAAGCTGAGGCCACCGGACTGGATTTACAGCCCATTCACCCAGTGTGCATGGATGCAATGCATGTTTTTAACATGTGTTTTTACGTATACATATTACGTATGTTATCTGTATGCTTTCAATTTCAAATTTACTTTATTTTTTTCTTAAAATGGAACACATTCTCAGTCTAAATATTGATATGTTTTCTATGTTCTGTTGTGAATAAAATTTGGGTTCGTGAGATTTACAAATCATTACATTATGTTTTTATGTCGATTTTTCACAGCGTCCCAACTTTTTGGGAAATGAGGTTGTAGAAAAAGAACAACTACAGACAGTAAGGGCTTTTTTCTCGTTTTTTCAGTTCTGTACATAATTTATATACATTCAAGAAACCCATTATATTCTACCTACTAGTGAGATCCGTGCCATCACATCACACTGAGCTACCAGCAGCGCCTCACGCATGCATAATCTGTCCTGACCTCAGGTAAGACCCCCATCCCTGCAATGTCTGTGCAAACATATCTGAAACAATTGATTTGATTGCAAGCCAAGGTGCAGCCCAAGCCTGCCACAGGTCACTGCGCTTCCGCTTTCTGTCACCGCGAAGGGGAAAAAAATCATTACAGGCAATTACAAGTAAATGGGACATAATTGGATTTGACTTTTTTCTGGAAAGCAAGTCATGTAATGACCTATTTTTTTTTTTTAAACCGCTATGTCTTCAAAATACCTTTTTCTCCAGGTTTTCGCAATATATATACATATGATTTTAATATACAATTAAAACCTAGTCAAGCCCCTGTGTTTTCGTCACAGCTCTTAAAATTTGTGGATTTGGGTTTCTAGTGTGACCAGAAGCTGAACTTGAAATCACACTAATGAACAGTGATTTAAACGATAGCCTCTATCTGCATTTCACACTAATTGAGAATGATGATGCAAATATGTCTTTCTACTAGCTGTGGAAAGTTGTTTTCAACCAAACTCAGCATCATTATGCAGCACTTAACAGTAATAGGACAATAACAAAAGGCTTACATATTAAAGTGGTGCAAGAAACCATAGTGTACATTGGCCCATGGGAAGCATTAATTGACCTGTCATCAGACTAATTAAAACATATCAGATTGGTTGTTATTGAAAAGGCTAATCATGGAATTTTACCATTAGCAACAGAAGATGAACAACCCCCATTGAAATAGTTTCTTTTGTAGGCAAGAGTAATTTCTAGGTTCTGAACACACCAGCATCAGATGCCATAATGATCTTCTGCTTGCTCACTCTAGGTTGCTGCACTTTCCTGATAGTAGAAGGCGGCTTGGAGAACAAGAGCTGCAGTCTGCACCTGTTTTCCTTGGTTGACTTGACACTAAGTCCTCTTTTCTAAAGGAGAGTCCATTGGTAAGAGGAAAGTGCTTAAAACCTGTCTGCTATCCATGCAGGACCTTAAAACACTTGTAGGCAAGTGTAGTTTGGCCCCCCCTGCAAGGATGGCGCTGTTCAGCAGCTGCCGTGCAAAGAAGGTGGAGGACAAGGAGGGAACCTAGGTTCCTTAGAGGCCTCCATAGGTGTCTTCAGGGGAGCAGCTGCCGATTGGAAGCTGCTGCCCTCTGTGGGCATCTTTGGTATGGGCAATGCTCATAAATAGCACTGTCCCCTTGGGTTGGCATGCATCCTGCAAAGTGGCTAGGTTAGGGACAGAGCCCCAGCTAGTTAGGGACAGCTGGGTTAGCATAGGGATAGGTTCCTGTGTCTCGAGCAGTAGCCTTCCACATTCAGGGGTCCCGTTGCTGGACTTCTTTCCAGCCACCTCCTCTGTCAGATGCTGTCAAATGTCTACAGCGTGCACAGTTTTCTTCTGCCTGGTTCATTGTAAGTGTCCTGGTCCGGTGTGGCTGTGTCTACAGAGCTTGTTGTACTTTCTTAACATTATCACGTTAATACAAATTGCCCCTTCAGCTAGTCTCCATGTGAGTTTTCATCCCTTGCATGCAGTGTATCTGGGCCCCACCAACAAACATGTAATCCCAAATCATTAAAGCTCAAGGACATTCGCAACCAACCCTCCCACCTACATCTAACTTACATCTGGAAGGAAAAAATTATCCAAATGCCTTTTTTACTGACCTGAAGTCACATGATGGTCCTTCTTACTTCTTCTTCTTCTTCTTCTTCTTCTTATATTTACTTCCTTGAGTCCTTCTTTGGGTTTTCGAATCCCTGCCGGCTTAACACTTCCAGTGGCCAGGTCCTCTCTCCTAAACTCCAGAGTCAGGAGAACTCATAGGTACATAGTTGGTGAGGTTGGAAAAAGACACAAGTCCATCAAGTCCAACCTATGTGTGTGATTATATGTCAGTATTACATTGTATATCCCTGTATGTTGCGGTCATTCAGGTGCTTATCTAATAGTTTTTTTAAACTATCGATGCTCCCTGCTGAGACCACTGCCTGTGGAAGGGAATTCCACATCCTTGCCGCTGTTACAGTAAAGAACCCTTTACGTAGTTTAAGGTTAAACCTCTTTTCTTCTAATTTTAATGAGTGGCCACATGTCTTATTAAACTCCCTTCTGCGGAAAAGGTGTATCCCTATTGTGGGGTCACCGGTACGGTATTTGTAAATTGAAATCCCCTCTCAAGCGTCTCTTCTCTAGAGAGAATGAGTTCAGCGCTTGCAACCTTTCCTCATAACTAATATCCTCCAGACCCTTTATTAGCTTTGTTGCCCTTCTTTGTAATCTCTCCATTTCCAGTACATCCTTCCTAAGGACTGGAGCCCAGAACTGGACAGCATACTCCAGGTGCGGCCGGACCAGAGTCTTGTAGAGCGGGAAAATTATTGTTTTATCTCTGGAGTTAACCTCCTTTTTAATGCATGACAATATTCTGTTTGCTTTGTTAGCAGCAGCTTGGCATTGCTGAACCTATCATCTACTAGGACCCCCAGGTCCTTTTCCATCCTAGATTCCCTCAGAGGTTCTCCCCCAGTGTATAGATTGCATTCATATTTTTGCCTAATCAGACTCTCCCCAATTTACAGATCAAGTTAAACTCATGAGGGGCGGTGAGGGGACCAGTGCCAAAGAGATAACAATTTAGAAGATAACTCTAAATTTCAGGATGGCTTAGGAAGAAGTGTTTGGAATCAAAACTGAGTAAGGAATTTGATGCACAGTGTATTATATAAGCTTTAAAATGCAAATATAGTTTCAATATTTATTTTCAATATTTTTAAATCTGCATCTTTTGTAAAAGTAAAAACGGGTGATCCTACCATGAAGGTGCTTGTTCAAGCACTTCCTGCTATAGGGTGACAGCACTTCAGGCAGAGCAGCAGTACAGATGGTCCGATGGGGGCACGCCCCCTGCTCCCGCTTCCTCTATCGGGAGAAATTATTTAATTGATTACACTGTGAACAATGTCTGTGAATGGGGGAGAGAATGCTGTGATTGATCGGACTCTCCCCAATTTACAGATCGAGTTAAAGCCAGTGTAATCAATGAAAGACCTGTTGTACTGCCTGGAGACCCGAAGCTGGTAACCATTGCGGCGGCAGTAGTTCAGGGACAGGTAGAGGACAAGGCATCTGTGCAATGAAGATTTTCTCAGGATCCAGCTGCTTACACAACGTTGGACTTCACCAGCAAAACTCCAATGAGAGCTTTTGGTCGGAAAATGCGACCGTGTGTATGCTCCATCGGACTTTTGCTGGCGGCATTGCGGCCAGCAAAAGATTGCGAGCAGGCTCTCTATTTTTCAGTCGGAAAAAGTTCCTATCTGATAAAGCGATCGCCTGTATGCAATTCGGACGCGCAAAAAATCACGCATGCTCAGAAACAATTCGACGCGTGCTCGGGAAGCATTGAACTTCATTTTCTCGGCTCGTCGTAGTGTTGTACGTCACCGCGTTCTTGGCATTCGAAAGTTCAGAGATCTTTTGTGTGACCGTGTGTATGCAAGGCAAGCTTGAGCGGAATCCCGTGGGAAAAGCCGTCGTATCTTTTTCCGACCACAATCCCAATCGTGTGTACGCGGAATAAGTGAAGTGCTTTGGAAGAAGAGGTATTGTCTTCTGCCACACATACAATATACTAGAGCGGCACGATTCCGGCCAAAATGAGGATCACGATTATTTTGCTTAGAATGAAAAGATCACGGTTCTCGCGATGTAAAATTCTTTCACATTATACAAAAAAAATTGGGCTAACTTTCCTGGTTAGTTTTTTTTTTTTATTATTCATTAACCACTTAAGGACCAGCCTCGTTTTGGATTTTAGGTGTTTACATGTTTAAAACAGGTTTTTGTGCTAGAAAATTACTTAGAACCCCCAAACATTATATATTGTTTTTTTTTCTAACACCCTAGAGAATAAAATGGCAGTAAATGCAATACTTTTTTTGCACCGTATTTGCGCAGCGGTCTTATAAGCGCACTTTTTTTGGAAAAAATTCACTTTTTTGAATAAAAAAATAAGACAACAGTAAGGTTTTTTTCTATATTGTGAAATATAATGTTACGCCAAGTAAATTGATACCCAACATGTCACGCATTAAAATTGCGCCCGCTCGTGGATTGGCGTCAAACTTTTACCCTTAAAAATCTCCATAGGCGACGTTTAAAAAATTCTACAGGTTGCATGTTTTGCGTTACAGAGGAGGTCTAGGGCTAGAATTATTTCTCTCACTCTACCGGTCGCGGCGATACCTCACATGTGTGGTTTGACCACCCTTTTCATATGCGGGCGCTACTCACGTATGCGTTCGCTTCTGCGCGCGAGCTCGTCGGGACGGAGCGCTTTAAAAATGTTTTTTTTTTTTCTTATTTATTTTTCTTTACTAACTATTTTACTTTATTTGATTAATTTTTTCACTTTTAGAAAAAAGCATAACAGGTCCTCTTAAATATGAGATCTGGTGTCAAAAAGTCCTCAGATCTCATATTTGGACTTTAATGCAAAAAAATGTAAAAAAAATTGTCGTTTGAAAAAATGACAAAAAAAAATATGCCTTTAAGACAAATAGACGGAGCTGACGTTATGACGTCGCTTCCGCCCTCCTGTGGAATGGAGATGGGTGGGGGGCCATCTTAGCCTCGCTCGTCTCCATACCCAGGAAGTGACAGGTCCCGATCGCCTCCGCCGCTACCGACGGCTCCGGTAAGCGGCGGAGGGCGCGGGAGGGGGGTGGCACCTCTCCTGCCGCCGATAACCGTGATCTCACCGCAGAGACCACCATTATCGGAAACAGGACCGGCTCCTGTAAAGACGGATACCTCGGTTGTGGCAGCAGCTGCTGCAGTTACCGAGATATCCACCTTCAAAGTGCCGACGTATATGTACAGGAGCCGGTTGGTAAATGGTTAAAGTATTTTTTTCCAAAAAAATTGCCTTTGAAAGACCGCTGCGCAAATACAGTTTGACTTAAAATATTGCAACAACCGCCATTTTATTCTCTAGGGTGTCTACTAAAAAAATATATATAATGTTTGGGTTTTGTTAGTAATTTTCTAGCAAAAAAAAAAAAAGATTTTAAAGCTGAGTTCCACCCAAAAGTGGAACTTCCGCTCATCGGATTCCTCCCCCCCTCCGGTGTCACAATTGGCACCTTTCAGGGGGGAGGGGGGTGCAGATACCTGTATAATACAGGTATCTGCACCCACTTCCGGGAATAGACTCCCCCGGGAGTCATGCCCCTTCCCGCACTCCCCCGCTGTCTCCTGGGAAAGACACAGGTCCAAGGAGATAGCGGGGACCATTGAGAAAGCGCAGCGCCACTCGCGCATGTGCAGTAGGGAATCGGGAAGTGAAGCCGCAACGCTTCACTTCCTGACTCCCTCACTGAGAATGGCAGGGGCAGCACCCAAGGATCGAGGGACGGTTCGGTCTCAGGTGCCGACATCGCTGGACCCCGGGACAGGTGAGTGACCTTATTTTAAAAGTCAGCAGCTGCAGTATTTGCAGCTGCTGACATCTAAAAAAAAAAATTTTCGCGGGACTCCTGCTTTAACTTGAAAACAACAAATGTCAGAAAAAGGTTTAGTGTTTAAGTGGTTAAACTTTCCTCATTTACACATGAAGTCTATTCCTTTGACAAATTGTTACAATGTTTATACTTAAGTTCCACTGCTAAAGAATGTTGTAATTCTTGGCAGACTGCCCGCTTTTTTTTTCTTCCTTTCTTTTGACGGCTGTGGCTTCAGAAGAGCAGAGATCATTCTTTGCATAGAAAGAATCGCGAAATACTTTTGTCTAGATCGCAACGGGGAAAAAAATTGCGATAACAATTCTTGACGATTAATCGTACAGCTCTACAATATACCAACAATAAGAATAGCTGATGAGCTGGAACAGTCAGGCAGATCACAAGTTATCGATCATTGATATAGATAATGTATATATCTGAGTAATAAAACGTCTTTTTTTTTTTTGTAATATTTTTTATCATAAAAGTAAAAGAGGACACCATAAAACGAGTACTGTACAGTATTTGATAAATTAATGACATGAATAAGGCGTGGTTGTCAAGAGTGGGAGATTTTTCTCTGGGAAGATAAAACTTATAAAAGTCCAGTAAAGAGATACTGTCAAATTTTTCTTCACCCGCTAAGTTCGCTAAGTCTAAACGCATTTTTATTCCCCCCCAAAAATTTACATTTTTAAGTAATGCCGCGTACACACGATCGGAAATGCCGCCAGCAAAACTCCGGTGAGAGCTTTTTGTCGGAAAATGTGACCGTGTGTTCGCTCCATCGGTCTTTTGCTGGCGGAATTCCAGCCAGCAAAAGATTGAGAGCAGGTTCTCTATTTTCCGGTCGGGAAAAGTTCCTATCCGAAAATGCGTTAGTATGCAATTCGGATACGCAAAAAATCACGGAAGCTATTCGACATCCAAGTTTTTGCTGACGGAAATTCCGATCGTGTGTACGCGGCATAAGTTTATTTTTTGCGTTGGCCCGCAGGTTGGACCCCTCTGCACTAGATGTTCTCCCTATAGGGTTTCATTTACCACCTTTACCGACAGAAGGAGTTGGGGAAGCTGGGGAGATCCACTTCTTTGCCATGAGTTTACATGCTATGAATAGTAGATGAAGAATAGCTTTATGTTTGTGGAGAGCGTAATGCTTATTTTTTTAGACCTGTTAAAAGAAGACCGATTCCCCTTCCTTTCAGGAATGTCGACAATATTCAGTCTGTAAAAAGGGATTCCCAGAGTCCTCATCCCCTGTAGTTAGGAAACACGGTTCTGCACAGAGATTGAGCTGAATAGTTAGAAAGCTAAAGAGTTGCCAGGAATGCGCTGTTTCCCACTAGGGCTAATTTTGGCATTTTAGTACAGGCAGAATCTCACTTAGCACTTATTTTGAAATAATTTTGCAAGTACACTAGCATGGTTTATCTCAAGGCATTATCCCCTGCCTACAAATATACACTATATTGTCAAAAGTATTGGCGCGCCTGCCTTTACACGCAAATTACCTTTAATGGCATCCCAGTCTCAGTCCATAGAGTTCAATATTGAGTTGGCCCACCTTTTGCAGCTATAACAGCTTCTACTCTTCTATGAAGGCTGTCCACAAGGTTTAGGAGTGTGTCTATGGGAATGTTTTGACCATTCTTCCAGACGCGCATTTGTGAGGTCAGGCACTGATGTGAACGAGAAGGACGGGCTCACCGTCTGCTCTAATTCATCCCAAAGTTGTTCTGTTGGGTTGAGGTCAGGACTCTGTGCGGACCAGTCAAGTTCCTCCAGCCCAAACTCGCTCATCCATGTCTTTATGGACCTTGCTTTGTGCACTGGTGCTCAGTCATGTTGGAACAGGAAGCGGCCATCTCCAAACTATTCCCACAAAGTTGGGAGCATGAAATTGTCCAAAATGTCTTGGTATGCTGACGCCTTAAGAGTTCCCTTCACTGGAACTAAGCGGCCAAGCCAAACCCCTGAAAAACAACCCCACATCATAATCCCCCCTCCAACAAATGATTTGGACCAGTGCACAAAGCAAGGTCCATAAAGACATGGATGAGCGAGTTTGGGGAGGAGGAACTTGACTGGCCTGCACAGAGTCATAACCTCAAACCCGATAGAACACCTTTGGTGAGGCCTTCTCGTTCAACATAAGTGCCTGACCTCACAAATGCACTTTTGGAAGAATGGTCAAACATTCCTATAGACTCCTAAACCTTGTGGACAGCCTTCCCAGAAGTGTTGAAGCTGTTATAGCTGCTTAAGGCGTCAGCATACCAAGACAGTTTGGACAATTTCATGCTCCCAACTTTGTGGGAACAGTTTGGGGATGGCCGCTTCCTGTTCCAACATGACTGAGCACCAGTGCACAAAGCAAGGTCCATAAAGACATGGATGAGCGAGTTTGGGGTGGAGGAACTTGACTGGCCTGCACCCAAACCTCAACCCAATAGAACACCTTTGGAATAAATTAAAGTGGAGACTGCGAGCCAGACCTTCTAGTCCAACATCAATGCCTGACCTCACAAATGCACTTCTGGAAGAATGGTCAAACATCCCCATAGACACATTCCTAGACCTTGTGGACAGCCTTTCCAGAAGAGTGGAAGCTGTTATAGCTGCAAAGGGTGGGCCAACTCAATATTGAACCCTACGGACTAAGACTGGGATGTCATTAACGCTCATGTGCGTGTAAAGGCAGGCGTCCCAATACTTTTGACAATATAGTGTATGTTTTTTTTGTCTGCAGTTTTTAGAAGCAAAATGATAGACTTGAGATGCTCATAGACTACTTTTGCCTAATGTTGACCTATGATTGCCTGATCTTTGTACTCGATATTCAAGAGGTAACAAGTAGCACGAAGTAAACGGAAGCTATTAGCTTAAAGCAGAGCCATATTGTCCACAAAACTTCTTAAGCAGAAGCCTAAGGCCCGGTGGCTGTCCAGGGGTCTGTGGTAGAGATTTGGCTATACGCTATACATAATCAATCTCACCTGCGCTAACACGCGCCCTTTCAGTCTAATGGTATAATGCATGTTACTTAACCCATGCCTCCCACATTTCCCCAGTAAACAGACATGACCATGCTTACGTCCTCATCTCAGCACAACCCCCTGCCGAGCAGTGCACTGGCTCTTTTATTCAAAGACAACAAAAGCAATCACAAACAGGAAGTCCTGGCTCCAACAGCCAATCGCTTCCTCCATGGGAAATGACAACACAGGATATGACAACACAGGATATGACAACACAGGATATGAATTTATACAACAACCAATGACTACCGTTCCTGCTGATGGGAGCTTATCTGCAGGTGTACGTCATGGCACCCCAAATATGTCGATCAGGCATACAGGGGCGACACGAGCGCACATTCGCGAACACATCCCCCCCCAGACGAACGTCTGTACATCGCACAGGGGCCCCTTCGCCGGCGGACATATCCTCACTCTGCAAACACCTCTCTCTAACCTCAGGAAGTCTTCCACAACCTACTGGATCTCAACCAGCGTCGGTCTGCCCCAGTCAGCTCTTTAGAGGGGGTTGCAGGAGAACTAACACTGGGAAAAACTGTGACAATACATATTAAAATACATCTTCATAAAATTTCCACAACAGGTCATGCTACAATCTTCATGCTCCTGCAGTAAACCAGGGGGAATCACACCATCGGGCAAAGCTGTGTACCTACCCGTCATTTCACAATGGAGAATGCAACCATGCCAGTACAGAAAATTGAAGGAATGGAGGAGGAATGGAGGAGCCAAAGCATTTATCCTACCTAGTGCCCCGTTTGACTAAAATCTGTCTCTGCCTAGCATCTCTAAATGGTAGAACATGGCAGAACAATTGTTCTTGTTTTGCAAGCTTCGGTAACTGTGTACATCAAGCCATAACTCTTGGTCTTTGCAGAGAAAATTTAATAGACACCAGTAGGAGGATGTTTAATCTCCGAAAAAAAAAAAAAAACAACGTTGTAATTTCTCACATCCTACGTGTCACCGTACCCTGCCTCCGTCTCTACATTATCAGTAATTTATTAGTAACTAAGTTCCCATAGACCTGGAGGCCTGGCCTCATGTTCAGGCTGGAAATTCATATCTGTCATAGGGACGCCACTCTCGTTAAACCTTCATTTCATCTCGTTTTTAATATGACATTAAAGTGCTTCATCTTACATGAGACTGCACTGGTTAGCATAAATCTGCGATGCACGGGGCTGTCTCAATGTTATTAGCTTTTATTTAACTTGGAAAAAGGTAATTTATTTGCATTAATTGAAACATTTCCCCCTCCAGTCAGGGGGACATATGTCATTTATTTCCAAAATCGCCTCATAATGTTCATTTTCTGCAGAGTTTAGTCAGCGGCATAGGCATCCTTTAAGTGAATATGTCACACAAGCCTCCGCAGTAGAACCTGACTCTTAAAGCCTCGTACACACGATCGGATTTCCGGCAGGGAATTGTGTGATGATAGACTGTTGGCCTAAAATCCGACCGTCGGTACGCTCCATCAGACAATTGTTGTCCAACTTTCCACCAACAAATGTTGGATGGCAGGCTAGTCAATTTTCAGCGGACAAATGTCTGTTGTCAGATTTTCCTACCGTGTGTACACAAGTCTGTTACAAAAAAGTACAAACATGCATGCTCGGAATCAGTGCTCACCAAACACGACCAAGGTGCCCAAAGGGTGGCGCTCAAGAGCTGAAATTCCACATAGTACGTCACTACGTTCGTGTTTGTTGGCCGACAATTGCGTACCGTTTGTATGCAAGACAAGTTCCCGACACGCGCCCTTCGGACAAAAGTCTGACGCTTTTGTTGGCCAAAAATCGGATCGTGTGTATGAGGCTTTAGACACGATGGATGAGACCATTTTGTGTGCATCTTAAAGTAAGCCTATTACACTTGAAAATATCCAAATTAACCACTTCAGCCCCGGAAGGTTTTACCCCCTTCCTGACCAGAGCACTTTTTACAATTCGGCACTGCGTCGCTTTAACTGCTAATTGCGCGGTCATGCAATGCTGTACCCAAACGAAATTTGCGTCCTTTTCTTCCCACAAATAGAGCTTTCTTTTGATGGTATTTGATCACCTCTGCCGTTTTTATTTTTTGCGCTATACACGGAAAAAGACCGAAAATTTAAAAAAAAATGATATTTTCTACTTTTTGTTCTAAAAAAAATCCAATAAACTCAATTTTAGTCATACATTTAGGCCAAAATGTATTCGGCCACATGTCTTTGGTAAAAAAAATGTCACTAAGTGTATATTTATTGGTTTGCGCAAAAGTTATAGCGTCTACAAACTAGGGTACATTTTCTGGAATTTACACAGCTTTTAGTTTATGACTGCCTATGTCATTTCATGAGGTGCTAAAATGGCAGGGCAGTACAAAACCCCCACAAATGACCCCATTTTGGAAAGTAGACACCCCAAGGAAATTGCTGAGAGGCATGTTGAGCCCATTGAATATTCATTTTTTTTGTCCCAAGTGATTGAATAATGACAAAAAAAAAAAAAAAAATTACAAAAAGTTGTCACTAAATGATATATTGCTCACACAGGCCATGGGCATATGTGGAATTGCACCCCAAAATACATTTAGCTGGTTCTCCTGAGTACAGGGATACCACATGTGTGGGACTTTTTGGAAGCATAGCCGCGTACGGGGCCCCGAAAACCAATCACTGCCTTCAGGATTTCTAAGGGCGTACATTTTTGATTTTACTCCTCACTACCTATCACAGTTTTGAAGGCCATAAAATGCCCAGATGACATAAAACCCCCCCCAAATGACCCCATTTTGGAAAGTAGACACCCCAAGCTATTTGCTTTGAGGCATGTTGAGTCCATGGAATGTTTTATATTTTGACACAAGTTGCGGGAAAGTGACAAATTTTTTTTTTTATTTTTTTTTTTTTGCACAAAGTTGTCACTAAATGATATATTGCTCACACAGACCATGGGCATATGTGGAATTGCACCCCAAAATACATTTAGCTGCTTCTCCTGAGTACGGGGATACCACATGTGTGAGACTTTTTGGGAGCCTAGCCGCGTACGGGGCCCCGAAAACCAAGCACCGCCTTCAGGATTTCTAAGGGCGTACATTTTTGATTTTACTCCTCACTGCCTATCACAGTTTCGGAGGCCATGGAATGCCCAGGTGGCACAAACCCCCCCCAAATGACCCCATTTTGGAAAGTAGACACCCCAAGCTATTTGCTGAGAGGCATGGTGAGTATTTTGCAGCTCTCATTTGTTTTTGAAAATAAAGAAAGACGAGAAAAAAAATTTTTTTTTTCTTTTTTCAATTTTCAAAACTTTGTGACAAAAAGTGAGGTCTGCAAAATACTCACTATACCTCTCATCAAATAGCTTGGGGTGTCTACTTTCCAAAATGGGGTCATTTGGGGGGGTTTTGTGCCACCTGGGCATTCCATGGTCTCCGAAACTGTGATAGGCAGTGAAGAGTGAAATCAAAAATTTACGGCCTTAAAAAGCCTGAAGGCGGTGCTTGGTTTTCGGGGTCCCGTACGCGGCTAGGCTCCCAAAAAGTCCCACACATGTGGTATCCCCGTACTCAGGAGAAGCAGCAGAATGTATTTTAGGGTGTAATTTCACATATTCCCATGGCATGTTTGAGCAATATATCATTTAGTGACAACTTTGCGCAAAAAAAAATAAAAAAAATAAAAAATTGTCTCTTTTCCGCAACTTGTGTCACAATATAAAATATTCCATGGACTCAACATGACTCTCAGCAAATAGCTTGGGGTGTCTACTTTCCAAAATGGGGTCATTTGGGGGGGTTTTGAACTGTCCTGGCATTTTATGCACAACATCTAGAAGCTTATGTCACACATCACCCACTCTTCTAACCACTTGAAGACAAAGCCCTTTCTGACACTTATTGTTTACATAAAAAAATAATTTTTTTTTGCAAGAAAATTACTTTGAACCCCCAAACATTATATATTTTTTTTAAAGCAAATGCCCTACAGATTAAAATGGTGGGTGTTTCATTTTTTTTTTTTCACACAGTAATTGCGCAGCGATTTTTCAAACGCATTTTTTGGGGAAAAAACACACTTTTTTACATTTTAATGCACTAAAACACACTATATTGCCCAAATGTTTGATGAAATAAAAAAGATGATCTTAGGCCGAGTACATGGATACCAAACATGACATGCTTTAAAATTGCGCACAAATGTGCAGTGGCGACAAACTAAATACATTTTTAAAAGCCTTTAAAGGCCTTTACAGGTTACCAGTTTAGATTTACAGAGGAGGTCTACTGCTAAACTTACTGCCCTCGATCTGACCTTCGCGGCGATACCTCACATGCATGGTGCAATTGCTGTTTACATTTGACGCCAGACCGACGCTTGCGTTCGCCTTAGCGCGAGAGCAGGGGGGACAGGGGTGCTTTTTTTTTTTTTTTTTTCTTTATTATTATTATTTTTTTATCTTATTTTTAAACTGTTCCTTTCATTTTTTTTTTTAAATCATTTTTATTGTTATCTCAGGGAATGTAAATATCCCCTATGATAGCAATAGGTAGTGACAGGTACTCTTTTTTGCAAAAATTGGGGTCTATTAGACCCTAGATTTCTCCTCTGCCCTCAAAGCATCTGACCACACCAAGATCGGTGTGATAAAATGCTTTCCCTATTTCCCAATGGCGCTGTTTACATCCGGCGAAATCTAAGTCATAAAATGCTCGTAGCTTCCGGTTTCTTAGGCCATAGAGATGTTTGGAGCCACTCTGGTCTCTGATCAGCTCTATGGTCAGCTGGCTGAATCACCGGCTGCATTTTCAGGTTCCCTGTTGAGACAGGAGAGCCAGAGAAAAACACGGAAGACGTTGGGGGGGGGGCATTCCCTCCCACTGCTTGTAAAAGCAGTCTAGAGGCTAATTAGCCGCTAGGATTGCTTTTACATGAAAGCCGACCGCTGGCTGAAAAGAATGATACCAAGATGATACCTAAACCTGCAGGCATCATTCTGGTATAACCACTCAAAGTCGTGAATGGCGTACCTGAAGACAAAAAAATGGTTAACAATAAAGCACAGTAAACGGTAAAGTATAAAAAATTGCATACCTGAAAAACAAACATGATAAAACATAATAACAATAAAACATTGCAGAATAGAATACAGTAAAAAAGAGCAGAACAATAGAGAGAGAGAATAGAGAGAGAAAGAACAATAAAACGACAACTATTTTTTTTTTTTTTTTATATTTTTGTTTTGTGTTTTTTTTTTTTTTTTTACACTTTTTTTGTAACTAACTTTTATAACGGTAACCGGTTCCAGGTTCGGGTCTCTCAAAATGCGATGGCATCTTGGGAGACCCTGTGAAAGTGTGCCTAGTCTGTGCAATGCTGTACGCTACGCTAATACTCAACTAGTGTATGGTAGCGTTCAAAACATTCACCAATGCAAAGACCAGGATTGTCAGGACAGGAGGGACAATAATAGCGGGTGTCACGCCTATATCCGCGCTTGCTGCAGACACGACATCTTTTTTGGGGGGGTTCGCTGGGTAGGGGTACTCGGGAGGACATAAAGAAAATGCCTCTCATGCAGCCGACTGCATTTGGTTGGGGATGTGAATGGGGGAAGTACGGGCGCTGCAGAAGTGGTGGGTTCCCAATTAGGATTGGCGAATGCAGCAGGAAGGGCATTATGGGCACGACGGGCCTGTGTTTGTCTTTTTGGTGGCAGCGGGACACTACTTGTGCTTGCCACCTCACCAGCTTGAACTGCACTTATGGGACTCGCCACGTCACCAAGTGTTACTGCAGTGCTGGTATGACTACGACCGGGGTGTACAAGGCCGCTGGCGCTTGCCAGTTCCCCAAAACGCTACCAAAAAAACTGTTAGCGATCGCAGGGATCAGGCCTGACTCTGCGAACGCTGCAGTTATGCGTTTAGTGTTCTGTAAGTGACAGTGATCGATCGATACTGCACTTGGGTGGGCTGGGCTGGGCCGGGCGGAGGGGCAAAACGCAGATGCTAGCGGGTATCTGGGCTGATCTCGCTAACACTGCGTTTGTGGGAACCCTAAACTGCTGGGGACGCTAGTATAGATCTGATCGGATCAGATATTGATGCGATCAGATACTATACCACTAAGGGAGGTGTACGGTGCGTGCGTGGGTGTTAGCGGTACTGGCGCTAATCTGACGCTGCCTGGGGCTGGTGCTTGCCAGTTCACCAAAACGCTACCAAAAAAACTGTTAGCGATCGCAGGGATCAGGCCTGACTCTGCGAACGCTGCAGTTATGCGGTTAGTGTTTTGTAAGTGACAGTGATCAATTGATACTGCACTTGGGTGGGCTGGGCTGGGCCGGGCGGACGGGAAAAACGCAGGTGCTAGCAGGTATCTGGGCTGATCCCGCTAACACTGCGTTTTCGGGAACCCTAAACTGCTGGGGACGCTAGTATAGATTTGATCGGATCAGATATTGATCCGTTCAGATACTATACCACTAAGGGAGGCGTATGCTGCGTGCGTGGGTGTTAGCGGTACTGGCGCTAATCTGACGCTGCCTGGGGCGACGCATATCACCGCCGGGCGATCAGGGGGCTAAACCTTTATTCGGTAATAAACGGCGGGTGCCCTGACACTATAAAAAATAAACGAACTAACCAGCGTCAACCGTAACAGTTATACGGTGATCAGTGGTGAAAGGGTTAACTAGGGGGCAATGAAGGGGTTAAAACATTTATTAGGTAGTATATGGGGGTCCCTGACGCTATAAAACGCTGACGGCGAACCTAAATATTTACGTCCCTAACTACCGTCACCAGCGACGCTAATACAGCGATCAGAAAAATGATCGCTTAGCAACACTGGTGACGGGGGGTGATCAAGGGGTTAAAACTTTATTAGGGGGGTTAGGGGGGTACCCTAGACCTAAAGGGGGCCTAACACTCACTGCCCTAACACACTAACTGTCACAAACTGACACCTAGCAGTAATCAGAAAAAAAAAAAAAAAAAACCTGCTTGGTGTCAGTTTGTGACAGGGGGGGGGTGATCGGGGGGGGGATCGGGGTGTAATGTGTGCCTGGCATGTTCTACTGTGTGTGTGTGTTTTCACTCACATTACAGTCTTCTCTCCTCGGCCCGGAACGGAAAATACCGAGCCGAGGAGAGATGACATCATTTCCTCTGCCTCTGTGTACAATACAGAGGCAGGGAAATGATCCCATTGGCTGGGAGCGATCGCGAGGGGGGGGCCACGAATGGATGGCCTCCCCCTCACCACCGATCGCCGGGGGACATTTGCCGACCGCCGCAGGCACCGGGGGGGTCCGATCGGACCCCCCACCCGCGGGCAGGCAGGGACGTACAGGTAAGCCCTTTTGCCTGCCCGTGCCGCTCTGTCGACGTACATCGTCGTGCGGCGGTTGGCAAGTGGTTAAGGATGGCTATAGATTTAAAGGGACTGTACACTTTTGAAGCCACGTTCACACGAGCGGAATGTCCGACAGATAAAATCCGACGAAAGCTCTTCGTCGTCTCTTCCGATCGTGTGTAGGCCTCATCGGACTTTTTTGTTTTTCGAAATATTTTCTATATATTTCAGACGGAACCAATTCCTATTGGGAAATCCGATCGTCTGTATGCTGTTCCGATAGACCAAAAACGACGCATGCTCTGAAGCAAGTACGAGACGGAAGCTATTGGCTACTGGCTATTGAACTTCCTTTTTCTAGTCCCGTCGTACGTGTTGCACGTCACCGCGTTCTTGAAGGTCGGACTTTGGTTTGACCGTGTGTAGGCAAGACCGCTTGAATGGAATTCCGTCTGAGTTCCGTCGGAGAAACCTTCGGAGTTTATTCCGACGGCAAAACCGGTCGTGTGTACGCTGCATAACATTTTTGGTTATTTTAACTAGGTATTAGTGTGATGCGGCGTGCACACGCGGTCAGATTTTCCGACAGGAAATGTTCGATAGGAGCTCTTTGTCGGACATTCCGACCGTGTGTAGGCTCCATCACACATTTTTCATCCTAATTTCCGTCACACAAAATTTGAGATCTGGTTCTCAAATTTTCCGACAACAAAATCCGTTGTCGTAAAACCCGATCGTGTGTGCACAATTCCACGCATGCTCGGAATCAAGCAGAAGAGCCGCACTGGCTATTGAACTTCATTTTTCTCGGCTCGTTGTACGTCACCGCGTTCTTGACGTTCGGAATTTCCGACAAGATTTGTGTGCCTGCGTTTGCAAGACAAGTTTAAGCCAACATCCGTCGGAAAAAAATCCATGGATTTTGTTGTCGGAATGTCCGATCAATGTCCGATCAATGTCCGATCAATGTCTGATCAATGTGCGATCAATGTCGGATCAATATCTGATCAATGTCGGATCAATGTCTGATCAATGTGCGATCAATGTCCGATCAATGTCTGATCAATGTCGGATCAATGTCTGATCAATGTCCGATCAATGTCTGATCAATGTCGGATCAATGTGCGATCAATGTCGGATCAATGTGCGATCAATGTCTGATCAATGTCCGATCAATGTCTGATCAATGTCGGATCAATGTGCGATCAATGTCGGATCAATGTGCGATCAATGTCGGATCAATGTGCGATCGTGTGTGCGCGGCATTAGTGTGTTTGTTTGCCTTACCTTGTAATGATGGGCTCACATGTTGTGGCTGAAGTATTTGGTGTCATGGCTGATTCCTCTAAAGTCCAGGTCATCCCTCTGTTCTCTGCTTTCTCCTTCTTTCCGCATGTTCTTTGTCAGCACCTTTGCATGCACCACACCTGATTGTTCCCCAATTGTAGTCCTTCCCAGTCTGAGTGCTGTGGATATGGCAATAGCAGAAATATTATAGCAAATCAAATTCAGTAATATGCACTAGATACATCCCTAAACACTCACTTGGTTCCTCCACTGATCCAGTGCTGCCCTGTCCTCTCTCTTCCTCTTCTCACAGGATACTCTAAGAGCAGCAGGAGCCATTGGCTCCTGCTGCTGTCAGTCAAATCCTGTGAGGAAGGAGTGAGGGGGCGTGGCCAAACTGTACTGTGTGTGTCTGTGGATGCACACAGCCTGGCTTGGGAGTGTACTTTTATGGGTGCCCCCTCGGCACATGGCTTTTTAGGGGGGGTGTACTCATAAGAAGGGGCAGAGAGCACCTGCAGGGAACCCCAGAAGAGGAGGTTCGGGGCCACTCTGCAATATTATTGCGCAGAGCAGGTAAGTATTACAACTTTTTTTTATTTTAAAATGTTTTAAAAATGTGACTTTAATTAGAGCTGGACGAATAGGCCTCATGTACACTGCTGGTAAACGGACGTTTAGGAGCAGCTGGGCATTTTTTTCAACTTCTCCTGAACTCTCCTCTATGTTATCTTATAAGTACATGTACACAGGGGCGTTTACAGTCATTTCTAGGCAGTTGAGTTTAAAAGCATCTTTTTTTTTGGAAGAAAAAAATGCGTTCAGAAGCTGTGTTTAGAGGCATTTCAAACGCCAAACGCTTCTAAGCGTGGCTAAACGCAGTAATTCGCATTTAGCCGCATTTTGTTTACAGTCGTTTTTCATTTTTGGTTATTTTGAAAAAAAATAAAACTTTTTTTTTTTCAAATGCTTCTAAACACAAACCCGGCAAATGTCGCTAAACGTGGGATGTAAAACGGACGTTTTAAACGTAGGTTACTATCTGTCAAGTTAAATCGTTCAGGAGAGGTTGTAAAAACGTCCCGTGTACATGAAGCCTTAATCGTTAAAAAAATCGTGAACCTGATTTAACCCCCCCCCCTCACGATCTCTATGCAGAATTTCCCGATTCATTCATGTAACAAGTGTAGAGTGTTCTCTGCACACTCAGATGTCATAAGAAAAAAAAACGGGCAGCCTGCCAAGTTTTTCACAACATTGTCTGCACTGGTAGATAACTATAAACATTGTAACTTTTCCTTCTTAGATCAAAGGAATGAACTTTGGTCTGTAAATAAGGGAAGTTTAACCACTTAAAGACTAAACCTTTTTCTGACACTTGTTTCTTACAAATTTTTTGCTAGAAAATTACTTGGAACCCCTAAACATTATATAAATATTTTTTAGCAGAGATCCTAGGGAATAAAATGGCGATTGTTGCAGTATTTTATGTCACACTGTATTTGGGCAGCGGTCTTTCAAACGGAATTTTTTTGGGGAAAAAATACACTTCAATTAATTTAAAAAAAAAAACACTAAACAGTAAAGTTAGCTCAATTTTTTTTTGTGTAATGTGAAAGATGATGTCATGCAGCGAGAACCGTGATCTTTATTCTAAGCAAAAAAAAAAATTGTGATTCTCATTTTAGCCAGAATTGTGCAGCTCTAACTTTAATATCACTTTATGCTGGTGGTTTTGTTTTTGCAATAAAATATTTAAATGTATTTTTAAATGCGACTAGCATAAGTACCTAAATTTGACTTGGTATCGGCCTCCTGTCATTCCTTGCCACACTAGCATGCAGACTTGGAGAGAGAGACAGACAGCCGGGTGTGCTACAGCATACATGTGCTGACAGAAGGATACAGAGACACCTTGTCAGTCTTCTGCTACTCCTTTACGGTTCAACTGCAGTAGAGAAAGGTAGGGTCACAGGTCTATCTGGTAAGACTGTGTAAATCTCAGAACTAGCTGGGCAAAGATGTAAATAATTTACCCACTTCTGGACCATCCGCTGTCGTTATATGTCGGTACTTTGATGGTAAATACTGGGGTTATGGCAGTATTGGGACACCGGCCTTTACACAAACGTTAATGACATCCCATTCTTAGTCCATAGGGTTCAATTTTGAGTTGGCCCACCCTTTGCAGCTATAACAGCTTCAACTCTTCTGGGAAGGTTGTCCACAAGGTCTAGGAATGTGTCTATGGGGATGTTTGACCATTCTTCCAGAAGTGCATTTGTGAGGTCAGGCATTGATGTTGGACTAGAAGGTCTGGCTCGCAGTCTCCACTTTAATTTATTCCAAAGGTGTTCTATTGGGTTGAGGTTTGGGTGCAGGCCAGTCAAGTTCCTCCACCCCAAACTCGCTCATCCATGTCTTTATGGACCTTGCTTTGTGCTCTGGTGCTCAGTCATGTTGGAACAGGAAGCGGCCATCCCCAAACTGTTCTCACAAAGTTGGGAGCATGAAATTGACCAAAATGTCTTGGTATGCTGACGCCTTAAGCAGCTATAACAGCTTCAACACTTCTGGGAAGGCTGTCCACAAGGTTTAGGAATCTATAGGAATGTTTGACCATTCTTCCAGAAGTGCATTTGTGCGGTCAGGCACTGATGTTGAACGAGAAGGCCTCACGAAAGGTGTTCTATCGGGTTGAGGTTATGACTCTGTGCAGACCAGTCAAGTTCCTCCTCCCCAAACTCGCTCATCCATGTCTTTATGGACCTTGCTTTGTGCACTGGTCCAAATCATTTAGTGGAGGGGGGGATTATGATGTGGGGTTGTTTTTCAGGGGTTGGGCTTGGCCCCTTAGTTCCAGTGAAGGGAACTCTTAAGACGTCAGCATTCCAAGACATTTTGGACAATTTCATGCTCCCAACTTTGTGGGAACAGTTTGGCGAAGGCTCCTTCCTGTTCCAACATGACTGCGCACCAGTCATGTTGGCATGAATAAGGCCAATGTTCTGCCAAACCTGTTGCCGTCACCCTTCCTTCAAGCAGTTTGTCTGCTGAAGCGGCTCAAGCCAGAACTAGGCCTTTTTTTAGCAGTTCATCCACAGTTCAGAAACACATGAGCTTTTCTTCTTCCGCTTTGAATTGCACCTTTAAATGTCTATTCACTAATTTCCTATGAAAATGCCAACATAAAATGAGGAGCTGGAATATTTATGAGAGTGTTTAGCTCCCCCATGCTGTCCTCAAACACAGATCTATCGACGCCGATGTAGACATTTTTTTTTTTAACCACTAAAAAAATATTACTATATCGCTGCTTTCATCCGATTCTCCCTCTTGTGTTTAGACAGGAGCAGCTGTTTGTTAACTAAATACCTTCTGTATTCCAAAAGACAGCGTGATCCCCTCCGTCTGCCTGTGAAATTCAAATGAATCCTCACCTTAGAATCAGCAGCATTAGCCACTGACGAGTTTTTTAGCCCAATTACTCATCTTGGAAAAGCAGAGGCTGCCTTGCGCCCAGAGAGTGCGTACGCTTTTTGCTTTGGTTGCGGGCTATGAATTTTTTATGGAAAATTGCAGCGGCTTTCAAAGAGCTGTCAGTCTCAGCATCGCTTACTGTACAGGTTATACTTGACAGCTGGCCCTGAAGCCCTCATTAGCAGGAAATACTTATTTTTTTGTTCCTGCATTTTGGGGGATATACAGCAGAAAGGCAAATAACACTTTAAACCCCAGACTTCTTTTTTTCGTAGCCGTGACCAAAGTTGAATCAGCTAAGGGGGGAATTTTAGAATTGTTTTCTTACAGATTGCATTCAATTTGTGGCCTGCCTCCTCCAACTTTCAAGAAGAATGGGCCCTTTTTTTCTTTCTTTGGCTTACTTATATTACTAAATACATAGTTTTTGGGTTTTTTATTATTATTTTTTTTTGCAGCTTCCGTCTATGATTCTTTGTTACAAATGTCCAAACTCACACAAAGTTGTTAGTTTTTGTTGCCCTGGGACACAACTCTTCTCTACTATTCTTTCTGATCACAATTCTGGTGTATCAAGAGAGTAGCTTGGGTGTGCGTCCTAGGGCCTTCAGAATAAACACATCTGCCTATGTATAACAATACTCAACTTGAAAATACGAAAAAGAATCTGGAAAAGTAAAGCAAGTGTTGTAATGATTTTGTGGTAGTGCATGGTCAAGTTGATACATTTACATTGGCTTAGGTTTTTGAACAAACTTGGGAACCATGGGCAAAATATGTGCAGGTACCTCTTTCTTCCACATTTGGATAATTTCTGAAGCCTGATGACGTTTTTGAGTTCTAGGTCTCCTCTCTCTTCTCCCCTCTTTTTCTCTTTCTCTCCCCCTTTTCTTTTTTTTCTCTTCTTGTTAATCTCTCCCTGCAGCTCGTTCTTGAGCTATATTCTTTATTGTTATTACGAGTACAGAATGCCAAATCCTTAGATATACCAGGGCTCTTTTTGTATACTAATGGCTGAATATTTTCTTAGTTATGGTTTATAGGCAATAAGAACCTTATGGAATACTGTTTGGATGCAATCATGGCAACCATGATCCTATAATGCAAGTGTCAAACACAAGGCCCTTGGGCCGATTCTGGCCCGCCAGGCCATTTTATGTGACCCTCGATCCCAAAGGGAGAGAGGTGGAAGTGAGATGTGGATGACCTGTGAAAGAGAGCTGAACCCTGCACACTGCATAGCACACCCCTAAACCCTGCACTTTGTAAGAAGCGCACTTCTCAACACTGCACTCTGTACACCGCGCACCTCTGACCTCTGTACACCACACACCTCTGAGCTATGCACTCTGTACACCGTGCAACCATGAACCCTGCACTCTGTAAACAGCATAACCCTGAACCCTGTACTCTGTACACAGTGTACCCTAAACTCTGCATTTTGTACACAGCGCACCCCTGAACCCTGCACTCTGTACACAGCACACCCCTAAACTCTGCTCTCTGTACACAATGCACCCCTAAACTATGCACTCTGTACACAGCACACCCCTGAACTGTGCACTATTTACACAGCGCACCCCTTATCTCTTCAATTTGTACCCAGTGCACCCCTGAACGCTGCACTCTGTACACTGCATACCCCTGAACTCTGCACACAGCATACTCCTGAACTCTGCACTCTGTACACAGCGCACCACTGAACCCTGCACTCTGTACACAGCACACCCCTGAACTCTGCACTCTGTACACAATGCACCCCTAAACTCTGCACTCTGTACACAGCGCACCCCTGAACTCTGCACTCTTTAGACAGAGCACCCCTTATCTCTTAGCACTTTGTACCCAGCGCTCCACTGAACGCTGCACTCTATACACTGCATACCTCTGAACTCTGCACACAGCATACCCCTGAACTCTGCACTCTGTACACAGCGCACCACTGAACCCTGCACTCTGTACACAGCACACCCTTAAAGTCTGCACTTTGTCCCAGTGCACCCCTCAAACCTGCACTCTGTACACAGCGCAGCCCTGAACTCTGTACACAGAGCACTCCTGAACTCTCCACTCTGTACACAGCATACCTCTAAACCCTTTAAGATTTATCTTCAATTTCTGTTCCATTCATGATGGTCACCAAATAGGTTGATTTCCCCAGGGGGGCCACATACAGCAATAAAACCTTTCGACACTTGCAGACACTTACAGACTCTATTCAAAACTGTACTTTACTTATGTGCCTGAGATCCAGAGTCCCTCAGCAGAAAAGGCCATGTATTGGTAGACTCTTACTCTATTGCTCTGCATCTCATGTCAAGTACGTGCTGTATATACCGTTCATATCCAATCAGGCTGACCCTTGTACAACATAGTTGTTGGTGGATCCAAAGGAGATCTTACTATGAGCTTGTAGGGTGTGTGGCCAGCTTAAAGTAAAATAAAAGTTCCCTTTTGATAAAATATGCTACCCTATCCTATCGTCCACACTGCCAGTTCATTGCTTCCTTCAACAGCTACCCCTGCAGAAGAATCCTCCTCATCCAACACACTTCCAGGAGTGTCAGATGCTTGGTCTCCTGCCAAGCACTATGGCTCCTTCAGCCATCTCCTACATCACTACAGTACACAGCAAAAGAAGCTACAGCACTCCTCAGGGGGTCAGGAATCTGACAATCCCGGAAGTGTGTTGTATGAAGGGGATTCTTCTGCAGTGGTAGTTTTTGAAGAGACCAGGCCCGGACTGGGACAAAACTATAGGCCCAGGCATTTTAAACTGAGCAGCCAACTTTTCCAGAGGGACTGGGGGGGGGGGGGCCATCGGTAGACATTCGCAGGGGTGGCTGGTGTCGGTCCTCCACCTGTAATGTGCAGGGACACTGTGATATAAAGAGGACTGCACTGTAAGAGGGCACTGCAATGATTACAGTGCAGTCCCCTTTATATTACGATGTCCCAATCCTATTGTGGCCATACAATGCTAGTACTGTCTGTCTCCTATTGTGCCCACACTGCCCAATGACACTGACCTGCTCTCTCTCTGGTGGTGCTGGACAGCATGGCGCTCTCTCTCTGGTGGTGCTGGACAGCGTGGCTCTCTCTCTGGTGGTGTGGGTACAGCGTGGCTCTCTCTCTGGTGGTGTGGGTACAGCGTGGCTCTCTCTCTGGTTGTGTGGGTACAGCGTGGCTCTCTCTCTGGTGGTGTGGGTACGGCGTGGCTCTCTCTGGTGGTGCGGGTACAGCGTGGCTCTCTCTCTGGTGGTGTGGCTACAGCATGGTGGTGGCTCTCTCTTTCTGGTGGTGTGGGTACAGCGTGGCTCTCTCTCTGGTGGTATGGGTACAGCATGGTGGTGGCGCTCTCTTTCTGGTGGTGTGGGTACAGCGTGGCTCCCTCTCTGGCTTCCCCCAGCACAGTCCTCTCTTTTTCCTTTAGTAGTCACTCAGCTTCTTCCTGGGTTCCAGGCTCTCACTCTTTCCCCCAGCAGAGTGCATGCTGGGGGCTGAAGTCTGCTGCCTGTGGACAACAATGGGACTTACAATCCTCCAGTACTACATGTCCCATGATGCACTGCTAGCCTCTTCTGATTGGCCCACCACTGTGGCCAATGGAGACAGAAGCAAATCGGCAACAAGCTGAGCAGCCAAATAAGATGAGAGCCACACTCTGCTGACAGGAGAAGGGGGGAGGGGCGAGCGGGGATGATACACTGACATCCCGCAGTTTGCCTTCCCCTTGTCACAGCGCAGCCGCTTGTGTTCACTAGCGGACGGCACCACCTCCCCATAGCGACCTCTTCCTTGGCTTCTCTGTCCCTCTTCCTCTCCTGGCGTCCTGGTTGCCAGGTGCCCGTCGGCTGCGGTGCGCATGCGCAAACGGGGACTTTCTGTTCAGCAGCAGCCTGGGTTGCCATTAATGGGCTTGGTAGGCGGAGAATGCCTCCACTCCTCCCACCACCACCAGCGGCTGGCCCTGCATGTCCCTGCATGCAGCACAGAACATCAGTAGCCAGCCCTGCATGTCACAGCCAGACATGGGGCCCGGAGGCCCCCGGCCCACCGGGCAACTGCCCGATCTGCCCTATGGCCAGTCCGGGCCTGGAAGAGACTGATGATTGGTGGTACAGGATAGGTAAGTGTATTATGTCATCTTTACAGAGCTTTTGTTTCACTTATGAATGTAGTGACACGTTAAATTGATTTTAAAATGACTGTTCTCCCCTACTTCTTTCTTCATCCACAACTTGCTATTCAGTCCATCACATTTTGGCTGAGTCGCACTTTCCTTATTTCGCCATGAATAACGTCTTTCAGATTCCATAGCTCTGAGCTCAGCTGGACTTTGTGACCCCGTAACTTGTCACTTGTATTCCAGCACAGAATTAATGTAACCCTCGTGAGCCCGCCAGTATTTTGCACTCACAAGACAAGCCCCGCGTATTTACAACTTCACGGATTGCTGGGACCTCAGATGTCCTTTCTCATTTGGGTATGTGTCACGCCGCGGCAGCACTGATTGACTTTTACTCCGTTAATCTCTAGCCAAGCAGGAAGACATCTTGGCTTGCGCTCCTGTCCCAGAGGCTCGGCTCTCACTCCTGCCTTGTCCTACATTGTTATAGTTTCCCAGCGTCCTCATTGTGTGGGCTCTGTGACACTCTGCAGAACACTGCGGCACATGTGTTAGGCAGAACTTGGCCACACGGGAGCCCAAAGTTTGAACTGATGCCAAGGTGATTCTGTAATCATTTCTAAAAGGTGTACGTCCCCCAACAGCATTTCATATTAGATTCTTTGGATTCATTTCATGTCTTTATGAGCATTTCCAGCCTGTTCTGTGCATCTGCTGTATGCAGCTGTGTTAAAGTAAAGATGTTCCATAAAATGACATAGACATTTATTAGTGTTGTTTTACAGCACTGCATAACATAAGAATGTATCTCAGATGTAAGCCTGTACAGTTATTAAAACAGACTACATAAATCTTGAAGGAAAAACAAGACCCTCTTTTTTAATCTCCTATACAGCAGGACCAGAGACCAGTCAGGTGTGCTGCATGCAAAATGTGTTAAAGAGGAACCTGCTAATAGAAGGAGAGCAGAGTGAGCAGAGGACCTCATCAGTCTTCTGCTGCTCTTCCTCTCTTCCCCACCAGTCAGCAGGCTGGTGGGAAAGAGAGGATACCGCTGTCTACCCTCTATAGTCAAGTCTATAAACGTAGCAGAAAAGTGTCATCCATCTGACTGTGCTGTGCAGCAGGGCTCTCAAAACTGGATGGACATAAATACAACAATGTTTTTAGGTAAAACAGCTCTCTTATATGCATTTCATCAGTGCAATTAGTTGCTTGCCTGCAGTTCAGCTTTAAATGGGTAGTATAGTCAAACTTTACATTTGTGCCCTTAATTTAGAAGAAAAGGGGCGGGACTTTGAATGAGGTCATGACTGGTTTACCATCAAGTACCTCCATCCCTGAGTATAATGGTTCAAGAAGGGGGGGGGGGGTCGGGACTTTGAATGAGGCATTGGCTGACAACCAGATAGAATAAATAATAATAATGTTTAATAAACAGGTATATACAAATAAATTCATGTAAAATAGATAATGAATATGTAACATATCATAATTATACATAATTGTACATATAATAATTCCCATTAACACAATTAATCCTCCCTGGTTCCACATGGGCAATATGTAAAAAGAAAGTATAAAATCAATAATTATCCTGAAAAACCCCAATAGGTATCCAGATGATATCGATAGGGTGACGTCGCATCTAGGAAAGCTCTACGTGTTTCATCTATTGTGGTTTTGCCTTCTTTTTTATGTTATTTTTCCATTCAACCCATTTCTCCCCTCCACCTATGGCTTAGTCTTCTGGTTATGTATTTTCCAGATGCAAATAGATGTACCCCGCATTGCTCCTGATGAGTGGAGGGTTCCACAAAACACGTAGAGCATTCCTAGATGCGACGTCACCCTATCAATATCATCTGGATACCCACTGGGGTTTTTCAGGATAATGATTGATTTTATACTTTTTACATATTGCCCATGTGGAACCAGGGAGGATTAATTGTGTTAATGGGAATTATATGTATAATTATGTATAATTATGGTATGTTACATATTCATTATCTATTTTACATGAATTTATTTGTATATACCTGTTTTTTAAACATTATTATTATTTATTCTATCTGGTTGTCAGCCAATGCCTTATTCAAAGTCTCGACCCCCCTTCTTGATACATTTGTGCCCTTAAATCCCCTAAGGGTGGCCTTAAAGTGGTTGTGAACACTAAAGGATTTTTTACCTAAACGCTCCAAACTCCAAGCTTTCTTTCTATATAAAGGGCCAGTTTACTGTCCTTCAGTCTCCTTCAGAGGTGGGCGGACTGTGGCCGGTGAGAGTAGAAAATGCCCTGGAGTCAATGGAAGTAAACAATGCCCCATCACTGGTATTTATGGGGTGAATATTGCCCCATTGTTGGTATCAGGGGCAGAAATAGTGCTCCATCATCATGGTGTCAGTCAACACTGAGGATAAGGGGGCACTCTTTACATCTAGAGGAAAAGAGATTTCATCTCCAAATATGGAAAGGTTTCTTCACAGTAAGAGCTGTGAAAATGTGGAATAGACTCCCGCCAGAGGTGGTTCTGGCCAGCTCAGTAGATTACTTTAAGAAAGGTCTGGATTCTTTACTAAATTTATATAATATAACTGGGTATTGACATTTATCGGTAAAGTTGATCCAGCGAAAATCCGATTGCCTCTCTGGGATCAGGAAGGAATTTTTTCTCCTGCTGCAATATGGTCATGCTTTTTATGGGGTTTTTTTCGCCTTCCTCTGGATCAACTGTGGGTATAGGAATGGGTATAAGTGAATGTATGATATTTTTTATTTTATTTATTTATTATGGTTGAACTAGATGGACTTGTGTCTTTTTTCAACATGACTAACTATGTAACTATGTCAGTGGGAAGAATAGTGTCCTGCCATTGGTGTCAGTGGGAGAAAATTTGTCCTATTGTTGGTATCAGTGACAAGAATTATGCCCCGTTGTTGGTGTCAGTGAGAGGAATGATGCCCCAAGGGCTGGATAAAGGCAAGCAAAGGGCCACGTCCAGCCTCTGGGCCACAGTTAGGAGTCCAGTGCCTTAATACATTCTCTGCATTAAGGTAAAAAACACTTACCTCACTTACCTGAGTCCTTTATCAATCCAGCACTGTGCTTGGCTACATGTCTTCTCTCCCCTCCTCCTCGTCTCTTGGACTTTGCTGATAGTAGCGGGTGTCATTGGCTCCTGCTGCTGTCAATCAGATCTAGTGAGGAGGGAGTGGGTGGGGTTTAACCACCCTTAGACACACACAGCCCGGCTTGGAAGCACACATCTGATCCCCATAGGAAGCCACTTTCCATGGTGGCAGACACAGAAGAGGAGGAGCGTAGAGGGTCATCATAGGACCCCAGAAGAGGAGGAGCGTAGAGGGTCATCATAGGACCCCGGAAGAGGAGGTTTGGGGCTGCTAGTAAGTATAAACCTGTTTATTTTTTTTATTAAAACCGCAAAACTTTTCCAATCGCTTGAAAGCCAAACTCCAGAATATTAGCACCCCTTCTCTAACCAACCATGATACTAAAAAAAAAAAAAAAAAATCAAAATGCCCATTTTACCTACCTGAAGCCACTGTCACATGACAATCATTTTCTCTTCTTCTGTTAACTTCCTGGGGACCTTTATTGAGTGTCCACATCATTTCCTGCATGATGTGGACATTGTTGATTAATGGTGGCCACACTTGCAATGGCCAGGTCCTCTCTCGTAGGCTTCAGAGGCAGGATAACTCACAGGGCAGTGAGCGGAGCAGTGCCCAGGAAGATAAAGAGCAGGGGAAAATGCCTTACCCCAGGGTAGGAATTTAGTTTGGCTCATAGAGGAAACTTTGACAAACTACACTGCAGGGATGCTTAAAAAGAAATGTTTGGAATGAGAAGTAAGGTAATCAATGTACAATGCATTATTTAACTTTCATCCTTGTCTGGAGTTGGGCTTTAAATTTTGCAGCTTGTGAAGCTGGCTGCCCCAATTGCTAAATTCATTAGTATCTTTATCCTCCGACTAATCCCTGGTTCTAAGCCTGCAAGAATGTAACCACTGTGCTCCCTGGTTCCAGGCACCATTTTATTTATTTTTTACTGAATTAGATCATGTGACAGGAGGCAGCAGACCTACCTAGTAGCAGCATAAAAAAAACTTGACTGCCGCGGATAAAACTCAGATTTACAGAAACGAAGTGGACATTCTGACTGCTGGATGGTTTCCTCACCGGTTATATTAGTTCACTAATCATATTTGCATGTTGCGTAGAGCTGCTCTTTAAATATTCATACTTTTTTGTTATATAGAGGGCTAATTAATTCACTTTATCCTTTTGAAACTCTTTCTAAACCCAGTGAAAAAGGTGCTGGGAAAATTCAGCAGAATATGAAGGTATTCGGCTTTCAGGCTTTGATCTCCAATTATCTCCTCTTTCCCTCTAATATGTAGTCGTGCTTATTGAGGTATTACTTTCCTTTGTATTCATTTAAAGAGACCTTGTTGTATAGGATAAAATGACCCATCAATCTCTCTGTTCTGCATATTATTTTAGTAATTTATCTTCTTCTGTTCTTCTTGTATGTCTAATTATGGACTTCCTTGTAGACTCATCCTGACCCTTTAAACTCCCCTGCTAACCTGGATGTACATTTTTAAGATCCAGTGTGCTTTTTCCCAATTTTACTGTGTGGACATGATTCAGGAGCCCTGTTATAGTAAGGAACAACCTTCATATCTATGAAATAAAGATCATGTACCATAAAATAGGACTGGCAATGCCCTAACTACTACCATGGCAGCCCACATTATCAGCTAGTCAGGGCAGATTAATTATTTAGCCATAACTCTATCTCATAGTAGCTTTACCATTCTTAAATCAGGAAGGCTGGCAACTCGGATGCTCTTGAATAAAAGTACTTTATTAGTTACATGGGTACAGGATATATGTTGACGCGTTTCGGCTAAGAAGCCTTCATCGAAGCTTTAACATTCACTCCCTTTGTAAAATTCCATTGCAATATTGTGATTGGTTGAACTAGATGGACTTGTTTTTTTTTCATCCTAACTATGTAATATTAAAATCAACATTTTTGTTTGCTAAATTAGCTAATAGCAGAACTTACATGGTCTTCTTGTTGGTTTCATAATTTTTCTTCTCTGAAATTCTTCATACTGCCTCTTGGCCTTGCTGCTCAACTCCAGGTATGTGGGTGCCCTCTGTGCCTGCCAGGACCTGTCGAGTCCCACCGGAGTCTCCACTACATAGGCGATCCCATTTAGAACTTCCAAGTTCCCAAGAGGGAACTGAGCCAAAGCCATGCTGACTCAAGAGCCACTGTCAGTCACGCTGTGGATGGGATGAATGGCATTGGCTTTGGGTTCCTCTTGCTCTGCCTGTGTGTGAGTTGCTGGGAATGGCTGCACTTAAGATTGTGGTTTTTCTAAGTGGGAACATAGTGGAGATTTCAGCGTGACTCTATAGGTCCCAGTAGGCGCAGGTGGCCCCCATATACCTGGAGTCAGGCAGGGCAGCTAGTGGGGTAGTATGAGGAGGAAGCTCAAATTATAAAAGCAATAGCAAGAACATGTATGTTCTTCTATAAACGGGACATTTAACAAAAAAAATTATTTTAATATCAATGTAAGGTGTCTCTGCCCTGCTGGTATTGGCTTGTAAGGCAGGACTACTTTCTTTTGGAATGATCCCCTCACATAGCACTTAAAGTAGAAATCCAGGCTAAACCTAACTACTACTAAAAATGCTTCCTCCCCCTTCTAGCATTTATGCTGACAAACCTTTGTATATATTTAGGTCATTTTATTATACTTTTTTTTTTACTAGTAATGGCGGTAATCAGCTTTTTAGCGGGGCTGCAACATTGTGGCGGACAGATCAGACACTTTTTTGGGACCATTGACTTTTATACAGCAATCAGAGCTAAAAATAGCCACTGATTACTGTATAAATGTCACTAGCAGGGAATGGGTTAACACTAGGGGACGATCAAGGGATTAAGTGTGTCCTAGGGAGGTGTTTCTAACTGTGGGGGGAGTGGACAGGCAGGGAGTAGAGAGAGATTGCTGTTCCTGATCACTAGCAACAGCAGATCTCTCTCTACTTCCCTGACAGAACGGGGATCTGTCTGTTTTGACAGATCCCTGTTCTGGCTGTCTGAGGAACGATCGCGGGTCACCGGTGGACATCGCGCCAGCCACAAGAATCGGCTCCAGCGGGCCCGCGTGCGCCCCCCTATAGCTCTTAAAGTGGACGACACACACCTATGCCAACTTGCTGCAGTATAATGATGGCGGCTGGTCGGCAAGCAGTTAAAACCTACCTCCTTTGCTGCCGCATATATGTTTTATAAGAGGTGAAAGTTGTAGGGACACACCGGAAGCCCAGTACAGCATAATGACAGGTGAAGGTGCCCAATGTCCCCATGCCAATTCCAGCAAGCTAAATAAAAATGGCAACCACCCCAATTTATAACTGGTGCACATGGAAGGGCTTTGCACAGCACAAAAAAACAAAACAAAAGTTTTCTCAGCATGCTTGGCAGTTAGCCTAAAAAAAAAACAAAAAAAAACAAAGTACACTGTCTTACAATGCATTAGCTTACAATAGTCAGCTTTTATTCATTTATGTAAAGACTTTATCCCAAAAGGAAAAACAAAGGAAAACTATTTCTGTAACTGCTTAAAGCGGAAGTAAACTCATCCATAAAACATGTGCCGGAAATGTAACACACCCATTGGTTGTGCTCTCAACCAAACTGTCAAACCATCCAATGGCTGGTGTCATAACTGATCACATGTGCAGCATCATGGCAGTTGTAGATTAAACAGAGGCAAAGATGGCAGCTTCCTTGGCTGAAAACGATAAGGGGGTTTACTTACACTTTAATAAGTGTTAGCTGCAATGCCGCCTTAATTTGTTAGTCAAGTCCACCTAAATCTGCTGGTGCATCTAATGCCGTGTACACCGGACTTTTCGTCGGACTGAACCCCAAAGGACTTTTCGACAGAATTCCGAAAGTTCCAACGAAACCGACTTGCCTACACACGATCACACCAAAGTCCGATCGTTTCGAACGTGATGACGTACGACCGGACTAGAATAAGGAAGTTCATAGCCAGTAGCCAATAGCTTCCCTCGCGTCCTTTTTTTGTCCGTCGGACTAGCATACAGACAAACAGATTTTTTGATCGGACTCGAGTCTGTCGGAAAGATTTGAAACATGTTCTATTTCTAAAGTCCGACAGATTTTTTCGACAGAAAAGGTCCTATGAAGCCCACACACGATCGAATTGTCCGACGGATTCGTTCCGTCAGACCAGTTCGGTCGAAAAGTCCGGTCGTGTGTACACAGCATTACCTTCTCCCTAGATTTACAATGCTGAAGTCCAAAGGTGTCTCTGTAGTTCACCCATCCGGAGGGGAGACACCCAAGACAGGAAGTGTGTTACTGACCGGATCTGCACGTGAAAATTAAAACGAAATCGAGAAAACCAATGCAGCTTACCACAAGGATGGTAAGCTGGAATATATTATTTTTTTGTTTTTGGATTGGATACAGCTTTAAGTGTGAGCAAACAAATGTAAGCTCATTGGCTGCCAAACATCATGTTTTTTTTACCATTATGTGAAATCCATATGTTTATCAATATGCATCATCTTAATGCTTTTGAAAAACAATATTAAAAACACAAGATGATGACAGACATGAAAACATTATTAGCACATGGATAAGACAGCTATTTTCTAGGCATTCAGATGAAATTGAAGATCTCAGGGTATGATTACCATCTTGTATTACGTTTTTCTCCCTCAATCTACTTTCTTTTATTCTTTCCTATCTCTTTGCATTATTTCTATATTTCCATTGTGTTTACCAAGCACAATCATTTTTCTTTGTATTTGCATTTATGGGAATTACACTGTTTACACAAGTATATTGAAGGCGTCTATCTGCCTTTGCATGGCGCTGTATTAATTCTGTTTATATGTGCATGTTGCTGCATGTTTATAATCTTGTAAATACGTTTATACAGTCATGTGAAAAATGAACCTTCATGGAAAAAATGAACATGGAAATTGTTGACTTTTTCAACGCTGGCAAATATTAGATCCTAATTTGAATGGTGTCGTCTACAGACAGGTGATAAACTTGAACAAGATCACAAGAGAACTTTGCCTTTTCAATCATTTATTCATAAAAAATATCAATAGATGTAATGGTGTAATGTGGAAAAAGTAAGAACACCCTTGGCATGAAAAGATAGTATTCTTGCCTGTAGCAGTAATGACCTCTGGTAGGCATTGTGAATAACTGTCCACCAGTCTCTAACATCCAACTATGTGACCACTTCTCCGTGCAGAATTCCTCAAGTTGCAAGATGTTTGTAGGATTCCCTGCATGAATTGCCCATTTTGAAATCCCTCTACAAAATTTCAGTGGGACTCATATCAAATTAGGGCTTTGACTAGGACAGTCCATATCCCTCTATTTCTTCCTAATAAGCCATTCTTTGGTGGATTTGCATGTGTGCTTTGGAACAAGTCGAAAGATCCATTTCCAGTTCAACCTTTGGTCAAATGGCCATACATTCTGATCTAGCAGACTTTGATATGATGCAGCATATATCATTGACTTAGTGATTGCAAGCTGCCCAGGCCCTAAATCATCAAAGCAACCCTAAATCATAACATTTCCACCATCAAGCTTCACAGTTGTTATGATGCTCTCCTGAAATTCCATCTTTGGTTTGTGGAAAACATATCTACTGTTACTGTGACCAAACATTTCCATCTTTGATTGATCAGTCTTCAGTGCATTGTTTCAGAAGGCCTGGTCTTTGCCTGTATGTATGTTACATTTGTGCAATCTGTTTCTGATTGTAGATACGTGCAAATTGACCCCAACTGTTATGGTGCCTCCTGACTGGTGACACAGCCCCCCACCCCCACCTTGGTGCAGAGTCTAAGTACCAGTTTGTTTTCACCAGAGCTCCTGATGGTTCAGATGGGTCTTGCTGTGTGCTGGAACCAGGTGGTAGCCTTCAGGATAGTCCCTCTGTGTGGTGAGCAAGGACAGCAAGGCTACTGTTTGAAGACAGTACATGTAACCTTAAGCAAAGGAGTAGTCAGATCCAGGAAGAGGTCATGGGTAAGAAACAGGTAGGAGAGTGGTCAGGTTCAAGTGGAGGTCCTGGGTAGGCAGCAAGCAAGAATGTAGTCAGGTAAATTGGACAGCAATGGCCCCGATCATTTCTATGGTCTAAGAAACCGGAAGCGCTAAGTATTTTGGCACTTCCAGTTTCACCAGTTGTAAACAAACCATAACTTGTTTGAAAAAAGCATTGGATAATACCGATCTTGGTATGACATGAAGCTTTTAAGGGCAGAGGAGAAATGTCTCAGTAAACAGGACCTGTCACTGCCTATTGCTAGCACAATCCCTATCAAGGGATGATTACATTCCTTATGATAATAAAAAAGTGATAACAAAAATGTAAAAGTACAGAATAAAAAAAATAAATAATAGAATAAAAATAAAATTCAAAGCCTCCTCATTCCTGCGTGCTTTAATTCTCGTAAATCTAAAGTGGTAACCTGTAAAGGCTTTTAAAGTGTTGTCTATGGATAATATAATGTACGCAGTTTGTCACCGCTCCACAGGCGTGTACAATTTTAAAGCATGACATGTTTGGTATCTATTTACTCAGCGCGCCATCATCTTTTATATTATACCAAACAATTGGATATGATATTGTGTTTTTGTGCATTTGAATTAAAGTATATTTTTTTCCAAAAAAAATGCGTTTGAAAAACTGCTGTGCGAATACTGTGTGACGTAAGATATTGTGGCACCCACCATTTTATTCTCTAGGGCCTCTGCTTTAAAAAAAAAAAGATATAAAGTTTGGGGGTTCTAAGTAATTTATTAGGAAAGAATATAGATTTTTACATAAGCGTCAGAAAAATGCCTGGTCTTCAAGTGGTTAATCTGCGTCTCTCACATCTGCGTGGAGTTCATCTTTAATGCTCTTAATCCTAATCATTGGATTTGCATGCCAGCCTTTGCCCAATATGTACATAACCTCCTGTCATTCTCTGACTTAGCAGTCAGCAGAGAAAGGCCACAGACCTCGGAATAGAATACGGATGGAGGGAATCCCCACCAGTACTGCTGTCTACATCTACATTTCCTGCAGCGTTTAATAACTCTGTCCGAAGTCCATCAAACAGCTTTCCTGGCAGCTGGGGCAAGCCATTGGGTAAGGGCAAATGACCAGCAGTTAGTTGTTAAGATCAATAAACTGGGACTCAAGTGCCACCTTGCCTGTGAAGATGGAAGCGTAAAGGCCATCCGTGAGATGCACACAAGCCTGAGGCTGAATCACCAAATGACCTCGAGAATCTACTATTAATTCTGCCGTATATCCTCCAATCCCAGGGCACAGCCAACTGTGTCTGAAAAAAAACACCATGCCTTATTTATAACTTCTAAATTGTAAAAATGTATTTAGGGCACAGAATATCATTTATTTATGACACCTAAATATACACACAATTACTTTACATGCTGAAAGCGGCCATGTTGGGCCTCTTTTTAGAGCTTAAAGCATACTTGTACCAAGAGAAAGGCTAAGTAAACTAAAATAGGTACAAGTGCAGCACAATAAGGTAGAAGTATGTAACATTTTTCTTTTTTTTTTCTGTACTCCTCAACATGTTCCTCCGAAGTCTCGAAATTCTTTATGTAAATACCAACTCATTGAAAGTCAGAGTATAGACATAACATCTCCATACAATTGAGAGTTGCTTGTGCTTCTAAATTTTAGGAAGGAAAGACTTCCATATTGCGTTTAAACAGTTCTGGGGCATGTTTGAGTACCGGTATAAAAAAAAAAAACAGAAGGTATGTCTCTTCCCCTTGTGGTGCCTGTACATGTCTTCAAAAAGTCAGTTCTTCTTTAAAGTATGTAAGTTGTGTATGGACCTCTTTGAAACTGGGACTGAAAATTCAAGGGGCTCAAATGGAATTGGACAAATGAATATAATCATAAATTAAGTGTTAATTTTTAATATTTTGACTGGATTTCCTCCTTTCTGATGCTTTGACAGGCTCTAACTGCAGCTGCCTTCAGTTGATCTTTGTTTTTGGGTCTTTCTGCCTTTAGTTTAGCCTTCAGCAAGTGAAATGCATGCTCAATTGGGCTGAGATCTTTTGATTGACTCGGTTATTGCAGACTATTCCACTTCTTTTCCTTCAAAAGCTCCTGGGTTGCTTTTGCAGTGTGTTTTGGATCATTGTCCATCTGTACTGTGAAGCGCCGTCCAATCAACTTTGCTGCATTTGGCTGAATCTGGGCTGACAGTATATCTCTAAACAATTCAGAATTCATCCGGCTACTTCTGTCTTCTGTCACATCATCAATAAACACCAGTGGCCCAGTGCCCCTGAAAGCCATGCATGCCCATGTCATCACACTGTCTCCACCATGTTTTACAGATGACGTTGTGTGCTCTGGATCATGAGCTGTTCCAAGCCTCCACACTTTTTTCTTTCCATCATTCTGGTACAGATTAATCTTAGTGTCATCCATCCAAAGAATGCTTTTCCAGAAATGGTCTGGCTTTTTAGGATGTTTTTGGCAAAGTATAATCTGGCTTTTCTATTCTTCAGGCTTATGAATGTTTTGCACCTTATGGTGAACCCTCTGCATTTGCTCTAGTGAAGTTGTCTCTTGATTGTAGACTTTGACAATGATACGCCCACCTCCTTGAGAGTGTCCTTTAGTTGTCTGGATGTTGTGAATAGGTTTTTCTTTACCCTAGAGAGGGTTCTGCAATCTTCCACCACTGTTTTCTTCCGTGGACATCCAGGCCTTTTTATGTTGCTGAGCTCACCAGTGTGTTATTCTTTCCTCAGAATGTACCAAACTGTTGATGTGGCCACTCCTAATGTTGCTGCTATCTCTCTGATGGATTTGTTTAGTTTTTGAAGCCTTACAATGGTCTGTTTCACTTGCATGGACAGCTCCTTTGAACGCATGATGTAGGTTCACAGCAATAGATTCCAAATGCAAATACCACACTTAGAATCAACTCCAGACCTTTTACCTGCTTAATTGATGAAGAAATAATGAAGGAGTGGCCCACACCTGGCCATGAAACAGCTTTTGATTCAATTGTCCAATTACTTTTGGTCCCTTGAAAAAGAGGGGGGGGGGGTTGGCTATTCTCAAGAGCTGTAATTCCTAAACCCTTCCTCCGATTTGGATGTACATACCCTCAAATTAAACCTGAGAGTGTGCACTTTTTAGCTCATATCCATTATATAACTATAGCTTGAATATGTCCAAATATATATGGACCTAACTGTATTTGCTGTTAGCATCTTCAGTCTGGATATAACATTTTCATCATTTGTAATAGCACGGATTTTAAGATTTCTAGTGAAATCTGCCTGATCTGAAGCTGCTGATAGATAAATTGGCACTCCTCCTAAATTCGAAAGCAGAATATGTATTTATCTGTGGCCTCCTTGCTAGTTCACTGAGAATCAGAGGGGGACATACTATGGGGTTGACTTACTAAAACTTGAGAGTGCAACATATGGGGTATCTGTGCATGGTAGCCAATCAGCTTCTAACTTTAGCTTGTTCAATTGAGCTTTGACAGTAAGCCCTCGTTCACACTAAACATGACTTTGAAATTGTGCAATTTCATCTGAACTCGCACAATTTCACAGCCACATTTCAGTTTGACTTCCGGGGCGACTTGAAAGACATCAGTGAAATTGCCCACAAAGTCTACTTTTGGAAATCGGTGTGGCACCATAAAGTCAGCGTCACACTGATTGGGATGCCCCTTTTGCTGGCAATAGGCTTTGATATGACATGTGATTTGACCTGTCAAAAAGCGCCGGTGTGAACGGGGGGCTGAGGCCCCTTTCACACCAGTGGACAAATCGGGTCCGTCTGTTTATCAGGTGGACCCGATCATTCCACCCATTGTTCTCTATGGGGTGGCGGATGTCAGCAGGCATGTGTCCGAAGTGACCTGCCGTCATATGATCCAATCCAGTAAAAACAGGTGGATGGGGATATGTTCGGCATCCATCTGGGCAGGCGGATCCGCTTAGATGGATTCTGCCCTGTGTGAAGCTTATTGGTTTTTATGCAGAGCTGCACTAGATTTTTGCACTCACCAATTTTTGTAAATCACCCCCTATGTCTGATTCAATTACAGTATAACAAGTGCAGAGAAAGTGACCACTTTTGTTTGAACGCTTACCCTTATGCCCAAAATTTGGATATCTGTATTAAGTATTTTGTAGTGTGCAAACAAGTGTTTTTCTTGTTAAAATTCTTTGGGGTGAAGCTATATAGTCACTTGTTGTACATACTGCTTTGAGTTACCCAGAGTCATCCTTTAAGAGATAGATCACGCAATTTCTTGTATGTCTTTTAGCAGGCCCATGACTTCTACAGGACAAAGAGTTTGCAGCACCTCCATTGAGGTTGAATTTTTCCAGTGATTATTTAGGACACAGTCTACTTTTATCCAAGACTTGCAAAGACATCTAGTTTATTCCGTGGCACAGCTAAAATCCCCTTGGCACAGTCGTGGGATAAAACCATAAGAAGACATGATATAATCTGTCAGGAGATGAAATTGACAGAACAGCAGATTGAAGCAGTCATACTTAGTTTAGGAAACGTCTGATGCAAAAGGCAAGACATGGGAGGGTAACACCTCCTGTTCGGCGTCCTTGAAATGCTGACAGTTTGGCAGGAGAAGCTGTAGAGACCCCACAGCCTGAGTTGATATGACATGCATAGCTGAGACTCATCATCATCCTCTTAATTGTTTATGATCTGTCTAATCAAATTAATTTCCTTGTTAATTGATTATTTCACAGCTCCCTCATTAACTGGTTAAATGTTTCCATCACTAATGAGCCGCCCAGGATACCCCAATTTCTGGGTTTAATTAAACTATTGGCTATTAATGAGATCTGACAGTTTCCAAATGTTCAAAAGCTGTCCTAGCCTTCTCTATTCTGTACCAAGAGTCAAGATGGCAGATCTTAACGGTTTCAAATATCGTGTGCTTTGACTTGTCTGAAATGGTTAGGCCACTGAAAACTGGGTGGAAACTGGTAGGCTGAATCATCCACTGCTTCTGAAGCTCAGGAGTGCATGGCTCTGCTCCCCAGCAACCATGACAGTTTGGAGGGGAGTGTACTCTTTGTAGAGTTTTGGTAACCAAACGGTGGGCCTGGATTCACACCTTTCCATGACCATTTTCATGCTTTTGTTATGTGCATTACCAACAGTCATGCATTTTAATGCACTGCCATTGTCATCAATATGATCACTGTACAATAGAGCTCTTCAGAGTTAAAACGCGTCAGCGCTCAGGCAGGTTGTGCACGAACAAGTAGCACACTAACATTTGTTGTGGAAAACATATCTTGGAGTGCATCTCTAAATATATTTTGGTCTCACCAGTTGGTGTGTCAGTGCATTCAAAAAAAATGGGCATGCCAATGAATCGCAAAAATGTAAATTAGCACAGTATAAAACAATGGCTTACATGCATTGATATGCATTGAAAAGTAGGGATGCACCGATACTATTTTTTTTTACGAGTACGAGTACCGATACTTTTTTTTTAGTACTCGCCGATACCAATTACCGATACCTACCGCAACCGATACTTGTGCAGATACTCGGTATCGGCACCGATACCGATACTAGTATCAGTGCAACCCTATTGAAAAGCATAGGTGTGAATGGGCCCTTAGACTTTTCAAGATCGCATTTTTATGAATAAAAGATGGCGCTTTTTACAGTTAAGTAAACTTTCTATCTGTCGCCTTTGTCTGGACTTCCAGTAAAACAGTTAAATACCCCTTGAAATCCATAGATGGAGAACTGCAAACATTTTACTTTCCTGGAGCTTTAACAGTATATGCAGAGCTAAATGGCAATTCTGCTGCCAATATAAACTTTTTATTACTCCGTATCGCTGGAAAGTCACTGCTCACTCAGGGAGGGGACCAGGTCTTACCTCTCAGCAGATATAAAACTTAGATCAGTTTTCAGTTCAGTGCCTCTGATTTATAAGGGCTGAGCGGAGCAAAAAACACATAAAATTTTAGGGGTGGGTCAAATCCTGCCGAAGATCCGGCGAGAGAGAGCAAAACGACAGCGGAAATCACATAAATCCCAGCATGAAAGACTGCATTTTAAATCATCCTTCAATTTTACAAGCAATATCCATCGTGTACTCTGACCTTTTTAAATATTCATTTAAACAATACTCAGCGGAGACACTTTTTCAGGGTAAAATCTTGCATTCTCTCTCGCTCTTGGCTGGAAAGTTTACAGAAACTTTAATTACTATGAAATAGTAAGTAGAATATATATATATATATATATATATATATATATATATATATATATATATATATATATATATATATATATATATATATATCTATATATAAATATAAATCTATATATGGATATATATCTATAGATAGATATATATTTTTTTATATGACATTAGAAAACTGAAACAGGTTTTGTAGGGCCAACAACCTGCACATACGCTCAGCAAGCATAGTGTGAGCCCCAAAATGTAATGTAATATGTCCAGAATAGTGAGCCCTGGAAGACAGTTGTTTCAGGGAAATATACATTATATATATATATATATATATATATATATATATATATATACATATACACACTATATTACCAAAAGTATTGGGAGGCCTGCCTTTACATGCACACAAACTTTATTGGAATCCCTGTTTTAGTCAGTAGGGTTCAATATTGAGTTGGCCCACCCTTTGCAGCTATAACAGCTTCAACTCTTCTGGGTAGGATGTCCACAAGGTTTAGGAGTGTGTCTATGGGAATGTTTGACCATTCTTCCAGAAGCGCATTTGTGAGGTCAGACACTGATGATGGACAAGAAGGCCTGGCTCGCATTCTCCGCTCTAATTCATCCCAAAGGTGTTCTATCGGGTTGAGGTCAGGACTCTGTGTAGGCCAGTCAAGTTCCTCCACCCCAAACTCGCTCATCCATGTCTTTATGGACTTTGCTTTTGCTTTGTGCTCTGGTGTGCAGTCATGTTGGAACAGGAAGGGGCCATCCCCAAACTGTTCCAACAAAGTTGGGAGCATGAAATTGTCCAAAATATATTGGTATGCTGACGCCTTACTGGAACTAAAGGGCCAAGCCCAACCCTATAAAACAACCCCACACCATAATCCCCCCTCCACCAAATGATTGATTTGGACCAGCGCACAAAGCAAGGTCTATAAAGACATGGGTGAGCGAGTTTGGGGTGGAGGAACTTAACTGGCCTTACAGAGTCCTGACCTCAACCCGATAGAACACCTTTGGGATGAATTAGAGTGGACAATGCAAGCCAGGCCTTCTTGTCCACATCAGAGGAATGGTCAAACATTCCCATGGACACCCGCCTAAACCTTGTGGACAACCTTCCCAGAAGAGTTGAAACTGTTATATCTGCAAAGGGTGGGCCAACTCAATATTGAACCCTATGGACTAAGACTGGGATGCCATTAAAGTTCATGTGTGTGTAAAGGCAGGCGGCACAATACTTTTGGTAATATAGTGTATATATACTTTCCCTTTAATCCTTTTAATCCTTTCTTTTTCAAAATGACATGTAAAACGTACAGAATAGTTTGATTTATAACCACCTCTTCCAACTTAGTTCCTGCTAATAATAAAATAGGTGAGACTTGAGAAATACGAGAGACCTTGATGAATTAAAAAAGAAAATTGCTGCAGTATTTAGCAGTATATATTTTTAACACACTGGAGAAACCAAACAACTGAGCATTATAATTGGATCCAATGTAATATTATTTAATTATAATTACTGGTCCCATCAGTGGTAGATCAAAAAACATTATTACAATTGCTCTTTCAGTTGCTGACCAGGAGGCAGGAAGGATACATAGGCATTCTCTTTATTTTTGTTTCTCCTGCATGTAAAGAATGAGACCTGTAATAATAAGCTTTAGCCATGTACTTCTGCTTTTCCAGTAGAACATAGCGCTTATTCTAAGGCAAGGGAAACTCTACCTCCGGCGCTGTGTGCTATGGAACCACCCTCTCGGAGATCCAGGCACAGACCTGTTTTAGGATGAATAACCTTTAGCGTCATTCAACCCACTTTGTGGAGTATAGGGCATCATGGGCTCACCTCTTGGGGGTATGCTTAAGTTCCCTGCACTCACATAAAATAATGCAGGGAGCAACGCTAACATTATGACATTGTAAAATACTCTCTGCAACATTGGGGACAGCCCAGTACCAGTAAAAAAAGTGAAGAGAACGATTACTCTGAAGCATCATGTAACTGTCCTAAAGACTTCAGAAAAAAAGCATAAAAGTATTTATATTGCACAGGACACCACGGGGATGTGTCCTGGAAGGGAAATATTTGTCCCCTTTAGGTTGTGGTCCCTTTAGGGGAATGAAAAATAGCAGGATGAAGTACTCAGGGTTTCACACTTCTGCAGGGTGAGGGAATCTGGAGTGATCCGGCAAAAAAGGGAAAACTGACTTGCAGCTTCCCCAGGATTGATAAGTCCTTATATGAGACATGGAAGTCCGAGGCTCAGAGAGATTTTGGGTGGGAAAGAGACTCTAACCCTGAATATGGGTAATTTGGTCCTCAAGGGGTTAACCCACTGTGAGAGAGGGCTGAAAAAGTTCAGGAAGCAGTCAGCAAGTGTCCATGAGGTGTGGTATGGAACAGTACAAAGTTGCGAGAGGGCTGCAGGCAACTGATCAGCTGAGGTGCTGCTAAGCTGCTGATGATCTTTTCTTTGGGCCCCTGGAACAGGTGGGGACTTAGAACCCTGTTAAGGGACACGTGTATGCTGGCTGTGAGCGAAAAGTTAGTTTTCCCAGAGATCAATGGACTGTTTTGTCAATGTTTCATGGTGAAGACAAGCGTTTTTTTCCGCTATCATTTAACAAGTAAAGACTGTTTACTTTTACCAACTTGGCTGGCTGGTGATCTTATGGCAATATATAAAAAGTATTTTGAAAAAATTCAGAAGGAGGAAGAACTTTAATATGAAGCTGCGCTTTGCTCAAACAGGGAAAAGCAACAGTTTCACTGCAACTTAGCCCTTCCCAGCAGCATATACTTACCTTCTTTTGCTTCCCTGCTGCTTCATTTATCTTTCAGAAGTGAAATAAAGTTATTTTTTAAGTTGTAAATCTCCGGAATTGTAGTTTACACAGTGCTTTGGACACCATGTGTGACAGTCTCCCATGGAGCAACCCAAAGAACACAAAATTGGAGTTTTAAGGTGTAGAAAAGCCAATCAAAAGCAAAATTTACAAAAAATATAGAAAGTTTTATCACATAGATATTATAAAACAATTTATAAAATTTAGGTCATAATGACCCAATGGTCAAGGTACAAAAGTTTGATTGCCTCTACATGTATGACAGCACCACATAGAGCATCGTTCCTTGGCACTTGGTTCTGAGGGAAGCACTGGAGTGGAGAGGGAAAGGTACGTTTTTGTCTGGGGTGGGATGGGAGAATTAAAGCAAACCTGTTGCTTCACCTGAAAGGGCAAAACACTGGTTTGCTTTAAAAGTCTTGGTTCAAAAATGTTTACATAGACAAAGGGCTCCATATAGAGTCATTATCTGTCTGTATCCCCCCCTGCCTGCACCATCCAGTTGTGTAATAATCACTCTTACTATTCAGCATTGGGCCAATTTGTATGTTTGTGTCTACAGAAATTGGAAGGGCTTGTTTCGGGATAAAACAATAGGTTGGGTGAATTCATAGCAGCTGATGGATTTTACCCCTGAGCAGGCACAGCCATGGGACATTGGGGAGAGATTACAGACCTAACAATGTTTTCTTAGTCCAATGTGATATCAGAAGAATGTTTTCTTATTTCTGTAGGCACCTTTCCTCTTTCCCTGCTAACCTATTTAGCCTAGGGAATTATTGGAAAAGTTTAATAGCTTATCTGGGTGCACCATTTTCCCCCAAAGTCAGTTCCAGGCTGACACATGTGGCTCACCTACTGCAATCCTCGATGTTTCTCTGCTTTAGCATTTAAAAAAGGCTGACTATGTGGCTCGGTGCTCCTGACACTATCCTGCGGGATGCTCCACAGCCGGCACTGATTAATTGGGTTTTAAATGCAGACAATGGAAGGATTTTGCTAGAAATAATTATCCAGAGGCAGAGCTTATCTGCTTACTGAGACACCTGAATACGAGGCAGATGAGTATTAGCCGGTGGGTGACCACATCGGGGTGACATAGAAGAAGGCTGCTATAATGGGGTCAGGAGAGGATGGCAGTGCACACAGTTATGTGGGAATGTTCTTCAAGACACAAAGACTCCGTTATGCCATCAAGAACACTCTGCGTAGCTGCCTTTTGGCACAATTTCAAGCATTCCTTGAAGCAAAGGCTAATTACGGAGTGAAGCCCCAGATCCTTGTCAGATAACTGATGAAAAAAGAACATTTGTGCTGCTGTTGTCAGGCCAATCCATTCAGTGTCTTCCCAATGAAAAAAAAAAAATGTTTTAATACTTGGTAAACTTCACCATCTTCCCTTGCTACACAAAAAAGAAGACCTTTCATCCTATTACTTAATGGTACATTTCAAAATCTCTGGACTATTTTAATTTAAAAAAAGGACTTTGGTCCTTTGTAAAGATCCTTCAACCTATGTCCCATAATGCATCACTCCAGAAGATGTCAGGTTTGCACATAATCTGAGAAATATACAATATTAACATAGGAAAAGAGTGTGGTGTGTTTTTTTAATTCAAAATTCAAATATAATTAAAAATAGTTATTATTAGTAAGTATTAAAGTATTAATATTACTAAGTATTAAAAGAATTCTTTTTTCTGTAGAACTTATTATTATTATTATACACGATTTATATAGCGCCAACAGTTTACGCAGCGCGGAGGGGACAGCACAATTACACTACAATACAGAAGGGACGGGAGGGCCCTGCTCGTAGAGCTTACAGTCTAAAGGGAGGGGGTGGTGGTACAAAAGGTAATAGATGCGGGGAATGATTTGATGGGGGTAGCTCGGGGACAGTTGTTAGGTGGGTGTGGGATAGGCTTCCCTGAATAAGTGAGTTTTTAAGGATCTCCTAAAGGTGGACCTCTCCTAAAGGCTCTGGAGAACTCGTACTTATCTAGGTGGATTCAGCATTGGTCTGATGCTGCATCTGTCCCCCACTGGCTCTAAGACTGAGAACTGAGTGATTAAAGACTGCTGATCGCTCAGTTCTCAGGGCTCCGTGTGCAGAGAGCTAGTAACTGTAAGTCACCACTGCTCTGCTCCGCTCCCTCCATACCCCCGCACTCGCTCACTTGAGTGCTGGGCTATAGGGGCTGGCTCAGGTGCCGGTCCAGGCTTCTGGGTGGATCCCGACCACACGGTTGCGATATTTCCCCAGCCTGGCTCGACTCTGCGATGTCAGCCCGCTGTCAGCTAAAAACAGGCAACAGCATTGCAGAATGAACTACACTCCTGTTTCCCACAGGAGAAGTCTCCTTCTCTTTTCTTGATCCCGCCGTAAATTGAATCCCCCCTCCTTCTTTTTTTTTCTTCTTCTTTTGATCCTGCCATTAATCTTGGCTTTAGATTTTGTTGCTACCACAAAGTATTTTATTTGAACATTTTGAACACTTTCCCTTCTTTTAAGGAATATATTTCTCCCTTAGAGTAATGAGGTCCTAATATCTCATGTAGCATTTTTTCTACACACTTCTTTTTGGCTCAACAAAATAACTTTTTATAAAAAACACACAGTAATAACCCAGCGCCAATGGTAGACTACCCGGAGAGCTCCAAACAGAACATGTGATATATGACTTGTATATTTACCACACCATGTACTGGGACATTGTGGATACATATAGCATAACTTGTACAAAAGAGTAGAGGGAGGAAACCATCGAGGATCACCCGTGTAGCCGGACCAACCGTAGCTGGTAAATACACATCATAACAAAGGGAGCGCTGGACTTCATGTGTTTCCCTTTGTTATGATCTGAAAATAACTTTTTATATTGCCTTTCTTTCCTCTCCCTCTTCTCATGCTGGCTAAAAACAGGTGTAGTCACTAACCACTTGAATAATTGGTGGTATCAATCAAATATGTTAATTTTCTGTGACACTAACCTGATAGGCCAATTTTGTAGAGATGGAGTTTGCCTGTGTGTATGTGAGTATATATATATATTTTGCCATATCTGTTTCAAACTAGCTACGACTAAGGCTATTTCCGAAACGCGTCAGCTTTATTGTTCTATTGTCACTCTGATGTACCAATAAACGACACTTCAAGGATTACAGTTTTGCCGGCTCTCCTTATTACTGTTCCACAGGAGAAGTACAGCCAAACAAGCTTTGGCTGTACTTCTCCTTTAAGTCACTTTGGGTAGGGTATTGAAGTTTATATATATATATATATATTGTCTTTTTTCTGTTAGGGAAAATTTCCCTTCACTTGCTATGCCATAGACACATCAGGAAGTGAGAGGAAATCTCTGCAAAGTCACATCTTCTCTATATCTGTTTCAGTGACAACCTTTGATAACAATGGTCATTCGAACAAGTAGATCCTTAGCAAAGATATGGAAATAATGACAGGGTTGATAACCTTTTCCCTATTTTTTTTCCTAGACTCCAAACAAAGGTTTAAATTTAAGATACATTTTAACTCAAGCATCAAGTGGAATTTGCATGAGATGACCTCACACTACAATCCACATTAAAGGGTTAGTTCACCTTTACCAAAAACGGCCTATGCATGTGAGGAGTGTCTGTGGATAAAAACAAACTGTGCAGCTCTGATCAAAGTTGAAAAATACCCATGCTATAGGTGTAGGCCATTTACATACCTCCCAAAGCCTGGCTAAAAAACTGCCAGAGATGGCATCAGCCCATCCTACCTTGTTGTCAAGATACTCCCAGCTGATTCAAACCCACCTTGCATGCGCTTACCTTTCCATGACACAGTAGCTCTGAGCCCAGTGATGTATCAGTGGAGGTAGTTAGTGAACCTGTGCAGAATTTTGAGAACTCACTCCTGTGATGGTGGATGTGAGCAGTAATGGCTGGCTGGCTGGATTTTAGCAGCGTCCTAGCAACAAGGCAGGGTGAGATGATGCCATCTCTGGGAGTTTTTCAGTCAGGCTTCTGGAGGTACGTAAAAGGCCTACACCTATAGCAAGGGCATTATTCAACTTAGTCAAAGTTACAGAGTTTGTTTTTCTTTACAGGTGCCTCTTACCTGCATTGGCAGTTTTCTGGTAAAGCTGAGCTAACCCTTTGACTCCTTGTTGCCCAGCGCACGCAAATATGTGGCTTCTCAGCGGTAGGGCCTTGGTGCCGAGTGGCCTTAAATTTGTGTGCAGTAGCGCCAATAGAGCCACTGGTGGCTAACTGAAAGTTCCCGTTCATATCGTGTGATTGGGAGCTTTCTAAACATGTGAACGGAAATCATGGCAAGACAATAAGTCTGGCCTCCCGACATTCTAAACCCCTTAAAGGGTCGGCATGCCCTAAGGCAGTGATGGCGAACCTTGGCACCCCAGATGTTATGGAACTACATTTCCCATGATGCTCATGCACTCTGCGGTGTAGTTGAGCATCATGGGAAATGTAGTTCCAAAACATCTGGGGTGCCAAGGTTCGCCATCACTGCCCTAAGGGGTTAAGATTGTTAAAAAAATGATACAAAACATTTCCTATGTGATCTTTTTTTGCACATAGTTCTCGCCTCTGCCCATTGCATTTTGCTGATCCATCCGGCATTCCGAGTATGCCTAACTGATAAAACAGAAATGATGGCCCACTGGCTTTGTCATGTGATGTCAATAATTTCCCTCTTCTTTTGCATATGTCAAAATCCGAGAGGACACCTAAATCTGGGACATACGCTTTCTCTGTACTCTCTGCACACAGATATATTTACTTTACTATACTGTTTTCATGAGATTTCAAAGATTTGAAAGACCTAAAGGCACTGATAGCTCATTGCAATTTATATTGCCTACTGACAATGGCTTTTTAATTACTAAATTTGAGCATAACGCAATATTCCAAAAATGTTATTTAGTGAACGCATGCTTGATTAGTATTTATGTTTCTGTCTTTTAGAAAAATGTACTGTTGCAAAAAAAACCCCCAAAAAACAAGAACATTGAAAGCTGTAAAAGAAATTATCGGCTTTGGAAGGCTGAACATTAGATCCACTCAGTGGCATTGACGTATGTGCCAAGATTATATAACGTCTGAAGCATCTGTAGAATATTAATTACATGTTTGTGAATTCTACACACTCTCATTATGTATTCATTTAAATATAGTGTATTGTCGTTCTGTGTTGTGATCGGTGGGGTTTTAGGCCTCTTTAAAAGGTTAATAAGAGTGTTCTGGCTGTATGTTTAAGCCAGCTTTAACCTAACGGATTGACTTCTAACACTAGAGTTTATTATTATGTCTAAAATGGGAACGCTCTGTGATACCCAACAGCAGTCAATCACATTTCTTCTTTCAATCAACAGTCTTTTCTCCATGACACGGGATGAAGAACAAGTGAGAGATTTGTACATATAGGATCAAAGGAACTTTTATTCGTTGATACAGTTGTAGCCAATATACTTTGGTGGAACTTAACCGCCTTCATCAGGGCTGGTTATATGAAATCATTAGTTTGTATCCTGGCCAGGATACTATCTGCATGGAGTTTGTATGCCCTCCCTGACTTTGCATGGGTGTCCTCCAGATACTCCTGTTTTCTCTAACACACCAAAAACACGCCGATAGGTTGGCTCCTGTCCAAACTGGCCCTAGTATGTCTATCTATCTATCTATCTATCTATCTATCTATCTATCTATCTATCTATCTATCTATCTATCTATCTATCTATCTATCTATCTATCTATCTATCTATCTATTTCATATATAGATGTAGCACCCTGATGTTTAGGCAGGGTTGCGCTTAAATAATTTATTTGCCAAGTGATAGTTGCCTTGGCCTATTGCTAGGGGGTCAACTGACTTCGCCCTAATTCTGGAATTGCTGCACTTCTCTCTTCTGTTGTTAGGTGGCCGGGTACCTGGCGACATTAGATAAGACAAGGACATTTCAAGGACAGATTAGGAGTATATGGGGTATCTCAGCCAATGGGCAGGGCTTTTCTAGAATCCCTTTGGCCTGCTAGGAGAACCTATTTACTTGGGTGAGGTCAGGTGATCGGGGTTCTGTGCCACCTGGACTGCTAGGCCAGAGATTGGGTCTATCCCGGGGACATCTGGCTGCTAGGCCATCTGAGGGTCTATCCAGAAGCAAGAAAGCAGCGCAGAGTTGGGACTGCGGCTTGCAGTCCAACCATAAGTGACGGTTCTGCCGGTCTGAGAACCTTTCATGGTCGAAGGTAGAGGGGAAGCTGTTGCCACTAAAGGACCAACCACCTTATTACCAGGGACCACCGTGAGTAGCTGAAGCAAATACCAGAGCAGTATTCTCACCAACCGGGGACGGTGAAGAATCGGGGAAACTTCAGCAGGTGTCAAGCCAGGGACCCAGCCAGCGGAGGTGATGCTCGCAGAGCAGCTTTGTGTGTCAAGCCAGGGACCGAGCAGGCTAGTGGGGTGACGCTTGACGGGTATCTGTGAGTGCCAAGCTAGGGACCCAGCAGGGACGCGGGGGTAACGCTTGAGGAAGATACTCAGTGAGAAGGTTGGAAGAGCTCAGGGGATTGAGTGGCAGTGGATCAGCAAGTCTAGTGAGAGAGACTGGGAGCTCAGTGGAGTTAAGATCTACAAGAGGAGATTGTAGAAGAAGTAAAGAAGTTTGTTACAACTTGTGTTAGAAACTGTTATAAGACTGCTACCATAGGAGACAGCGATCCTACTCATGTAGATCTGGTGTCTTGCTGGATGCCTTTCCCTGTATGGCTGTCTGTGTATAGAAGTCTCGGAGTCTGCCAAATTAACATTCTAACTACTAAAGGGTGTCCTGGCCCTAACCCTCTCTCCACCAGTTCTGATCAAGAGAAAATAAATCTCTTTGCATTCAAGAAGTGTCTGGCGTCCATGAATCTACCTTGCAATACATCCACCATGCCTTGTAACCCATTCTACATAGAAGGATGTCAGCTGTCCCTAACTCAGGAGATCACCATTAGGCCCCAGGGGCCCCGGGATCTCGCTACATATATATATATATATATATATATATATATATATATATATATATATATATGGGACCATAGATTGTCAGCGCTATATGAATACCTGTAACGCATTTTAAATACATAAAGGGGAAGTGATGTCAGCGGTGCTGCTTTAAAGCCATTGTACACTTTGAAATGTTTTTGTTGTTTTAACTATGTATTAGTGTAGTTATATTCCGTCTTGTTCTTTTTTTCTTTTTTGCCTTACCCTGTAATGATGGGCTCACATGTTGTGGCTGCAGTTTGTAGTTCACAACCAATTGATTCCACTATATCCATGTATTCATTCACCTAGCTTGTCCCTATTTGTGACAGGCGACTTCTTGTTCCGGGTCACACAATATCCAATCATTGCCTTGCTATTTCCTCTGTGTCACATCACAAATGTGGGAGTCCTAGTTGATTAAAAAAAACTGCATGGAGTTTTCTCTCTACCTGCTTGGTCTGTGTCACAACCAATTGCTTTTTAGCTCTTACCTGCACCAACAATAGACTGGGAGACCCAGGGATTGTAGGATATAGAGGATATAGAGTTTCTTCACAGGAAGTGTCAGTTCTTGGACTACAGACAGAGGTCATGCATTAGCCTTTGCAGTGCCATGCTGCTTGCCTCATGTTTGAGCACAAGCAACTTCTGACACCGGAATGTGAAGATTTCCTCTACTGTAGGCTGTGTATACAGGGCGGCAAATGACACCATGAAACTACATGATCAATGTACATCTCATGCAGGTCGAAAACACAAGGTGCAGGAAGGTTTGTAATGCCTTCAATAAATATTTTCATGACTTTCATTTATGCAGACTTGCAGTGATTCGGGGGTAGATGTTGCGGCTTTCATTTGCCAGTGCCGGGTTGGATCTGTTTGTGGCTGGTTGGAAAACTGAAAGCAAAGCGTAAATTCATAGAAAAACCAAACCTGTCATTTCCCCAGTAAAAGCAATCACTATATAGTAGGGGTGCAACGGATCAAAAATCTCACGGATCGGATCGATCCTCGGATCAGAGTCACGGATCGGATCGATCCTCGGATCAGCATAAAAAAAACCAAAAAAAAAACAAAACACACAAATCTTGTTACACCCACCGGAGTTTTAGATTTAAAAGCCATTTTCAACACAAAACCGAGCTTATATGCATAAATACAGTATTTGTGCATATAAGCTCAGTTTTGTGTTGAAAATGGCTTTTAAATTTAAAACTCCGGTGGGTGTAACAAGATGTCCGCTTGCCCCCTTCTCACTCTATCATTATTGTAGTGTGCAGGAGTGTGGGGTGTAGCAAGATGGCGGCGACGAAATGTCACTTCCTGTCGAGACAGCGGCCACTTCCGGGTGTACCAAGATGGCCGCCGCTCCGGAGCTAGGCCGAAGCCGGGGCCTTTCCTATGGCTGAGGCCCGAAAAGTGCTCCGTGGATCGCGGGTGTGCCGATCCGCGGAGGGTGATCCGTACGGATCACGGATCGGCAACGATCCGTTGCACCCCTACTATATAGTGTCATGGCATCTATAGCATTCCTGCCTGCTGGGATCATTCACTGTTGCGGCCCCTGAAATACCTAAAACTTTCAACTTTAGGGCATAGCTCCCAACTGTCCCTGATTTTGAGGGACTGATTTGGAGATGTCCCTCTGTCCCTTGTTCCCCCTCATTTGTCACTCATTTTGGTCTGATCTATATACCCTGTTTCCCCCAAAATAAGACCTAGCGTGATTGTCGGTGATGGCTGCAATATAAGCCCTACCCCCCAAATAAGCCCTAGTTAAAGTCCTTGTAGGTCTTATTTCAGGGTAGGGCTTATTTTCGGGGAAACAGGGTAGGGCTTATTTGGGGGGTAGGGCTTATATTGCAGCCATCACTGACAATCACGCTAGGTCTTATTTTCGGGGAAACAGGGTAGATGTATATAAAATGCACTTTCTATCTATCAAAAAGTGTTTCCCAGTGCTAAACCTTTCATCCGGTTTCTAAATTGCCGCATTTGTAAATTCTAAAAGCCAATATAAAGGAATAGTAGTGGTAAAAAAGCACTCGTGGGTTTAACCAATCTTTTATTTTTTGTACAATTCTCCTTTAAGGGGGCGTGGCAATGGGCGTCTCCTATGCCTACATACGTTTGCTAGTAGGTGTCCCTCATTCCCATCTCGAAATGTTGGGAGGTATGCTTTAGGGTACATATGGTGACTACCTCCATGCCTCCTACAATGCAATGGAAGATCCTCGGTAGCTAGCCACAAGGCTAAACACTATTACATGGGAGGAATTGGGGGTAGTCATAGTCATATGCAAATGTAGACTTAAAGTTGAGAACTGGGGTGGTGGGCAGGAATTTTTGCTGTAAGTTAGGACAAAAGGCCATGGGGGGGGGGGTCGTATTTTGGTGACAGGTGTGTGTGTGAAGAGCCCCACAGATATATATTTTTTTAATATTATTATTTATTATTTTCAATCATTATACTTGAGTTAGCAAAGCATGGTTTTGTTATTTCAGCAATAGCAACCATTTTGCTCTGCGTATTTTTCTGTTGCAGGTTCATTAGTGAAGGTGAGCATCTGCTTGTTTAATACCAAAAACACCACATTTATTTTAGTACAGCTTTTCTAAACACATGGAACTGTTTGATATTCACTAGCGGGTGTCAGCAGCTCTCTCCCGTGCCGAGATTGCCAAGGCGGCTCAGACAACTTGCTCAGCCTGTGTTTGGCTGTCACTCTCCATTGTCTGGGTGCCGAAGGGAATGACAGTTGCATCAGGTGCCCCGACATGACTTTTGTGAAATTGGCACATCTCGGGATCTCCAGACAAACGCCCAGATACATCCCTGAAACAAAGGTTCCCTCTTTTTTTTGTAATGGAGGCGTGCCTGGCATCATTCTTTCTTCGCAGCCCAGGCATTTTTACCCTCCTATCTCCGTCTTTCCTTATTGTCAGAGCTAAGCTACGTGCAAAATTTTAACATGTGCCTGCACCGCCTGCATAGAAAGCAAAATAAGGCGAGCGGGAATAAAATACACCAGAAGGCGCCATCAGGCACTTTATCCCATTGACCAAGTACATTAACACGCTTGGCTGGACGTTCTATCTCAGTGGTGAAATGAAAGGTACAGACAGATCCAACTGATGTTGGTTATCACAGGGATGAATAATGGCAACTGGGACAGGTTCTGTAACCTAGTCTGTTTCTCTTAGCATGCTCGGGACCCGTAAACATGAGATTATCGCCTGTCAGTCCAGCCTGTCATCTCATTTCTTTAGGTTATTTAGAGTGCGGTCCATCAGTCTCCCATCACACGTCAGCCATTTGTTTTTAGATTAGACTGGGATCTGCCCTCTCCTGTGTTATCTCCTACGTCCTGGACACCCCTCTGCATGATATGTGGTTAAGCTTGAGCAAGGCCTGGTTCAGTCTCTTGGATTGGAGCCTTTTTACAGCTAATTTAACATTTTTGTCCTGTTAAGACTAAGCGGAGTAAAGCTCTTACGTGTTCAGGATGCGATCTGAGACGCCGATTTACTCCCCACCGGCTGCCAGACCTTGAATATGATAAGTTGCTCTGTATGAAATATTGAGCTGGAGCTAGCGCAGAGCGGGGCATGTGACTAGAGATATATCAGTACATAATCACACAGAACCATATAGAACATTCCCAGATGTAATCCTTTATGAAATCATTCTGTGGAAGAGGTGAAGGTGTACTATTTCATGGAGGGCATTCTTGCTACATAATAAAAACTATATAGAAGACACTTAAAGAGGAATTCTAGCTTGCACCATGGTGTTTTGTGACATGTAAGTTAAGTAGTGGGGTATATGCGTTGTAATATATGCACTGATAATGAAAAGAAGCTGTAACTATTTACAGTGCCTTGAAAAAGTATTCACACCCCTTGAAATTTTATACACTTTGTCATGTTACAACCAAACGTAAATGTACGGTATTTTATTGGGAGTTTATTGGATAGACCAACACAAAGTAGCACATAATTGTGAAGTGGAAGGAAAATTATGAATTGTTTTCAATTTTTTTTTTACAAATATCTGAATTTTCAAGGGGTATGAATACTTTTTCAAGGCACTGTATATAATGGACGCTCCAGAGACCTTTGAGTTGTCTATGGCTTTGGATTTGAGCTGTAAGCTCTGACCCACATAACTTCTTGACTTGTTATCTCCCTGACACTTAATAGACCTGGATAGAATTGCCTTTCCTTAAGCACTGTGTATCATAAACAATAACTATGTTTCTTCCATATAATATAGTTTCCCCCCTTTTTTTTTCATCTCTTCAGCCACTTTCTGTTTACATGCACTCCAAAATTGACTGCATGTAATTGCTGTTAACTGGCTTTCTGAAGGTGACAATATAGGACCATGGCTGTGCAGTAAGCACCAACATGGCTGCTTGTAGTCTCCACCAGGGTTAGGTGACAGGGTGACAATGCAAGAACACAACTGGAAGACAGTATAACAGGAGGTGCCTGAAGAAGGACCTTCATGACATGATCACCAGGTATTATTTTGGTGAAATGGTAGCTCTAAAAGCCTTGGAAACAACTTCTGAAATTATGTTGTGTGTTAAAACCTAAACATATATATATATTTGCTGGACATTCAGGCCTATGTTTTAGAGGATTCCAGGCTACTGGCGACCTTTTCTACATTTGGTGGACTTGTCTGATGCTCGGTTGTTTTTGGTTCAAAGATTTCTCCCTCCCGCATACGCTATTCAGGATTTGCTTTTCTAGAGATCCCTGGCTAGTGCTTCTAAACTTCAAACCCCCAGTTGTCACCAAGAAACAGTTTAAACGTATCCCTTTCCTTCTTCTAGCTTCCAAATTAACCATAGCCAGGGCGTGGAAAAAACAATGTACCCACTTCTCTGAGGGTGAATCCCAAATGGATGGCTTTTTCATGAACAAACAGATATTTAGTATCATCACCAATAACCATACTATGTTTTGCCAGATTTTAGACCCCTTGATCACATATCGTCACCCAAATATCACTACTTGATCAAAACCTCTACCATTCTGAACGCTGACAACAAGTGAATTCCCCCCACGCCACACCCCTTCCTCTTTCCCCTCCCCCCATTCCCTTAATCCCCCCCCCTTTTTTTTTTCTTTACTTTTTCTTACCCCTGCCTCTGTTTCTCTCCTCCCCTTGTCTATTCTATTTCTCTGCACATTCCTTAATTAATTTTCGGCACCATTTCTTCTCTTTCCAAATGGCTCTCATTGAGGAGCACAGTATTAAATATATTGAAATGAAAATGTAATCAATCATATAAGATTTTGTTTACATTTCCTTTAAAGGAATCCTACAGAAATTCATCTGGAGGCTTCCATTGCTGGTGTCCTCTGAATATGCTTGTTGTGTGGTGTCTTATGGCGCGTACACACGATCGGATTTTCCAACGGGAAATGTTGGATGTGAGGTTGTTGGCGGTAAGTCAGACCATGTGTATGCTCCATCGGACATTTGTTGTCAGACTTTCTGCCAACAAATGTTGGCTAGCATGCTCTCAAATTTTCCGCCAACAAATGTGTGTTGTCGGACTTTGTGATCGTGTGTACAAAAGTCCGAAGTACAAACACGCATGCTCGGAATCAAGGACAAGCCGGAAGCGATCGGTCTTGTAAAACTAACGTTTGTAATGAAGATATCACGTATGTCTTGTACGTCACTACGTTCGTAATTGTTGGCCAACATTTGTTGCGACTGTGTGTATGCAAGACAAGTTGGAGCCAACACCCTTCGAACAAAATTCCACGGTTTTGTTGTCGGAAAGTCCGATTGTGTGTACGAGGCTTTAGAGTGATTTGAGTGACTGCCGCAGAACAAGCATGCAACAAAGAAAGTCAGAGTAGGACAGGGCACCTTTATTTTAGGTTAGTGACATGAGAAAGTGTTTTAAACTGATGCCTTGTGACTTTTAGGGTTGAAAAGGTTTTTATTAAGAACAACATTCAATATACATAAGCAGGACATCACATGGTAATATGAGACAACGGGCCAGCCCAGTGACTATCGCCTACAGCCGAACTCGTGCCAACAAACATTAAGACATAAAGGATTATGGCAAATGTCATAATGATTCAACAACGGGGAAACGGGAACGGGGTTTCAAAGGGAAAAAGAATCCATCTGTATTGCATATGAGAAGAAGAGGGTAGAGAAAGAATATTAAAAGAAATAAAAATAAACAGAGGAGAAAACAAAGAAATGATAGGAAACGGGAATAGAGGGCATGGAGGGAAAAGAGACAGAGAAAGGGGAAGATCTGCTTGGAAAGCATGCATGGGAAGAGGTCGCCTTGTGACTTTTAGATGTTTCGTGTGAGTTTTGGATGGAGTGGTGGCAGGTTACAACCCATTGCTGTCTGTGTCCCTCTATGGCAGTGGTTCTCAACCTGGGGGTCGAATGAGGATTTGCCTGGGGTCACCGAATCCTGGGCCGCTCTCCCAACCTTTTTGCAGCCGCCCATCAGGGCTGTCCCTGGAGCCCACGGCTGCCCGCTCAGCCTCTTCACAGCCGTCCATTCGGTTCACGGCATGGCTGGGGGGCAGATACTAGAGGTCAGCTGACTGGTGAGGAATGTGAAGTGGGAGGGGCTGGAGGGACCCTATCTCCTGATTTTGGCATAGGTGTCACTGCTATGAGACACCACGAAGTCGGAGACATGGTGAGTAACACTATCTGTGATTATAGTTGCCATTAAAAGTCCCCTCTACAGTTCTCAGATCAGCAGATGACCTTGATCAAGAGCACCTAAGTTGGCTGATCAGAACTCCCCCCAGCATTGCCACTCATCCCAACTCCCCGCCAGCACTGCCACTCATCCCATTCCCCCCACCCCTCCACCAAGGAGTAAGAGAAGGAATAAAAATAGAGAATACATGGAAGGGAGAGGAAAAGAGGGGGAGGAAGAAAGAAAAAGGGAGAGAAAGAATAAGAGAGAGGGATGGAGAAAAAAAAAAACAAGAAATTAGGATAGAGAGAGATAAAAGAGAAGAAAGGAGAACAACGAGAAAGAGTGATACATCCTAAAATGTACCAAAAGGGGTTTTAATACTGTACAAGTGGAAGGGACTCGGGGAGCGCTAAACATCCGTGGGTTAGAAGTGCAAATTACTTGTCTTGCCTTGGGTGCTGACAACCCACGCTACGAAAATAATTTTACTGTTAGGGGTCCCCACAACTTGGGAAATTTTATCAAGGGGTCACGACACTAGAGAGGTTGAGAACCACTGCTCTATGGGGAGTTTAATCATCACTATTTATTCTGGCGATTGGAGTCACCAAGGCAGAAAATGATGGGAAATCCAACATTTTGAGTTATTACCAGAACCGAAACAGAGGGAAAAAAGTAACTTTGAGTTGTATGATTCCTGCAGTGTACAAGTCCAAGCTGTAATGTAGACTTTCCCGTCTATCTATCTCCTCTATAGCGCTATCTCTCTCCCTCCACCTGTTTTTCTCTCTCCTCCTGTGTCCTTTTTGCTGTTGCGGACAGCTTATATAAACTCCATTTCAGTGACTGAGCACGGCGTATCTCAGCCCCATGTCCTCGCCGTCTTTGTTGTGCAGGATTTGTGTATTATTCCCTGCCCAGAACGCTGTCTCTGTCTGTCACCGCAGAAAGCTCTGAAGCCACCGAGCCAGATCTTAGTGCGCTGACGTATAAATTAAATTGGAAGGTCTTTGGTGTGTTACGCATCGGAATGATACGAGATAAGAATATGTTGCCAGCACACCTCAATCTTCTGCAATCAAATGGTCTTTATTGACGTTTGCTCAGCAGGAGACATTGAGACTCATTCAGAGCAAGACCTTGTTACTGTGCTTTACAGTTCAATATACCACAAAGCAAAGCTTGCATAATTAACGGGCTAAACTTTTATACAAACAACCAGGAAGTACTTTTTAATAATATTCCATGCAAGCTTTTTCCAACCTTGAAATAAAATACAGAGAATGTATTCCTCAGCGACGGCTTTTCAGAACGCGTCTGTACTGCACTACGTGTCAATAACGTTTCGCTACAGAACGGCAAGCCAAGGACTTTAAAGCATTACCCCCCCCCCCCCCTTTACTCCTAAAGTAGAGTTTGTTTTTTGTTTGATTGAATGTTTTAATGAAGCCATAGTTAACGCGCTATTGCTTTATAATCAAAGCATAACAAAATCACATCCATAGACAAATTTACTTCAAGGCGTCTTTATGGAAAGGTGTACAGTATGGGAGTTGAAAGTGGAAGGTCATTCTAGAATTACTTAGTGAACATTAAACATCCATGGACCTTGACAAACGCATAGCACCATGTTTGAATTCTCTCTTTGCTGCAGTTGTCCAGCAATCACAATTGGACATTTACCATGCAAATCATGGGGGGGGGGGGTCATAAAAATGGAGCACAGACAATCTGGTGCAGCTGAGCATAGTAACCAATCAGCTTCTAGCTGTTAGCCCCCGTTCACATTGGTGCATTTTGACAGGTCAAATCGCATGTCAAATCGGATTCTATTGCCAGCAATAGGAGCAGCCCAATTGGGGTGACGCCAACTTTGCGTCGCCGCACCGATTTGCAAAAGTAGTTCCTGCACTACTTTTGCCGACTTCGGGAGGGGGGGGGGGGGGTTTATAGACATCTGTGAAGGAACCCACATAGATTTCTTTCAAGTCGCCCCCCTAAGGTCGGACTGAAATGCAGCTTTAAAATCGTGCGAGTTCAGATGAACTTGCACGATTTCAAAGCCGTGTTTAGTGTGAACGAGGGCTTATCGTCAAAGCCTAATTGAAGAAGCTGAAGTTAGAAGCTGATTAGTTACTTTGCACAGCTACACCAGATTCTGTGTGTTCCAGTTCGGCCCCCATGTATGTCATTGACAGCAGGGCCGTCTTTAACGCAGGGCAAAAAGGGCAGCTGCCCCGGGACCGGTCATTGTTGTGGGGCCCAAAGCAGCTGCCCTTTGAGCCCACACTGCCTGCAAATAGTTGATAAGGGGAATCAGGAGGGCCCAAGAAAATGTTTGCCCAGGGTCCAATCAATATTAAAGATGGCCCTGATTGACAGCATCATGCACAAACGTAGTTTTTCCAGGATAAGCTTTGCAATCACAAGATGCAGATAGCATGAGCATGCTGAGCAACACCATAGGAGGGATTTACTAACCACATTATTAACCACAACATACAAGGCCATCCACAACATCGCCCCCAGCTACATCACCAACCTCATCTGCAGATATCGCCCTAATCGTCCCCTCTGCTCCTCCCAGGACCTCCTGCTCTCTAGTTCCCTTGTTGCCTCCTCTCATGCTTGCCTTCAGGACTTCTCCAGAGCCTCTCCCATCCTCTGGAACTCCCTGCCCCGGTATATCCGATCAGCTCCTAACCTGTCCACCTTTAGGAGATCCCTGAAAGTTCACTTATTCAGGGAAGCCTATCCCATACCCATCTAACAACTGTCCCCGAGCCCCCCCATCAAATCATTCCCCGCATCTATTTCCTTGTGTACCACCACCCCCTCCCTTTAGAATGTAAGATCTATGAGCCGGGCCCTCCTGTCCCTTCTGTATTGTACTGTAATTGTGCTGTCCCCCCTCTACATTGTAAAGTGCTGCGTAAACTGTTGGCGCTATATAAATCTGGATACTAAAACTGGAACTGAGAATATGGTGCAGCTGTGCATGGTAGCCAATCAGCTTCTAACTTCAGCTCGTTCAATTAAAGTGTTACTAAACCCAGAACCTGCATTCACTATATCTGGTCTCCCACAGAACATGAAAATGCAATCATTTAATAAATATAAACTGCTAAATACCTTCTCTCATCAGCAGTATATGGCAATCTTGTGACTCGTATCTCACTGTCTGCTTAAGCTTGTAGGAGGAGTTTTCGTTCTCCCATGATCCTCTGTCTGGACAGTGCTCATTTGCCCTATCCTGATCACGTGCACTCTTCCAAAAAAAAACAAAAAAAAACTGTCTAGCAATAGACACCAAACTGAGCATGTGCAGCCTGACTGCTAATGCTCTCTTCTATCGAGATATGGGTTGGAGTCAGTTAAAGAAGGGGAGGATCAGAGAAGACAGGATCACACAGCCTTTATACACAATGCGGAGGATTGATTAACCCCTTAGGTTCCACAGTGAGTATAACAAGCATGCTTTACTGCATATACAGACTGATTTTACTGTTGTGGGTTTAGTAATACTTTAAGCTTTGACAATAAAACCTGGAAGCTGATTGGTTTCTATGCAAAGCTGCACCAGATTTTGCACGGCAGAATGAGTGAGAGTCTGATGTGGCTCGAGCACCTCTCTTACTACCAGTATTGCTCCACTGGATTGCTGGGGTTGTCCTCAGTGACTAAATTACAAGTATAGTGCTCCAGTAGGTCTAGGAACTTCTAGGAATGGAGCCACAGTCCATGATATCATTAGGTGTCAGCTGAGGTGGTTTAAAGCAGATGCTCCTTGGTAGACTGCCCCAGAAGCTAATCACGAGACAGGGAGGAGGCCCTGTGGCAAACACACAGCACTTTGATGGGGTCATATCTCCCAGATGGGCAGGGAATATTTTGGAATCTACTCAGAAGGAGAACTCTGCATCACCTTGTTTAGCCTGCTTGCCCCTCTGGATCCATAAAAGTTGCCTGAATAGTTTACCATTTTTTATATATTAGTACATATTATTTAACTTTTTGGACTTGCATACCTCCCAACATTTTGAAATGGGAAGGAGGGACACCTACTAGCAAATGTATGTAGGCATAGGACACGCCTCCTGCCACACCCCCTTAAAGGAGAATTAACCACAAAAAAAAGGTTAATTAAATCCACAAGGACTTTTTTTTTAGTCTCCATATGTACCCTAAAGCATACCTCCCAACATTTTGAGATGAGAATGAGGGACACCTACTAGCAAAGGTATGTAGGCATAGGACACGCCCCTTGCCACGCCCCCTTAAAGGAGAATTGTACAAAAAATAAAATACTGGTTAAACCCACAGGTGCTTTTTTACCACTACTATTCCTTTATATTGGCTTTTAAAATTTACAAATGCAGCAATTTAGAAACGAGATGAAAGGTTTAGCACTGGGAAACACTTTTTCAAAGATAAAAGTTCATTTTATATACAACTATATGGATCAGACCAAAATGAGGGGGGGGGGGGAGAGGGACAGAGGGACTCTGTTCTAAATCAGGGACAGTCCCTCGAAATCACGGACAGTTGGGAGCTATAGACTTGTTTGTAAAGGTTCTCTGACATCAGCTAGCTTCTGTTGTTAGTTTGGCTGCGCAAAACAAGGACACTAAGTCCCCTTTCACGCGATAAGCCCGCTCAGATCCGAGCGGGCCACCCATTGACTCCTGTGGGCATGCGGATGTCAGCGGAGATGTTTCCCCTGACACCCGCCTGCCATCCGATCCGCTAAAAACAGACGTATGGTGATATGTTCAGCTATCTGTCTGGCAGATCGGATGACATCTGATGAAAACAGACATGCCGTCCGTTTTCATCCGATCCCCCCTAGAGGAGAGCGGGGCTCTGACAGGTCTCTCCACCGCTCAGTGAGCAGAGACGGACCTGTCATCCACCAGCTCAGCGGCGATCAATGGAGCGATCTCCCGCTGAGCTGACGGACACCGCTGAGCGGATCCGCCCCATGTGAAAGGGACCCCTTAGGGACCCCTAAGCTTAAATCCATTCCTAAATAGCAAAGTACTACAGAATGGGTTAGTCAAAACAAGCAGCACAAGTATCATTTTAGCGTTCTGTCAGCAGTCAGCTATTTCACAAAGCAGAGCAGAGAGAGAAAGAGAGCCCAGAGCATGAGTCCATTCAGATATAAAAAGATCTGTGGATGGATGACTAACTAATGAGGTTTGGCTAACAGGTATAACGTGGACCAAGGACTGGAGGCTTTCTCTGACCCAAAGCTCTAAAAGCCTCCAGGCTCAAGGACCCAGAGAGGGACTTGTTAGGATCTAAGAAAACAAAGAACCCCCCGGAGCTCCTCACTATGTGTATGTCAGAAACCTAAATAATCCATATACGTTGCTCACAATCCTGACAGAAAGTGCCTTACAATATAAAAATATAGTAGATAATGGAAAATGCAGTTTAAGTATATTTTGAAACGCGTTCATCTCTTTTTTTTTTTTTTTATGTACTTTTTGTTGAAAGCTGTACATACAAGGGCCTCGCTTGTGTTGGTTTCCCTTTAATGGTACATTTAATTTATCATGAAAGCAAACTTCCCTTCAAAGACTGTGAGGCTTGTGAAATTGTTTCAGCCATTTTTAATTACCCAGGGGACATTCCTATCCCTTTATATTTAGATAAAGTATTGTCCTTAGATCGTGTATATAGAATTAATGTCAGGGCTGCAGAATTTAAACAGATCACAGTGTTACCGATGTTTACTTTGTTTTAAAAGCATTCCTTATCTGTTACCCATAAAGAGGCCCTGTCATTTTCCTGCACTGTAGAATGATGGCCGATTCTTCCTTTTTCCTATGCAATGCAGCCAATCAGCTTCTAACTTCAGCTACGGAAGGTTTTACCCCCTTCCTGACCAGGCCATTTTATGCGATACGGCACTGCGTTACTCTAACTGACAATTGCCCGGTTGTGCTGTACCCAAAAAATATTGATGTGCTTATTTTTCCCACAAATAGAGCTTTCTTTTGGTAGTATTTTATCACCTCTGCGGTTTTTGTTTTTTGTGCTATACATTGTTTTGGTAATAAAACCTGGAAGTTCATTGGTTTCTATGCAGAAGTGAGCCTGATTTTGCACTTTCCAGCTTTAGTAAATAAACCCCATTGTGTACTTAAAAGTGGGGTATGCCTGTAAACAATAAGAGACTGACAATTTTGAAGGAAAAAAAAAAACATTATTTTTTACTTTCTGCTAAAAAAGTATACAATTTAAAAAATCTAATTTATTCATTAATTTAGGCCAAAATCTATTCTTCTACATATTTTTGGTAAAAAAAATCCCAATAAGCGTATATTGATTGGTTTCCGCAAAAGTTATAGCGTCCAAAACTATGGGATAGATGTATGGAATTTTAATTAATTTTTTTTTTTCACTAGTAATTGCGGCGAACAGCGACTTAAAGCGGGAGAGCGATATTGCGGTGGACAATTCGGACACCTAACTGACACTTTTGACACTTTTTTTGGGAAGCAGTGACACCAATACAGTGATCGGTGATAAAAATTCGAACTGTCACTGTACTAATGACACTGGCAGGGAATCAGGGGCGATCAAGGGGTTAAATGTGTGGCCAACATGTTTTGCTGTATGTTCTATTTGCTGTTTTTACTAAGCAATGTGCTGTTTTTTTTTACATTCTGCTTTGCAGGAAGAAAAAAACAGCACATTGCTGCTGTCAGAAGAGAGAGCCCTGTGTTTGTTTACCTACGCAAGGCTCTCTTCGGTAATGCATACCTCCCAACTTTTTGAGATGGGAATGAGGGACACCTATCAGCAAACGTGTGCAGGCATAGGACACACCCCTTGCCACGCCCCCTTAAAGGAGAATTGTACAAAAAAACAAGATTGGTTAAACCCACAAGTGCTTTTTTTACCACTACTATTCCTTTATATTGGCTTTTGAAATTTACAAATGCAGCAATTTAGAAATCAGATGAAAGGTTTAGCACTGGGAAACTCTTTTTGATAGATAAAAAGTGCATTTTATATACATCTAAATATATCACAACAAAGTGAGAGACAAATGAGGAGGAATGAGGGACAGAGGGACATTGCTGCAAATCAGGGACAGTCCCTCGAAATCAGGGAAAAGAGAAAAAAATAATTGCGCTTCAAAGTGTCTAAAATTGTGAAAAAAAAAAGCAGCGATGTCTAAATGTGACACAAACACATAACATGAACAAGGAAAAAATTGGATGACTCGCGCTATATAGATTGGTGAATGTGTGGCCAAATTCGCCACACAAAAAGCACTAAATACAACCAGTATCAGTGAATACATAAACCATCTGTGTGGTAATATATCACAATCAGTGCAAACAAATGACAAAAGGTATCAGTGAATACATAAATCATCCGTGCAATAATATATCGCAATCAGAGCACACAATTGACAAAAATAAAGTCCAAACAAAAGAAATATTTTGAAAAAACCATTATGAAGGGTAAAAAAATAGTCCATAAAAGGAACCCGAGAAAAAGTGAATTAGCAATCCCGGGTCTTTCAACCGCATGGAACCTCAAATGTGCAGGACCACCACCAACAGTAAGAGCCTGGCCGCTTACCAGAACCCCATGACCCCCCGTTACAGAGGGTCTAAAAGGGCTTTTAAGATCCTAGTAGTCTGGACTTCCCAGGAGCAGAGATGGAGCAGAGATGGGAATGGAAACTGGAAAGGGCGTCAGGTGCTGGGATGGAGATGGATGGATCCACAGGAAGGGGGCTCAGCCCTCAGCATAGTGGTGTCATCATAGGAGAAAAGAAAGGGAGGGCTCCCATAGTGTAAAATCAGATGGCAATTTATTGTAGAAAAAAGCGTAAACACTCACATGTAAGTAAGACAATCAGCATCATCAAATGGAAGAACAGACTGTGGCACCGGCCAGATGACCACAGATAGCTCGTCCTGTTAGATATACAGCGACAGTGAGAGGTGGCGCGATGATACCGCTCAGCCCTACGCTGCGTTTCACAAAAAAATTGCGTTTTCCAGGTGCCCCTGACATCATGATAGGGTTGCCACCTGTCCGGGATTCACCCGGACAGTCCAGGTTTTGAATCATGTGTCCGGGTTTCACATGATTCAAAACCTGGAGTAATGTGGTCCTGAACAGGGCTTGACAGGAGGGTGAGGGGGCACTATGTAAGCCACATTAATATTCTCTTTGGAGCCCTCAAACGTGTCCCAGGTCTGTTATCCTATAGTGTATACTAAAAATCAAATAAAAAAATTGCTGTGCGCCATTTAAGTGTTCGGGTTTGGCTTGAAGAAAAAGTGGCAAGCCTACATCATGCACAGATCTCTCTCTCACTCTCGTGAGAGTTTGCCAGGAAGGGAGGGGGGATGAGTCATAAGAGGGCCAATGAGAGCTGAGAGCTGGAGGTGTGCCTCTGTGTGTCTGTGTAAATCCAGGAAGTGAACATGCAGCTTCAGCTGCCCACAGTTAAAATGGCTGCAGCCAGACTCAGTGGAAGGAGATTTCTGCAGAATATTTGGCAAAGCACAGAATCACAGTATATAAAAAATAATATGCAAACTGGTTGGAGGGAAGCTTCAGAATGGCAAATATGTTTTTATTACAAATTATGTGAACAGACTGCAGTTCCTCTTTAAGATAAAAAAAAAAAAAAAACCTTCTGTGTGCAGCAGCCCCCCTAATACTTACCTGAGTCCAGCTTTATCCAGCAATGCTGCAGGCGTGTCTTAGCTGCCCGGGACTCTCCTCCTCATTGACTGAGACGATTGGCTTCCGCTGCTGTCAATCAAAACCAGTCAGCCAATCAGGACAGAGAGGGGGCGGGTCGCGGCTCCATGCCTGAATGGACACACAGAGTTGTGACTCGGCTCGGGTGCCCCCATAGAAAGATGCTTGCTGTGGGGGCACTCTACAGGAGGGAGGGGCCAGGAGAAGCAAAGAGGGACCCGAGAAGTGGGGGATCCGCGCTGCTCTGTGCAAAACCAACTGCACAGAGGGGGTAAGTATAACATGTTTGTTATTTATTTTATTTATTTTTAAACAAGACTTTACAATCAGTTTAAGGTAAGAAATGTTTAGGCTTTACAACCACTTTTGTTTTTATAAAGCTATGTCCTTAGAACAATGCACTAGGTCGGTGCGCCCTCTGTTTGTTTTGTGGTGCCTATCCCTGTTGTGGACTGGTAGGTCAGACTCAAAGTGGGGAAAGGGATAGGCAAGCGTTTGTTCATTGCCATAATAGTAAAGGTGTGAAACGTTATGAACCAGCCCTGACTGCCAAAGTGGTTGAATGCACAGTGATGGTCAATTTAGTAAATACAGAGGGCATCAAGCGCGGCCCAGCCCACTACATGTCTGGAGGGCCACACACTAGCTTTGTTTTTTTTTTGTTTTTTGTTTTGTTTTTTTTGGTTTTTTTTTGTTTTTTTGTTTTTTTTGCTAACACACTCCCAAGGGTGTGTCCATGACAGCCTGGGCCCACAGGTAGGGGGTTGGATGATGCTGACTATCATTCAACCTGGAAGATGATCAGTGCTGATCCTTGGAATGGTACATCTATGTTGGGGGGGGGGTCATCTCATAGCAATAAGCTGTGACGTGAGTATAGTCATGAGTCATCTTTTGTCCTCGCTTCACCTGTTTACAATTATACGAATGACTTTGTTTTCCTTCAAACTCATTCATACATTATGAATGGGTCTGAAGATAAGCCAACTCATTCAAACCCATTGGATGAAATAAAAATTGTCTCCGGGCAGCCTATCCTTAATTAGCACAAAGCAGCGAGCAACACAATGTCTTTTACTCACATATACGGAAAAATATAAAACATAAAAAAAAAAAAAATTGTGTACTGCTAAAAATGTGCAGACCTACCATAAAAAATAAAAACAAAATTGTGCAGCATGCAATCAACGTAGATACATCATGTTACACATGCAATATTAAATTAGTTACCAATACATCATTCCGTGATGCCACCTTACAGTATATCAAAGAAATATACTATATATATATATATATATATATATATATATATATATATATATATACATACACGCACAGTTGTGCTCATAAGCTTACGTACCCTGGCAGAATTTATGATTTCTTGACCATTTTTCAGTGAATATGAATGATAACACAAAAACTTTTCTTTCACTTATTGTTAGTGTTTGGCTGAAGCCATTAATTATCAATCAACTGTGTTTACTCTTTTTAAACCATAATCATTTTTTCGCCTTCCTCTGGATCAACTGTGGGTATAGGATTGGTTATATGGGATTGTATGATATTATTTCTTTTCTTTTCTTTTTTTTTTTTTTTTTTTTTTTTATGGTTGAACAAGATGGACTTGTGTCTTTTTTCAACCTGACTAACTATGTATTTATGTAACAGCATAAACTACCCAAATGACCCTGCTCAGAAATGTACATACCCTGGTGATTTTGGCCTGATAACATGCACACAAGTTGACACAACGGGGTTTAAATGGCTATTAAAGACAACCATCCTCACCTGTGATCTGTTTGCTTGTAATATGTGTGTGAGTATAAAAGCTCAATGAGTTTCTGGACTCCTGACAGACCCTTGCATCTTTCATCCAGTGCTGCACTGACGTTTCTGGATTCTGAGTCATGGGGAAAGCAAAAGAATTGTCAAAGAATCTGCTGGAAAAGGTAGTTGAACTGTATAAAACAGGAAAGGGATATAAAAAGATACCCAAGGAATTGAGAATGCCAATCAGCAGTATTCAAACTCTAATCAAGAAGTGGAAAATGAGGGGTTCTGTTGAAACCAAACCACGATTAGGTAGACCAACTAAAATTTTAGCCACAACTGCCAGGAAAATTGTTTGGGATGCAAAGAAAAACCCACAAATAACTTCAGGTGAAATACAAGACTCTCTGAAAACATGGGGTGTGGATGTTTCCAATAAGGAGGCACTTGAAGAAAGATGGGCTGCATGGTCGAGTCGCCAGAAGAAAGTCATTACTACACAAATACCACAAAGTATCCCGCTTACAATACACCAAACAACACAGAGACAAGCCTCAAACCTTCTGGCACAAATTCATTTGGAGTGATGAACCAAAATTGAGCTTTTGGGCCACAACCATAAACGCTACCTTTGGAGAGGAGTCAACAAGGCCTATGATAAAAGGTACACCATTCCTACTGTGAAACACGGAGGTGGATCGCTGATGTTTTGGGGATGTGTGAGCTACAAAGGCACAGGAAATTTGGTTAAAATTTATGGCAAAATGAATGCAGTATGTTGTCAAAAAATACTGGAGGAACATTTGCATTCATCATCCAGGAAGCTGCGCATGGGACGTACTTGGACATTCCAACATGATAATGATCCAAAACACAAGGCCAAGTCGACCTGTCATTGGCTACAGCAAAATAAAGTGAAGGTTCTGGAGTGGCCATCTCAGTCTCCTGACCTCAATGTCGTTTAGCCACTCTGGGGAGATCTCAAACGTGCAGTTCATGTAAGACAGCCCAAGAATTTACAGGAACTGGAGGCTTTTTGCCAAGAGGAATGGGCAGCTTTACCTTCTGAGAAGATAAAGAGCCTCATCCACAAATACCACAAAAGACTCCAAGCTGTCATTGATGTTAAAGGGGGCAATACACGGTATTAAGAACTGGGGTATGTCAACTTTTGATCAGGGTCATTTGGGTAGTTTCTGTTGTGATTATGATTTAAAAAGTCTAAACACAGTTGATTGATAATAAATGGCTTCAGCCAAACACTAACCATAAGTGAAAGAAAAGTTTTTGTGTTATCATTCATATTCTCTGAAAAATGGCCAAGAAGTCATAAATTCTGCCAGGGTATGTAAACTTATGAGCACAACTGTATATATAGTCTATTAGAAAAAACAAAAGTCCAATCATCCAAGCTCCGTGTGATCAAAGTGTACATAGCAGAGCTGACAGCTTTCACCTCTTCGCGAGATAATTGCATATGCTTACCAGAAAATAAGACTTTTAGATCACAGGAGGTCACACTCGCTTTATAATTTCCAGGGACAACACAGCGAGCTCGATCTCACATAGGTGCCCATTACAGCCTCTCCTCCAAGTCACAACAGACACAAGGAATACCCAGGAACATTTTTCTCAAGCAATAAAAAAAAGTTCAGCATATAAGCGATCTGAGGACCACTGCATAGACATAGACAGCGCTTCTCCAGGCACAGGCTAGACAAGTGTGATGATGTCAACTCATTGGGCTGAAAACTTCCCAGGCTCTCTGTCTGTGTTGATTATCAGTTCAGCTTCGTATTCAGGTATCTCTGTGGACTACAAAAATCATACCCTTTATATTATGGAAATGTAGAAGGGGAAGGAAATCTGTAGTCCTACCACACCTCATGCCCTAGGGTGACAACACTGCTTCTCCCCAGTGATTCGGTGTTACCACCCTAGGACAGGAAGTGTTACTTGCAGAATCAAAAGGTCAAAAATAAATAAAAACCTGACAAAAATCAATAAATGCAAGCCACTACATTCAAGGTCCAGTAAGGCTGGCCATAAATGGTTTGAATCTCAACATGTATGGGCAGGCTGAATGTACCAAGTTGGTCGATCGATCAAGTTGGGTACAACCAGCCTGCCGGATTTTGCATTGCATTGCCACTAGCAATAATCACTGTTCTTTCCCAGTGGGGACTGCAACCACTGGTTGCAGGAAATAAATTTGCTCCGTGTATGGGCTGCTGCAGCTGCAGTATAGGAGGTTTTTGCGTTTGGGTTTAGATACACATTACTCATGTTTGTGATTTACATAAGAGATGTGTTTCTAGGAATATGAAACCATTCTGGTTAGTTAAGACCACATATAGGTTACATATCCAGTCTAAGAAGGGATTAATGCTGGACCTTATTTGTTAAATATGTCTTCAAAGATAAGTGTCTGTGTTGCCCATAGCATTCAGATCCATCATTATCTGACAGGGTTGGAAACATGGAATCAGTAGTCTGATTGGTTGCTACGGGCTTTAATAGGGCATCCCATAGTGTAAAATTGTGCAGGAAGCGTTGGCAATCAATGTGAAATCAGCTTCCATTAGCCCAACCACTATTAGCCGGTGAATTGCCACTTGTTATGCTATCTTATTAAACAGCATAGTTCCAAATGGAGTAGATCTCTCGGAACGGAACTCTTCACAGAGGTAAGTATAATTTACAGTATTACATATACCATCCACATCTCTTTCATTCAAATGTTTGTGGAGTACTTCTTTAAGCAAGCCCATACGGAGAAGGTTCTATCAGCACCATGGACAGCGGCTGTTACACGGAAGGCAGCTTGTTAGTGTAGCCGAGCTTCTATAATGAAATTTTCCTGCAGCAGCCAGTCTCCTGGTGAATAGGGAGAGCACGTTTGATAAATGAGTTTTCCTTCCACCGAACACCCCCCAAATGTATACTATTCAGAAGAGCTTTGCACATTATGTAATATTCTGAATTAGCAAAGCTCCTCTCCTTCCTCATACATAATCTTCTTCTATGGAGTATTCTACTGGGCTGCTACTATTAAAAGGAAACCCGTATGCAAAAAATGACTTTACTGGCATATAAAAGTGGATGCCTGATTGACCCAAACATTTTAGTATTTCGACCACGGACCTTGAACATGCATGTGGATCTGACATCCTTTACTTTGTTTTGGGTCAAAAACTGAAGCCAAACAACTCAAATTTACCAAATGAGCCCAGCAATGGCAGCCTAGATATGTTCTTTTATGGAGAATATGACATTTACTGTATACAATGTGGAGGTATCGCCTAAACTCTATGCATAGGAACCTGAGTTGTCCCTGAAGTGGGACTCCAGTCCAAATGTTTTTTTTTTTTTAAAGCTTGGATTGATGGGGAGAGTGTAAGATCCTGTTGTCATGTTTTATTAAAGTGGTTGTTAAGTCACATTGATAAATCACTTCTATCCCTTCTGTTTTAGGAGGCTATTAAAGGATAACTAAACCTTTGTTTAAAAAAAAACAAAAAAAAACAAACATGTCATAGTTACCTCCTCTGTGCAGTTGGTTTTGCACAGAGTGGCACCGATCCTCCTCTTCTGGGGTGCCTCAGCGGCGCTCCTGGCTTCTCCTTTTCTCGAGTGCCCCGTTGGAGAAGCGCTCTCCCTCGGGACACTCGTACGGGCGCGCTCCCGTGTCCTGCTGCTGCGTCTATTGACACAGACAGCAGGACTCGGCCCCGCCCCCCAACTCCTGCGCCATTGGATTTGATTGACAGCAGTGGGAGCCAATGGCTGCACTGCTATCAATCTATCCAATCAGGACCCTAGACACCGGCTGGAGCTGGTGTGCTCGCTCTTGCCGCTGTAAAGACCGGGCTCAGGTGAGTAAAAAGGGGGCTCTGGGGGGGGTGCTGCACTATAGAAGGTTTTTCAGGAAGACACTTAAAATTGTCCAGCAGCAACACAGTTTTAGCTAGGGATAGAAGACCTAACTAGTGTGTGTCTAACTTTTATTTTTTCTATGGGGATGGTGGTGAGGGGGTACGGTAAATGTGACTAATATATTTTGAGCTGAATTTCTTTCTTTCAAATTATGCATTTTCATTCTGCAAACAAAAGGTGGCCTTAACCACTTAAGGACCGGAAGGATTTGCCCCCTTAATGACCGGGCCATTTTGTGTGATACGGCACTGCGTCGCTTTAACTGACAATTGTGCGGTCGTGCAACATTGTACCCAAACAAAATGTATGTCCTTTTTTTCCCATAAATAGAGCTTTCTTTTAGTGGTATTTGAACACCTCTGTGGTTTTTATTTTTTGTGCTCTAAACAAAAAAAGACAACAATTTTGAAAAAAAAACATCATCAGTTTAGGCCAATATGTATTCTTCTACATATTTTTGGTAAAAAAAAATCGCAATAAACATATATTGATTGGTTTGCGCAAAAGTTATAGCATCTACAAAATAGGGGATAGATTTATGGCATTTTTATTATTTATTTATTTTTTACTAGTAATGGCGGTGATCTGCGATTTTTAGTGGGACTGCAACATTGCGGCAGACAGATCGGACACTTTTGGCATTTTTTTGGGATCATTGACGTTTATACAACAATCAGAGCTAAAAAATAGCCACTTATTACTGTATAAATGTCACTGACAGGGAAGGGGTTAACACTAGGGGGTGATCAAGGGGTTAAGTGTTCCCTATGGAGGTATTTCTAACTGTGGGGGGAGTGTACTGACTAGAGGAGAAGAGAGATCGCTGTTCCTGATCTCTAGGAACAGCAGATCTCTCTCTAGTCCCCTGTCAGAACTGGGATCTGTTTACATTGACATCACGGCCGCCGGCTACGCGCATTGGCTCCGGCGTCACTCCACTGGTGCGCCCCCTATAACTTCTTATAGTGGCCAACGTACAATGACAGCAATTCGCACTGCCGTGTCAACCTGCTGCAGTACAACTGCAATGGCTGGTCGGCAACTAGTTGAGAATATGTCTCGGGTGCGTGTAGTGTTCCTGATCCTTGATAGCTGCTGGTCTCATTCCAGCATCCTGGTTTTGGCTGTGATACATTTTCCCTGTTTGTCCACCTGCACGGTGATTGATGTGGCCAATCTCTGGGTGGAAATCAAACCTGATTTAAGCCAGCCAAGTCTGCAATCTCCTGCTTGTGATATAGCATGTGTAATACGTGCTCAAGATCTCTCTCTGTCTGTTCTGCTTTGCTGTCTGGATTCCCCTGTTTGTGAACTTAGATCGGATATTGACTATTCTCTGAACTCTGCCTGCCTTTTGACTACAGATTGGACCCCGACTACAGAGAACCTTACCTATCTTGTACCTGGACTGTCATTGAACCACTCTGCCTGTCTGTCAACTGCAAGTACCTGTTAGCTTGCTCAGTTCACACGTGCCCTAGTAGGTGCCAGGCACTATAGCATTGTGTATAAGTCCTGGGGGCAATCGAGTACAGGCAGGCCTGCTTGCCTTATGGGGAAGGGGCTGCTATAGGTGAAGAACACAGAAGCTAGCTATAGTGTCTGATCACCTGTGTTAGGGGTAAGTGTGACAATGTGGTCAGTAACAAGTGATACTGCACTTTGAGCACCTTAAACTTCAAAAAGATCAAAATCAAGAAACCCCCCCAAAGAGTTATATAAACCCCAAAATACCACCTCTGGTGCCCACTTTTTTTTTAAGTGAAGCCTTGTAGCAAAAAAAAACAAAAAAAAAACAGTTTAACATTAAAAAAAGTCCTATCGACATAAAAAATATATACCCCAATAATTGAAAAATTAAACTCCCAAAATACCACCACCTGAGGCAAAAGCCCATTTTATAAAGGAAAGACTTGCAGCAAAAAAAAGCAGTTAAATGTGTCTACATACTAGACATGTGCATTAATTTTCGTCCGAATTTCGGGTATTTTGGTCATCGTTTCAATAAACAATAACGAACGTGCAGAATCCGAAAACCAAAAGATCCGACATAAACAAATGCTTTATTTTCGTTTTCATTGCGACAACAGTTTGATATAGATAGGAGATTCGACATGACGCTGACAATAGCGATCTGTGTCCATCGAACCTGTGGTCGAATGTGCCTAACCTTAGCTCTATTAGTCCAAGATTATTCTACATAGAGAGAAAAGGTTCGACATAGAGAGAAAAGATTCGACATTATAGAGACAATAGCAAAAAAGGTCGAATGTGCCTAACCTAACTCTATTAGTCCAAGATTATTCGACATAGAGAGAAAAGATTCAACATGAAGATTCGACGAAGCAGTCGCCGTGAGCGGACATTTATGGTCAGATGCTCTGCCCATAGGCTATAGAAGAATTCTAATGTTGGTTGACTAGTAATAATAATTAATAAATTTAATTATTACTAGTGTCATACAACATTAGAATTCTACTATAGCTTGTAGGCGGAACATTCGACCGGAAATGTACGATTGCAGCATTGTACAGTTTAGCTGCTCCGTCGAATCTTCTTAGAACATTCGACAGACACCATAAGCTTTTAATGACAGATCCGACCTTGATTATTTCGGATTTTCGGACGAATGCATTTTTTAACAAAATAAATAAAAACGAATTTCAGGAGTAACTAAATACATTTATTTTTCGGACGAAAACGAAATTCCGAAACAAAATATTTTAGTGTGCACATGTCTACTACTTACCTCAAATCAACAACAAAATAAAATTATGGGCCAAGAAACGTCTATAATAACAAAAAAAGCAGCAAAGGGTGGATTGTCCAAAGAGCTTACAATCAGAATTAAAGTACAATTTTCTAACTGACCCCAATCTCTCCTGAGGCAGCTTGGCAGGTTCCTCTATTCTTTCACTGCAACAGCTTCCCATACACTCACTCTTTAACTGTCCTATACCCCCCCCCCCCCTTTTATAGTAAGGGGTTGGCCTTTTTAAAAGCTCCCTTATTGGTCCCTCTAAGCCGACATGCCACTGTAAGGCCTTTGACGTGTGCATTGTGGTTTTAAAAACTCTCCTGGGCAAATCTGCCCATAAATTTACTGGAACCATGAATCTCAATCCGTCAGGATTCGCCTCAAACCCATGACAGTTGCAAACCCAATCCTCCTCCCTAATGCAGTGTCAGCTTTGCGAACACAGAGAATTCTTCAACATCCGTTGTAGCGAAAGCCCGAGGAAAGTTCCATTAAGCAGTGGCAGGCACCCACTCTAATTGCAGATCAACATCCATCTGCTCCTCATACTCCGTCAACAGCCAGCACTTCTCCAAATCCCGGGAGCATCCTGGCGAAACCCAGCAGGGAAATGAAACCCATCAGCAACTGATTGCAGTGCTGATAGGAGGCAGGGTATGGTGAGAAAGCCAAATTATCCTTGTATTCTCCCTGCACCTAGAGACGGTCAATTTCATGTAAAATTGTCCTTGCCATTATGCAGAGTGGCGGCAGGTAATCAGAAGGCCTAATTGTGTTTATAAGGAACTATTGGATGGGGAGCTGTGTTGCTGGATTTCTCATGGGTTGTAACATTGGCACTCTATTGAGTTTTCTCTTTTATGCCTGTACATAAAGAACTGATTTCAGACTTTTAAAGAATAAGTACTGCTTGAAAAAACATGCATACAAATTATTAACTATTCTGCAAATCCCTAAAAGTGATGCATTATCATTCCTTCTTCTAAAACCATTTTCTAAAGAACCTTCTGGTGCAAGCTCATGTTTCTTTATTGCTCTTGCTCCAGCCTTGCTGTTCTTTAGTCTCGGCCTGTCTGTCAGGCTGGTTGGCAGACGCCTGTCCCAGAGGAGAGGCCGCATAGGGTAGTGATGTGTTTAGGATTAGCTAATTACTACAAATTCACTGCCCTGTCTACGGCATTTCCTCTGGGCTCGTTGACTCCATTGAGGATACATGTCATACACTGGCAGGGTTGCCCAAATAGCCATTAAGCTACTCACCAGATCTGGCTAGAAGGTAGAAAAGGATTTCGCACTTCCATGGCACCAATGATAAATAACTCACACAAGCTTTGCTAAAACATTTGACACATAAAAAAAGGATCTATCCATTAACAGAAAAGATGAGTCTACATACTTCCCCCATTTTCTTTATTCATTTTTACCTTGTCTTACAATCATTTTTTGTAGTAGTTCTTCAGCATCCCTCACTAAACTGTGCACTGTAAACAAATTGGATATATTTTTATTTTTTTCTCAGCACCTACTGTACATCTGCTGTATTCATTTTTCACTTCCTCCTCCCTGGCCGCGGCCCATCGCATCATTTCCTGTTTGCAATGCCTTCTGGGAAGGGCCAGCAACTTCCTCTGACACTGCCGTTGCTATGGAAACCTGACCTGAAACCTATTACACTGCTTGTGCTGCACTGAGCATGTGCGAGATCTGCAGATCCAGGAAGAAATACAGTCTGGATTCAGATGCCCACACTTAAGATGGCCACGGCCTGCTTTAAGTTTATAAAATAACAAACTACTGCTATAAACTAAGAAAACAGACCTTAGTTTACAGACTAACTTTACTCGAATGTATTAAACTTGTGTATTATAGGGGTATTTTTATTTAAAAAGTATCATTTCGGCCGGAACACCACTTTAACCTCCCTGGCGGTATGATTATGTCAGATTTTTGAATCTCAGTGGTACAATTGTTTTGCATAGAAATTTGATGTTTTATATTGTAGGCCTGTAATTCTTAGTAATAACACACTTAGATCTGTCCAAACACGAGTCTAGTAGACATCCCGGGTATGATAAAGTTTGAAACACGAAATCATAAATTATAATGTAATAAATAACTATAAATAATTATAAAAAATAATAATAATAAAATTAATTTCCCCACGATTCACTATCGCTCAATTCTGCAAGTGTTCTAATTTACTATCACTGTTTTCTAGCTGGTCTAAAACCACTTTTGATGTAAAGGGACACTTTTTGGTTGCCATAGACAATCTCAAGTTTCCAGGCAGAAAGAACAGTATTTATCAGTGATGACGAACCTTGGTACCCCAAATGTTTTGGAACTACATTTCCCATGATGCTCATGCATTCTGCAGTGTAGTTGAGCATCATGAGAAATGTAGTTCCAAAACATCTGGAGTTCCAAGGTTCGACATCACTGGTATATACTGTTCTTTCTGCCTGGAAACTTGAGATTGTCCATGGCAACCAAAAAGTGTCCCTTTACATCAAAAGTGGTTTTAGACCAGCTAGAAAACAGCGATAGTATATAAAAGTGCATGCAGGGCACTGGACAAAGCACTAGGGACAAAGGGGATGTGAAATGATTTGATATAGTAATGTAATCTGTAAGTACAATAAATCGACGCCATTGAGGAGGGTGAAATTTAATGTGGTGGTTTGTAAGGGTGTAAAAGACTTTAGAAGACTCCTGAGGGTGTCATAGAAGCTCCTTTTAACTACCGGTATCTTCATTACACTTATTATTATTATTTTTATTTTTTTTACAGAAAGAAATAAAAAAGCAGTAAAAAACATGTATAAAAAAAAAGAGTGACAGTAGACAAATAAATACTCAAAAAGGGGAAAACACACACATGCGAATAACACAAAATTAAATAAAGTACACCACCCTACATGACCCCCCCCAAGAAAAAATACAATTAAATAATATTAAACAATATTTTTCAGCAGATTCAGTATTGCTGAAGTCATTCTGCTCACACCTGCCCACTAATTGTTTTCTCTTACACCAAACATGTACTATCCCTTTCTTAATGCATACAGGAAAGCATACTGTATATATCTGTATGCTTCGTGTAAGAGATCGTAAAAAAAAAAAAAAAGAAACAGCAGATATAAACAGATGAACATACGTTTGCTTGGCGGTGGGGGAGGAGAATCTGGGCTGCAATTTCCAGCAGTGCCATTAGTGCAGTTGGTAAGATGCAAGCTACTCAGTGTGAGTTTTCTGAGATTGTGACGCACCATCTGTACACGCTTGTCTTAGAATTAACGGGGAGATTGAAGCCCTGAAGGACGTTTGTAGAAAGTTAACATTGGCCTACGGAAGCGGTTTGTCATTTGTACAATGGCTTTCAAGTGCGAGCAAAAAAAACAGTCACCAGCATTAAGGATATGATTCCCATATAGAGCGCCTAGAATACACGTCTCCTGCAATACACGTCCATGCAGGACAAACAGCAGCCAGGACTGACGGGACGGGACAGATTATTTATGTAAATTTAAAGGAATAGTAAGAGAATTTTTTTTTTTTTAATTTCCTGCAAAGTAAATGAAATTCAGTTCTCTCCGTTAATACCACTAACAATGCAGACCAAATAGGCTTTTCTAATGAAAGCAAAGAACATGACATCTAATAGAAAGCATTAATTTGTTAGGAGAGGAAAGAAAATGTGATAATATAGGTGGGCACAGGCAAAGCATGGAAAATGTTATTAAACCGTCACTCCGGTCAGTAAAGAGAAAAAAAGTAATAAAATAACGTAATGCTTAGAATAGATTAATAAACAACTGGACTATAAATCAGGCGCCTAGTGTGTCTGCATGTACAACACGTCTTCATAGGGGCCCCAATCAATGATCCAAATACCAAGCTCATCTGTGAGCCAAGTTGAGCTTTGGCATGACCCTTCCTGCACCTTTGTATTGAGCAATGAAGCTAAATCCACATAATAGACCAATTATAGGTTGCATGCGCCATGAAGGGGTGTGCCAGATCTTAACTTAAAGTGGAACTTTACAGCATCTGAGAACCACAAACCAAAAACACTTTAATTCATTTTTAATATTCAAAGCAAACTCGCCCATCCATCCATGTCTCCATGCTTTATTTTGCTGAGAAATCATCACACCCCCCTAGTATTTCTGGCCATGGCCATTTTGAGTAAGGGCAGAAGATTCATGTAGCAGTTACTTCCTGGAATACATCTGCCCAATGGCAGCCCGTCCCTTAGGGGCGCCGCTCCCCTAATCCATGGCCCCTGGCCCCTAATCTACATACAGGATGCCGGACACACGGATTCCAATGGGTTTTTTGTTTTTTAGAAGCACGTGATTAGAGCTTGAGGCTCTAATTGGCTTCAAAAAAGGGTGGGCTCAAAGCGCAGAGCACTGCGCCCTGAGCCCACCCAGCTGTGTAACAAAAGCAAATTAATATTCACTATTGTCCTCCTGATCCTCTTCCTGGCAAATCAGGAAGCGGGTCCTGAGACCCGATTGGCCAAGAGGAGAAGCGATCATTTTGGCTGCCTCGCCGAGGTGAGGAGGAAGCCACCATGAGATGTTCAAGAGGAGGAGGAGGAGATGCAGGAAGGAGCCAAAGCTGCCTGTGACCTAGATGGAGTAAGTGCGCGGCCAACCGATGGGGGGGGAGGGGAATTGGGTGGCCATGGGATGTTTTGCCTGCCGCCCCTCCTCCCCAAAATAAACAGCACAAACCGCCCTTAGATCGGGCATGCAGATGGGAGCGTGTGCTTAGCTGAGAAAACAACCAGTCAAAAAGGACCCTTGGTGCGATTAATGTGGTGTTTTCCTCATAAGGTATGGTGGATGGGTAAACTACTAAATATAAAGAGTCTGCTCAGTCAATGCAGAAAATCTTCATTTATTCCAATTCATAATACAAGCAAAATGTAGAATTATTAATTAAAAGCAAGCAATACCATTGCCAGAAACTCTGAGTTGTGATGGAATCTTTCACCCAAGTTCCAGTGGAAGGCCGTAAAGAGGATATCACAGTGACAGCTTGCAAAGCACTGCCCACTCATGTATCCATGCTGGGTGTGCCGGCGCGCCGCAGATGCCATCAGGATCAGTCACTGAATGGAAATCGGAAGAAGCCACGAGGAGCCAGCGCAGAACGCAAGCGTGGGGGGGGATGCTGTGATGAGGCGTTTCACGCACATACGCTTTGTCAAATCTTCTCAGGTCTTGAGTAGTTTACCCATCTACCATACCTTATGAGGATCACTCCACATAACTTGCACCAAGGGCCCTGAGCACTGTTCTTTTGTCCCTGGTTGTTTTGTGTTCATCACTACTCCAAGTGTATGTTTGACAGCAGACCGGGGCAGTCCGACAGTGACTCTGTTCACATGCACTGATGGTATTTTGGCTATAGTCCTCGGAGTACATGAATATCCTTAGCTGAGAAAACTCCCTCCTCCTCTCCTCCTCTCCTCCCCTTCTGAAGACTCCTGGGATGTATGACATCATTTGCCTAGGCATGGAAACCAGGAAGTAAATGAAGAAATGTATTAAAAAAAAAGTTTAAAACAAGTAAACATGACATACTTTCCTATCTATTTCATAAGGATTAAAAATAGTCGGTGTTGACTAAAGCCGCGTACACGTGATCAGACTTTCTGACGGGAATTGTGTGATGACAAGCTGTTGGCGGTAAATCCGACCATGTGTACGCTCCATCAGACAAGTGTTGTCGGATTTTCCGCAGACAAATGTTGGATGGCAGGTTTTAAAATTTTCCGCGGACAAATGTGTGTTGTCGGATTTTCCGAGCGTGTGTACACAAGTCCGTCGGACAAAAGTCCAAAGTACAAACACGCATGCTCGGAAGCAAGGACGAGCCAGAATCGGTCGGTCTTGTAAACTAACGTTCGTAATGGAGAATTAACATTCGTGACGTGGCAAATTATGAAATCTTGAAATGCAGCGCACAATTCTCTTCTTCTATAATGGGATAATAATGAAGCTGCTTTGCTGGTGATACTGATGGAATTATTGCAAACAAATTTTCAAAGACTTTTTTTTCTAGTGATATCAAGAATAATATTATTGTGCTTTTTTTTCTTTTTTTGGGGGGGCAAGTTACCACAACACCATTATCCTGTAGTTTTTAAGATCAAAGATACAACTATGTTGGTGTCCCTTGTCAATTTTACATTGTAATTTTTTAAATGTAACTGTCTACTCCCAAACTGTCATTTTAAGTAAAACACATAGCCAAGTATTATTCTACACAATATTTTTATTGTGCATTAAAAAAAGAAAACAAATAAAATTAGACATGCTATCTACCAATAGAACTTAACCAAAAAGTGCATTCTATGTATCCAAAAATTAAGAAAATATACCAAATCAAATCATCATTATTCAACCAAAAAAATAATGTCAAAGCAATAACTCCAAGGCCAATAATAAATAACATGTTATCTCCTCCGATTCCGTAACATGTCTGGTTGATGAACGGCCGTTCAGACACAAAATGAAAAGCATGAAATAAAAAGCGTGAAATGAAAATCGCGAATCAACCAAACTTCTACTAACACGAAATTAGCAGAAGGAGCTCAAAGGGTGGCGCTAAAGAGCTGGAAAACAACGTAGTACGTCACTACATTTGTATTTGTTGGCCAACAATTGTGTGGCCATGTGTACGCAAGACAAGTTTGGGCAAACGCCCTTCGGACAAAATCCCACGGTTTTGTTGGCCAACAATCCGATCGTGTGTACGAGGCTTAAGAGGGTGAAAGTCAATGTTTTTGGGGTTTCTGAGGTACTCATAAAGATATATACTTGCAGGAATATCTTTGTGCAGTCCAGCAAGTTTTTTTTTTTCTGAGCAAATTTGTGTTTTAAGGGAGTCACAGCAACAAGGACTCCCCACCGCACGCCAACAATGACAAATCCAACAATGGCACTGACTCAGCCAGCTGCAACTGCATTTAGGTTTGCTAACAAGCTTAAGGCATACTAAAATGAAATACAATAATATTGACTAAGAGGTAGCTTTAGCATGCCTTAAGGTGCTTTAAGTGCTCCTTGAGCTTGATGAATCACAGCTAATAAGTGCTGGAAGCAAAGAAAATGGGTAAAATAGTGTTGTTTTTTTTTTTTAATGAGAACAGTCAGAATAGGAAAATAAATATTTCAATATTGAAGTTCTGTATCAGCTCTGCCTCCTGACATGTCTGCAATGTCCATACCTTTCCTACCCAGCACCAGTGCATGGAAAAGGGGCCTATTTACTAAGCAGACAATGTGACTTTGTTACAAACATTCTCTGGTCGAGAACCATCCAGGTGAGTGTATTATAAATGGGAAAAGCAATTGATTTTCCACCAATCAATGTTTAGAAAAGCCACTTCCCGCCTGTGAAAGAAGAACGGTGCTTATTTTTGTACAAGATTTTTATAGCGCCAACAGTTTGCGCAGCGCTTTACAACGTGGGGCAGACAGTTCAGTTACAATAGAAATTAATACAGGAGGAATCAGAGGGACCTGCTCATTAGAGCTTACAATCTAGAAAGGAGGGTCAAATGATAGAAAAGCTAATAACTGTGGGGGAGGATCTGATGGAGAAAATCAAAGTACAGTCATTAGGTGTGGGTAGGATTGGCTTCTCTGAAGAGGAGGGTTTTCAGGGATCGTCTAAAAGCTATAAGAGTAGGAGATAGTCGGACAGATTGGGGTAGGGAGTTCCATAGGATGGGAGAGGCTCTGGAAAAGTCCTGGAGGCGAGCATTGGAGGAGGTGACAAGGGAGCTAGAGAGCAGGAGGACTTCACAGGAGTGAACGAAGAGAGTGAATAGGTTGGTATTTAGAGACTAGGTTAGTAAAGTAGCTGAGGGCTAAGTTGTGGATGACTTTGCAAGTAGTTGTTAGTATTTTGAATTTAATTCGTTGGGTGAGCGAAAGCCAGTGGAGGGATTGGCGGAGTACTTACCTGTAAATGCTGGTTCACACTTATGCTCTGCAAATTCAGTGCGAATTTGGTGTGGATTCCGCACCGCATTCAAATCACACCCTCATTGCTATTTAAAGAATCCCATGAACACCCATGCAATCCAATTCTGGTACAGCCAATAAAAGGGTCCTGCGCGATTTTGGTGAGAATTAAGTGCGTTTTGAGTCATGAATAATGGCTTTAAATTGCACTGCTGAAGAATCGCATATGATTTGAACAGGAATGTGTTACAATTCCTGTTCAAAATCGCATGCGGTTCCCACACTGCATCAGTGTGAACCAGAACTTAAAGGGGTTGTAAACCCTGGTGGTTTTTCACCTTAATGCATTCTATGCATTAAGGTGAAAAACCTTCTCTCATGCTGCAGCCCCCCCCCCCCCAGACCCCTCGTTTTACTTACCTGAACCCTCTTTCTCGCCCCCAGGGACAAGCATACCAGTTATGGACGGTGTCTCGTGTCCTAATTGAATAGATTGATATCAGCGCAGCCATTGGCTCCCGCTGCTGTCAATCGAATCCAATGATCCTGGGGGGCGGGGGGCGAGTCCTGCTTTCTGTGTCAATAGACGCAGAAGCAGGACACAGGAGCGCACCCGCAAGGGTGTCCCGAAGGAGAGGCATTCGAGAAGAGGAGGAGCCAGGAGCACCACTGAGGGACCCCAGAAAAAGAGGATCGGGGCCACTCTGTGCAAAACCAACTGCACAGTGGAGATAAGTATGACATGTTTGTTATTTTAAAACAAAACGAGGGTTTAATAACCCTTTAGGCATCCAGTTTGCTGAAACTTTTCTCCCTAAGCCCCCATTTACATTTGGGGGGGGGGATGAGGCATGTTTTTCCTGTTCCCCACCACTCCACCTTAAAGTGATACTAAAGGTAAAAATTTAAAAAATAGAGAACGTGTCTTGGTTTCCCACAGAGCAGCCCCAGTCCTCCTCTTTTTGGGTCCCTCGACAGCACTCCTGACTTTTCCCCATTGCTGAGTGCCCCCTATAGCAAGCTGCTTGCTAAGGGAGCACTCATGTGTGCTCACTCCTGAGCCCTGCCCATAAGACATACAGGACAGGGCTTGGCCCTGCCCCCTCGCTCCTTCCTCACTGGCTCTGATTGACAGCATCATTGACTGCTGACTCTGAGCCAATGAGGGAGCAGAGAGCCAGGAGAGCTGCTGCTCTCATGCACATCACTAGATCAGGCTCAGGTAAGTATAAGGGGGGGCTCAAGTGGGGGAGCTGAATACTGAAGGTTTCTGCATAGAATGCAGGAAGGTACAAAACTTTCAGCCTTTACAACCACTTTAAGCTGCAAAAGGCAGCAAATGGGGTGTACACTTGCGGCAAAAATGATCCCTCGTGTTGCGTGAGCCATTCATCTAAATGGGACTGCTCCACAGGGTGGTTCAGGGTTTCAGGGGAGGCGACATAACACCATCTCACTGTCTGCCAAATGCTCTCTGAAGCACTAGTGACCCACCACAGATCACTCTTCAGAGGGCACCTCTTGTGGAAGCGAGCCCCTCGGCTGAATGCACACCCGCACCGTCACAGATGGAAAATTGGGACCTGCCTCCCGATAGACATAACTGGGGACTGCCTGCAGTGAGTTGCATAGAACACCTGTGCCTCCCATGCGGGCAAACATGGCCCTTCACACAGATGTACACTTAGATACGCCCATGGCCTTAGGCCCCGTTCACACCTGAGCGTTTTGTAGCTTGCAGCCTGAAGCTACAAAACGCTGGAGGGGACAAAATGAAATTATTCTCTATGGAGATGGTTGACATCTCCACTCCAAAACGCCAGAAGCCAGAAGCTCCATAACGCCTGAAGCTCAAACAAGTTCTGGAACTTTTTTTTAGGCAGATTTGGGCGTTTTTCTGCTTTTTACTTTGGTGACCATTTGGACTTGTACAAAACCGCAGCAAAAACGCGGTAAAATCACGTGACTTTCTGCCTGAAAACGCTACGCTCAGGTGTGAATGGGGCCTCACAGAGCTGTGTTCATCTATACTGACACCTGGGTCATGTCAAATAACAATTTCCCCCACGTGCCACAGTGCTTCTCCTCCATAACTCCCTGTCATTGCAGGGCACTGTAGTGGTATAGGGTTGGCAGCCAGTGGGGGACACGCCATTCCACACACCTAGTTTGATCAGGGCAGAGCAATGTAAAACAATTTTCTAACAAGACTCTGCTTATTATACAATTGTTATGTTCCACAATAATGATATTAGTCAGGTCTGCCAGATGTTCTAGAGTCTTCAACAACTTTTCCAGGAAATTCTCAGCACATGAGCGTTTTGCCCGTGTTATTTTCCATCTTTGGCTCCTCATCCATGTTTCTGTTATGCTTTCAATGGTTGCCTTCCCCCTGGGTGGGGGCGGTGGGAGGAGGGGTTGAGCTGGGATCTTATCTCCGAAGGCTAGATGCCAGTTTTTCCATGTGTTGCATATGCTCTTCTGCTAAGTGGTACTTTGCAATATGCATCTCCCCATCTGCTGTCTCCACTTGGCTCCCACCACGTGCACTTTAACATTTTCAAGTGTGGTGACGAGTTTGTATCTTATGTCTGCCAAGTATACTGAAAGTGATGATGGGAGACTGCGAATGAGAGCGCGAAGCAAACACTACCCCTGAAATCCCCACCACGCACTCAAGAATCGGTGGGGGTACTTACTATTTACTGAGCCTGAATGTCAGCCCAACCTAGGCTCCTTGAAAAAACATTCGATTCAAGTCTGCTGCTAATTACTGTACACGCCATCAGCTGCTTTGCCAGTTCACCAATAAAGCATTTGCAAATTTTGGCTTTAATCCTGAAACATGACGGGAGGAAGGAGCAAAGTTTTTCCTTTACAACTCTTGGTCAATTAAGAAGCACTGAAATCTATTTTGAATACAATAGAAATGAGGTCCTGATTCCACTCCTTAGGAAAAATGTATTACAAAAAAATGAGAAGCAGAAAATTGTATGTGCTGTCCCTGGCGATTAGTTTCTTCCTGGGTGGTATTGCAGCACTGGCTCAGGCTTGCCGTTACCATGGGTTCAAGGTGGACCAGGGGCGGACTGACCATTCGGGCACTCGGGCACTGCCCGAAGGGCCCCATGCCACTAAGGGGCCTCATCAGGCTTGCCAGCCTCAATAAAACCAGGGACAGTATGTAAAAATCTGTGTTTTTTTTACAAATCCCAAGATTATAGCTGCCCCGCCTCTCCAGTATCTTTTCAGTGTGTGTATGTGTATTCTGTGTGTGTATACTGTGTGTGTACATTGTGTGTCTGTGTGTGTATACTGTATGCGTGTGTGTGTGTATACTGTGTGTGTCTGTGTGTGTATACTGTGTGTGTCTGTGTGTGTATATTGCCAGCCTCAATAAAACCAGGGACAGTATGTAAAAATCTGTGTTTTTTTTTACAAATCCCAAGATTATAGCTGCCCCGCCTCTCCAGTATCTTTTCAGTGTGTGTATGTATATTCTGTGTGTGTATACTGTGTGTGTACATTGTGTGTCTGTGTGTGTATACTGTATGCGTGTGTGTGTATACTGTGTGTGTATATTGTGTGTCTGTGTGTGTATACTGTATGCGTGTGTGTGTATACTGTGTGTGTATATTGTATGTCTGTGTGTGTATACTGTATGTGTGTGTGTATACTGTGTGGCCCCATAATCTATTGCCTGTGTGCCCCATAATATCCTATTGCCTGAGTGCCCCATAATCTCCTATTGCCTGGGGGCTCCATAATCTTCTCCTATTGCCCAGGGGCCCCATAATCTCCTGTTGCCCGGGGGGCCTGATGAGTTGTCACTGAGGTGGACCTTGCATGTTTGTGGTTCCTGGAAAATTAGGACTCATTCAGCCAGAAACCAAAGTGGACCTGTTTATGTGTCTCCAGCAGGCAGCTCATTCACGTCTATGGGAATGCAGGGGCTGCATGGACACAGATGCTTGTCCCAGTTTTACAGTCACGTGGGTGAGTGACCCCGAACGCGTTCAGTTTTCTTCACCTGCACTCGCAACTATGTCCATGCAGCCGCTGTGTCCCCCCCATGATGTTTTACATGTCACTTCCAGGTGACTAACAAGAAGGGAAGATCAGCAACATTCGCTGATCTCCCTGCCTTCTGCCCAGTGGCACCTACCATGCCTGTCCCAGATCCACAGATGGGCATGTAGAGCCTGGGAAAACGTGGTGGGTTTGTCACTTATGGGGGTGTGTGTGGAAGTCAGCGCAGCCACCAGATCGCTTTCCTCTCACAGTCAGGTTGTCAGATTTCACACACTCTCGGCGGCTTCAGCTGCCAGGTGGGTGTAAAAAAGAAACTCCAAAGTCGCCGCAGAAAGGGTTAAAGTAGTTGAAGAAAAAAAAAAGATTTATCTCTGCGCTGCGCTTATTTTGCCCTATTAGCTTTGAAAATGGCCAGAATTAGGTATCAAGATTTGCCAACCCAATAGGATTGAGTGGGATTTCCGTTCGGGGTCTCACAAATGTCAAACAGGATTCGATGGACCCCCCCTGTGAACCTGAACCCAGGCACATTCCCTCATCCCCAGTGCTCAGTTCCCACTAGAGGCTTTATCTGCATAGTTGTATATTTTCAGTTTCTGTGGGCGTTCGTTCGCCTGTCATCCAAAAGCATACCTAGAGATTCATAAAAAATTCACTATCCTGCTACAGTTTACATTTAAAACAGCGATCTGTTGCTGACTGTACAAAGTTTACTGTAAGATTTAGCAGCTGTACCAAATGTAAGCTGGGTTATTAGGACTTGTTGGGTGCAAAAAATGTGTATTTCGGTAATGTCTTTGTGAAATCTGCTGAAAGTGCAGACGGTTGAACAACCACAAATTCCTTCTTGTACTGAAGCATTGACAATTTGAAGCCGTTAGCAGCCACTTAATTTTGCATTAACAATCGATTGTTGTTAAATTCCTCAGATAGTGGCAGGTTGGTGGGATTTAAAGAGTTTTTTTTTTAAGTTTTTGTTTTTACGTATATTTCAATGTGTTCGGATTATGTACAGTGCCTTGCAAAAGTATTCACCCCCTTGGCCTTTTACCTATTTTGTTGCATTACAGCCTTTAGTTCAATGTTTTTTTATCTGAATTATATGTGATGGATCAGAACACAATAGTCTAAGTTGGTGAAGTAAAATAAGAACAATATATACATAAAACTATTTTTCAGAAATAAAAAAACGATAATTGGCATGTGCGTATGTATTCATCCCCTTTGTTATGAAGCCCATAAAAAGCTCTGGTGCAACCAATTACCTTCAGAAATCACATAATTAGTGAAATGATGTCCACCTGTGTGCAATCTTAAATGTCACATGATCTGTCATTACATATACACACCTTTTTGAAAGGTCCCAGAGGCTGCAACACTTAAGCAAGAGGCACCACTAACCAGACACTGCCATGAAGACCAAGGAACTCTCCAAACAAGTAAGGGACAATGTTTTTGAGAAGTACAAGTCAGGGTTAGGTTATAAAAAAATATCCAAATCTTTGATGATCCCTAGGAGCACCATCAAATCTATCATAACCAAATGGAAAGAACATGGCACAACAGCAAACCTGCCAAGAGACGGCCGCACATCAAAACTCACGGACCGGGCAAGGAGGGCATTAATCAGAGAGGAGCACAGAGACCTAAGGTAACCCTGGAGGAGCTGCAGAGTTCAACAGCAGAGACTGGAGTATCTGTACATAGGACGACAATAAGCCGTACGCTCCATAGAGTTGGGCTTTATGGCAGAGTGGCCAGAAGAAAGCCATTACTTTCAGCAAAAAACAAAATGGCACGTTTTGCGTTTGCGAAAAGGCATGTGGGAGAATCCAAAATGTATGGAGGAAGGTGCTCTGGTCTGATGAGACTAAAATTGAACCTTTTGGCCATCAAAGAAAATTCTATGTCTGGTCCAAACCCAACACATCACATCACCCAAAGAACACCATCCCAACAGTGAAACATGGTGGTGGCAGCATCATGCTGTGGGGATGTTTTTCAGCAGTCGGGACTGGGAAACTAGTCAGGGTTGAGGGAAAGATGGTGCTAAATACAGGGATATTCTTGAGTAAAACCTGTACCACTGTGTGTGATTTGAGGCTAGGACGGAGGTTCACCTTCCAGCAGGACAATGACCCCAAACACACTGCTAGAGCAACACTTGAGTGGTTTAAGGGGAAACGTGTAAATGTGTTGGAATGGCCTAGTCAAAGCCCAGACCTCAATCCAATAGAAAATCTGTAGTCAAACTTAAAGATTGCTGTTCTCAAGCGCAAACCATCCAACTTGAACGAGCTAGAGCAGTTTTGCAAGAAGGAATGGGCAAAAATCCCAGTGGTAAGATGTGGCAAGCTCATAGAGACTTATCCAAAGCGACTTGGAGCTGTGATAGCCGCAAAAGGTATCTCTACAAAGTATTGACTTTAGGGGGGTGAATAGTTATGCACGTTGACTTTTTCTGTCATTTTGTCCTATTTGTTGTTTGCTTCACAATAAAAAAAAAAAAAAAAATCTTCAAAGTTGTGGGCATGTTCTGTAAATTAAAAGATGCAAATCCTCAAACAATCCATGTTAATTCCAGGTTGTGAGGCAACAAAACATGAAAAATGCCAAGGGGGTGAATACTTTTGCAAGGCACTGTAAATATCATTTTCAAAACCCTGTTGTATTATAGTTATTCAGTGTGCATAGGAGGCTGCTGTTTATCCGCCTTTTCCATACATGCTGTGCTTTATTGTGTTAGTGCAGTGAAGGTCTATGGACACGGCGCTGTTAATAAACCTTTAGTGAAAACAATTATCATCCATGTGACTTGTCACTGGACTCTCTAATAGCAGCTATACAACAATCATTTCTGCTATAGTAGATGACACACAGATTGGCGTATATATGGAAATGGAAATGTGAAATATGATAGTAAAAATACAGTATAGCAAGCTTCTCTATTTAAAAACTTGTCCAGAGGTTATTCAGGCCTAGGTGCAAAGATCGTGTATGTAAAAGAATGAGTATATGCTAGTTAATTTGACTAACTATAACAAAATTTTCAGTTCTGCACAAAGGCACATTCTTAGTCCCCTCCTATAACATTAATTATCATTCTCATTCCATGGAGCAGTGGTCTCCAACCTGCGGCACGTAGGCCGGTTGGGGTCCTTTGCTTGCCGTTATCTGGCCCTTGGGGCTCTCCTCCTCCCACTAAGGCACTATTTTTCCTGCTGACACCAATGATGGGGCATATGTTGCAGGTATGTCTGTGCTCCCTTTCCCTTTGTCTTACATTTAGTCTGTGTGACTTTCCATGGGATAGTGTGGGCCGTTCCATACTCCTTGGACAGATTACCACCTTGAATCTACCCACCTATTTGTTTTTAATCGACTCTGGTCATGCACAATATTTCAATTTGGAGGTATGAAAAAAACTTTTTGATCAAACAATGGCTAAATCAATTGGATGATGTGTCCATATATGTAAACTTCTTTATTGTTTTAAAATGCCATAACCTTTATGTTTTGTGATATTAGATGTCTTCATCCCCCTGAGAAAGATTAGAATATACGATCGAAACACGCTGGGGCTCTTCTCTGAGCAATAGCATTTAGTGTTAAGAAACTCTTTTTTGCTATCTGCATTTGTAATATTGACATCTCATGTTTGGATACCATGCATACCAGAGCTCATGTAGTTTTGAATTCATGTGGTTTTTTTTTTTCTTCATATATCTGTACACAATAAAGAACTTTTTTTTATATATTCTATTCAGTCCAACTTTTTCTAGCTGCCTATAGACCCTTGGGAGCAATTTTTCGTATTGATGGGGCATAATTCATCCTACTGACCGCAACGATGGGACACTGTTCCTTCCACCGACACCAACAGTGGGGTACTATTCTTCCCACTGACAGCAATAAAGGGGCACTATTCCTTCTACTGACACCAACGGTGGGGAAGTATTTCTTCCATTGACACCAACAATGTGACACTTACTAAAACCAACAATGAGGCAATATTCCACTGACACCAATGATGGAGCACTATTTCTCCTACTACCACCAATAAACTGGGGGCACCATTCCTCCCACTGGCACCCATGATGGGTCACTATCCCCCCCCCACTAATACCAATAAACTCCCCCCACTGACACCACTGATGGGGCATTATTTCTCCTACTAATACCAAGGATAAGGCACTATTCTTCCCTCTACTAATATCAGTAATGGGGAACTATTACACCTCCTACTGGCCTGAGGCATTGTCTATGCACACTATTGCCGGGGCATTTTCTTCTCCCACTGGTCACAGTCTAAAGGGTTGTAAACATGTCCTTTGTTTAAAAAGTTTGGAGAGGCCCAAAAGTAGGAGATTTTGAATTCGTACATAGAACTTTATTTACTCGCTTACTCAAGTGAACCTTATTAAATCACCGTTACAGGCACTGTGGGGACATCAAGCGGAGGGGACCTCGGGACATACAAGAAGGCTCATAACATTTATTTTTTTGGCAGCTAGAACTGCCATTGCCAGGTCGTGGAGGTCTCCCACGATCCAGTTCAGTTTGGTCAAATCCAAATTATCCTGGATCATGGTTAATGAACACCTTTCGGCGATCCTGAACGACAAAATTGCCTTTCTCAATAAAATATGGGACGCCTGAATTACATATTTTTCAGACACCTCATAGGATGCTTACACTAAAAGCTTTCTTATGCCGCGTACACACGAGCGGACTTGCCAACGGGCTAAACTCCATCAGCATTTCCGATGGAATGATTTAGAACATGTTCTATATCTGAGTCCATCTGAAATGCCAACAGAAAAAGTCTGATGGGGCATACACACGGTCAGAATGTCCGACCAAAACCTCCCATCGGACTTTTTCTGTCGGGAAGTCCGGCCATGTGTACGCGGCATTAGACAAAACAGAGTGCATTTCTTCCTTTGTTCCCTATTCCCTCTTTCTCTACTTTACCTCCCCCCTGTCTCTTTTTAAGGCCCACTTGCCTAATGCAGTACTGCCACATACTTTAAAGGGTAAGTTCACCTTTACAGGAAACTCTGTAAGGTGAACTTACACAGGTGCCCCCCCCCGCTGACCTGGACCACGGCTATCTCCGCATCTAAGCCCTGGTATATACGGCCAGGCACCCGGGGCTTAGAAATCCTCTCTACTGAATGTCCAAAACGTCCCTTGTCAGGGGGGATGTTTGGAGCATTCTAATTGGTCAGCGCCCTCACATGGGTGGCGCTGACCAATCAGCTGCCGCATAGCTGTCCTGTTAGCTATGGAGAACACTCAAGAAAGGAGAGAGGATTTCTAAGCCCTGGGCTCCTCACGCAGATATACCAGGGTTTAGAACCAGAGATAGCAGTGGTCTAGGTCAGTGGGACCGGGGAGGGGGGCGAGGAGGGGGACCTGTGTAAGTTCACCTTACAGATTTTTCTGTAAAGGTGAACCTACACTTTAAAAAGCCATCCTTTGGCCTGTACCCTGTGGATGTAATGTAGAACGCAACCAAAGACACGGTTTGCCTCATTCATCCCCCCCACTTACTGAGTTCTAATGGAGGGGTTGCGTAACATCAGTAACACCGCAGCAGCATCCCTGTCCGCCCCCCCCCCCCCATTCCATGTGATTTTGAATGGAGGGGTGAGACATAATAGGGTAAGAGAGGGTATATCTTCAATGACTAAAGTTTGAGTTCATTAATCCCTCATGTTAAGTAATTTGCTCAAAAAGAAAATATACTGATTTACCATGTTCTGCATATATATAACCTGTTATGCAATTTATGAACAATATCAGATGTGGATGTATCTGTTGAATCTTGCACCTTGTTAAAAATCTCAATAAAAATTATTGGAAGAGAAATAGTTTGGAGACACCTGGACTAAAGCATTGTACATAAGGACGCAAAAAAGCATATTGCGATCACAGTGTGCTTAAAGTAGTAAATCCAAAAGAGCATTCACTGAATTTATATAAAATGCCCACTAAAAGCGTAGCCTTGCAGCCAAGATTCAACAAGTTTTCCACATGGCTCCTGGATAGGATGTCAGCCAATGTCATTTGTTTACTCTACCCTGCTGTGAAGTACAGAGGCTGGAGTTTGGAGTGTGGGGATGCTTGGCCTGCATTTTCTCAGGGCTATAATAAAGAACCGATTTGAATATAAGGATACTGTCAGTCAAAGAGAACTAACAAATGGGCAGTCAGCTGTATCACACAAGCCAATCTGCAGGTAGACTGTATCTCATCTGCATATATTTTTATTTTATTTTTTAACAGAAAAGTTTTTATTTATCTCCAACGGAGAAAACGTTTTAGTACATAGTGCAGTTATAAACATAAAAAAGGAGAAAAGAACTCATCTGCATATTTAAATGCAAAGTTGCCTGTACCTTTATTTATTTTTTAAATGTAATTTTTCAATTATTTTATTTGTATAGGGTCTAGTGTGTATATCATAGAAAATCGAGAAAGGTTGCCACAGGGATTTTATGGGTGGGGGGGGGGATTAACATGTTTTTGGAAAATGTTTGATTGGTATGGAGTAAATGATAAATAATATTAGAAAAAAATATACTTTATTCAAAAATTACATAGAATATTGGGTTAAAAACAATGAAGAATTCATACAAATCTTACACTAACATCATACTACTGCGGGTTCTAGTGATAGAAGCATATACAGACATGATATTTTAAAGACGCAACATGTTTCGGAATATTAAAAACTACAATTCCTTCTTCAGGGAATTTCCTGTGAAGATATATTGTATGATCTGAAAAGGTGCATAAATTAGACATATCAATCATTATTACCGTAGGTCAATTGTGTTATAATAGAATATCAATAGTAAGAGTAGTAAAGAAAGTATGTATATCATAGTAGGTAAGGTCAAATAAAGACAATAGTCCATCCAGTTCAACCTGTGTGACTCACCCCATAACAAAGCCCCCCCATGACAGATCCCCCCATCACAAAGCCCCCCAACACAAACTCCTCTCCATCACAAAGCCCCTCATAACAGATTCCCCCCATAACAGACTCCCCCATATCACATACTTCCCCCATCACAGATACCCCCATAACAGACGCCCCATCACAGACTTTCCCCATAACAGACTCCGCCATCACAGATCCCCCCATATCACAGATCCCCCCCATAACAGACTTCCCCATAACAGACTACCCCATCACAGATCCCCCCATATCAGTCCCCCCCATAGCACAGACCCCCCCATAACAGACTCCCCCATCACAAATCCCCCCATAACAGACTCCGCTATCACATATCCCCCCATATCAGCCCCCCCATAGCACAGATCCCCCCATAACAGACTCCCCCATCACAGATCCCCCATAACAGACTCCCCCATCACAGATCCCCCCATAACAGACTCCCCCATCACAGATCCCCCCATAACAGACTCTGCCATCACAGATCCCCCCATAACAGACTCCCCCATCACAGATCCCCCATATCACAGATCCCCCATAACAGACTCCGCCACCACAGATCCCCCCATAACAGACTCCCCATATCACAGATCTCCCCATCACAGACTCCCCCATAACAGACTCCCCATCACAGATCCCCCCATATCACAGATCTCCCCATCACAGACTCCCCCATAACAGACTCCCCCATCACAGATCCCCCATATCCCCCATATCACAGATCCCCCATACCAGACTCCGCCATCACAGATCCCCCCATAACAGACTCCCCATCACAGATCCCCCCATATCACAGATCTCCCCATCACAGATCCCCCATAACAGACTCCCCCATAACAGACTCCCCCATCACAGATCCCCCATATCACAGACTCCCCCAATATCACAGACTCCCCCATATCACAGATCCCCCCCATATCACAGATCCCCCCATATCACAGACTCCCTCATATCACAGATCCCCCATATCACAGATCCCCCCATATCACAGATCCCCCCATATCACAGACTCCCCCCATATCACAGATTCCTGGGACCGCCCCGATGCCTAGTAACCAATCACCTGCTTCTTAACACAAAAGGTCCTTTGTCCAGACCTGTCATATTTCCCGTCCTGTGTAATAAAAGTAGCAGAGGGCAGGGGGAGTGCTGCGATGTTAAAGGGGCAGTCCGCGAGCCGGATAAAAAAGGCTGGAGGGCCGGATTCGGCCCACGGGCCGTAGTCTGAGGACCCCTGCTCTATGTCGTGTTCCTTAAGATGCACATCTAAGGGTCTCTTAAAACTATCAATACTCCCCGCAGCCACCACCAATCGTGGAAGAGAGTTCCACATCCCTATTGCCCTGACAGTGAAAAACCCCCTTCTCAGTTTAAGGTTAAACCACTTCTCTTCCAATCTCAGTGTGTGGCCCCGTGATCTTTTACACTCCTTGTGACTGAATAGTTTTTTTTCCCTATGCTGGGATCCCCATGGAGGTATTTGTATATTGCTATCATGTCCCCTCGCAAGCGTCTTTTCTCCAGCGAGAATAGATCTAGTGTTTGCAGTCTTTCTTCGTAATTGAGGTCCTCCAGTCTCCTTATTAGTTTTGTTGCCCTTCTTTGGACTCTCTCCAGTTCCAGCACATCTCTTCTGAGGACTGGAGACCAGAACTGGACAGAATACTCCAAATGTGGCCTAACCAATGTTTTATACAGTGGTAGGATTATTGTTTTATCTCTGGAGTATATCCTTTTTTTTATGCATGCTAATATTGTGCTGGCTTTGGTAGCTGCAGCTTGACATTGCATGCTATTGCTCAAACTGTCATCTATTAGGACCCCCAGATCTTTCTCCATATTTGATCCCCCCATCAGTTCTGCCCCTAGTGAGTAGTTTGCATTTGTGCTTTTTGACCCCAAGTGCATTACTTTACATTTCTCCACATTAAGGGCCCTTTCACACTGGGGCGGGGGCGGCGGTAAAACGCCGCTATTATTAGCGGTGTTTTACCGTCGGTATTCGGCTGCTAGTGGGGCGGTTTTACCCCCCACTAGCGGCCGAGAAAGGGTTAAATACCACCGCAAAGCGCCTCTGCAGAGACGCTTTGCCGGCGGTATAGCCGCGCCGTCCCATTGATTTCAAAGGGCAGGAGCGGTGAAGGGGCGGTATATACTCCGCTCCTTAACCGCTCCGAAGATGCTGCTAGCAGGACTTTTTTGACCGTCCTGCTAGCGCACCGCTCCAGTGTGAAAGCCCTCTGGGCTTTCACACTGGAATGAAAGCAGCGGCACTTTCGGGTCGGTTTGCAGGCGCTATTATTAGCGCAATAGCGCCTGCAAACCGCCCCAATGTGAAAGGGCTCTAAACCTCATTTGCCATGTAGTTGCCTGGGAAAAGGGACATTAGACTGCAAGCTTTGCTGGGACAAGGACGAATGTGTGAATAGGCTGTGTGCTCTGCAAAGTACTGTGGAAGTGTCTTAATATACGAACATGGATGTTTCACAACATTATTCTCTGCTCTTCCATCCTGGTAAATAAAGCCGAGCAGGTTTTCTCCCCTTAATTTGTCCTCTGTGGCAAGCTGGAGTTTGTTAATTGCTGCCGCCCCGCGGGTCGCCTGCCTTGTGGGCCATTGATTGATCTAGTCCTGAAGCCAGAGCCAAAAAGAACCCGCTTGGCTCAGCGGGATTTAGCTTCAGAAATTAGTTTCCGGCTGCTCTCAACGATGTTCTAAGTCACACCGTAAACGTGGCACATGGCCTGCCTATTAACCACACTGGTTATTTTTAATTAATTATTCATTTCATCTTTCACAACATAAAGTACATCTGTGCCCCAATCATAACAAGTGTGTCCATTGTCTATTAATAATTCATGGTATTAGTCATACCTGCATCCGCTCGCCAATCGCTCCCATTTTGATTATTGTTCGTCTTTTTACTACACATGATGTGGCTTTGTAAACAGGTTATTCAGAGAGCCCTGTGAAAAAAAAAAAGCCTTGAAGGTAACAATGCTATTATACATCCACACTTCATAGTGAAGACTTACCGGGCTCTATGGTTGTCATGGAGGGACTTCAGACTTTAGCAAAGGCATAATGTCCTTTTAAAGAGGAACTGGTCTGTGGAAGCTGTGCCAAAAATAATGGCAGGCAGAGTGTATTAGTCACAGCTGGTACCTGTCTTCTCTGTAGTAGTTCTTTCTCCCATTACTGACTTACCATGCCTGGTTCTGCACTGGTGGAGGTGGCCATCTTGGTAGAGGCAGGGCTTTTCTTTCTCATGTCAGAGCCTCCAGCAAAGAGAAGTTTGAGCAGCACAGTAAAGTAAGGTCATTAAGTGGTTAATCCGCTATAAGGAAACAGGATCTCTTTTTTTTTTTTTTTTTTTTTTTATAGGGTTACAAACACTTTAAACTAAAGGACAAGTTCACCTTTCATAACATGTTACAACCATATTCCGGATGTAACATGTATGAATGCACCGGCCCTCGCACCTCCCACTCCACCGCTGTACAAGCTAGCGGGGGATCTTCTCCACCCGCTGGCTGTGATCATTTTTCAAAAACCGTGGCCGTGCGGGGCTCTGCCCACCCAGCTGCGTCACTCGTTCACAGGGCTATGTGAATGGAAAACTACAAGGTCCAGCAGTCTTTGTAGTTTTCAATGAACTAGTTCATTAATTTTTCCTGTCAGAATTCTTCCTTGTACGAGGTACGTGCAAGCCTATACACTGACAGGTCTGCAGGAGAGCTGCATGACATCAGCTATCTGCTTATCACTGGTCCAATGCTTTAAAGGATCCTGCAACAAAAAATAATACCGTATATACTCGAGTATAAGCTGAGTTTTTCAGCACATTTTTTTGTGCTGAAAATGCCCCCCCTCGGCTTATACTCGAGTCAAGCACTTTTCTGTAGCAGAGAATGACATTTTCCGAACCGACTTTGGGGCACCGTATCTCGGGGCCACTTGGTGCTAGGAACCCCACATTTGGTGTGCTAACTCAGTGGAACTAGCACTAGAACATATTCAAAGCTGGGGTCCCTAGCCCCAAGTGGCCCCGAGATGTAGTGCTAGTTCCACTGGGTTTGCATACCAAATTTGGGGTTTTTAGCACTAAGTGGCCCCGAGATACGGGGCCCCAAATCGGTCAACTGTGTCCATCTGCAGCAATGTCATTTCGGGACCCTTTGGATCCAGAGACCCCAAATTTTGGCTGCAGCTAGGAGGCATCAAGGAACCCCTAACTACTGAGTTTGAAGTTCGGGGGGCCTATGGCCACAAATGGGCACAGTGAGGCTACAAATGGGCATTGTTGACCCTCTTTTCCACTTACAGTAGCTGCGCATTTCTCACCCTAGGCTTATACTCGAGTCAATAAGTTTTCCCAGTTTTTTGTGCTAAAATTAGGTGCCTTGGCTTATATTCAGGTCGGCTTATACTGGAGTATATACGGTAAATGCACATTTTTTTTTTACCTGGGAAAAAAATGTGCATTTATTATTTTTTGGGAAAAGGTGAACTTATCCTTTAAATGTTGGAAAATCAGGCATGGTTGGATTCAGCTGTTTTTTCACTACAAGTCTTTGGAGGACAGCAGTTTCTTCTCACATGGCTGCATTGGGTTTAAAGAGATTGTGATGTTTGATCCACTTATTGCATTGTTCTGATTTAGGGCCATTTAGAAAATAAGGATCCTGGCAACTATAGGTTTCTGGAAGCAGTGCTGCCAGGATGAAAATCCAATCCAAATGTAATGTATTGTCTGGATTCAATTTGCATTTTGTAAGTCCTCGCTTTCAGTGCTCTGCCCCGTGTCCTGAAAACATTAAAGCTGCGGCAGAAGATGAGGAATGCGCACCCTTGCATGTTCCTAGTTCAGGATCCCCATTGACAAATTAGTCATTGAGTTATAATCAAGATACTAAGGCATACTGACTCTGTTATGTTTGGAGGAGGTAAGCCTTAATGACCTCTGTAACTCCACCTGACCTCTGTTGTATACACCTTATATGCACACTTGTACATTACAAGTAAAAAAAAAAAAAAAACACATTTAAAATACTTGATTTTTCTGTGATTTTAACTGCCTTTCTTTTCAAATGGTGACAGGGTCTCTTTAAGGATATAGGCTGTTAGCAATGGTTAGACTAGGTATGTAGCAGACATGGGTTCGGGCTTAAATATAGATGCCGATGTAGTGTAAAAGGACATGTTCTCTTCAATACAGTCTAGTGGAATTCTTCATAGCAGGTGATATGTCAGGACGGGCAGGAGCTTTGCTAATTCAGAATATTACATAATGCGCAGAGCTCTTCCCAACAGCATACATTTGGGGTTGTTCGGTGGCAGGAAAGCTCATTTATCAAAGGCATTCTTCCCATTCACCAGGAGACTGGCTGCTGCAGGAAAATTTCATTATAGAAGCTCGGCTACACTAACAAGCTGCCTTCTGTGTAACAGCCGCTGTCCATGGTGCTGATAGAACCTTCTCCGTATGGGCTACTTTAATAGGATAGCAGAAAAAGGGAGAAACCATAATTCATTGACTTATAGTGAGAGAACTAATTAACAATGACTTCTGATTGTCAGACTGGATGGAGAGCATCTGTGAACAGCAATTTTCAAGTCTTGCCACAAATTCTCAATTGACTGGGCCAGTCTAAGGCCTCTTTCACACGGGGCGGATCAGTGATGATCCGCCCCGTGAACATCCGCTGGCTCAGCGGGGATCGCTCCGCCGATCCCCGCTGAGCAGGAAGATGACAGGTGCATCGCTGCACAGTGTGCAGCGACGGACCTGTCAGAGCGCCGCTCTCCCCTATGGGGGGATCGGATGATGACGGTCCGTAGTGTCCGTCGTCATCCGATCCGATCCGAAAACGGAGGGAAAAGTAGGTTTTTCCTCCGTTACACTTTTCGGATCGGAGCGGGGTCGGATGTCAGCGGACATGTCACCGCTGACATCCGACGCTCCATAGGGATGAATGTATGTCCGTTTTTCATCCGAAAACGGAAGGATGAAAAACGGACATACGGATCCCCGTGTGAAAGAGGCCTAACACATGGATATGCTTTGATCTAAACCATCCCATTGTAGCTCTGGCTGTATGTTTAGGGTGGTTGTCCTTCTGGAAGGTGAACCTCCGCCCCAGTCTCAAGTCTTTTGCAGACTCTAACAGGTTTTCTTTAGGTTTTCTGTTTTTGGCTCCAACCATCTTCCCATCAACTCTGACCAGCTTCCCTGTCCCTGCTGAAGAAAAGCATCTCCACAACATGATGCTGCCACCACCATGTTTCACAGTGGGGATGGTGTGTTCAGGGTGATGTGCCATGTTAGTTTTCTGCCACACATAGCGTTTTGTTATTAGGCCAAAAAGTTCAATTTTGGTTTCATCTGACCAGCGCACCTTCTTCCACATGTTTGCTGTGTCCCCCCACATGGCTTCTTGCAAACTGCAAATGGGACTTTTTATGTCTTTATTTCAACAATGTCTTTCTTCTTGCCACTCTTCCATAAAGGCCAGATATGTGAAGTCCACGACTAATAGTTGTCTTGTGGACAGATTCTCCCACCTGAGCTGTGGATCTCTGCAGCTCCTCCAGAGTTACCATGGGCCTCTTGGCTGCTTCTCTGATTAATGCTCTCCTTGCCTGGCCTGTCAGTTTAGGTGGACGGCCATGTCTTGGTAGGTTTGAAGTTGTGCCATACTCTTTCCATTTTTGGATAATGGATTGAACAGTTCTCCGTGTGATGTTCAAAGCTTGGGATTTTTTTTTATAACCTAACCCTGCTTTAAACTTCTCCACAACTTTATCTCTGACCTGTCTGGTGTGTTCCTTGGCCTTCATGATGTTGTTTATTCACTAAGATTCTCTAACAAACCTCTGAGGGCTTCACAGAACAGCTGTATTTATACTGAGATGAAAGTACACACAGGTGGACTCTATTTACTAATTAGGTGACTTCTGAAGGCAATTGGTTCCACTGGATTTTAGTTAGGGGTATCAGAGTAAAGGGGGCTGAATACAAATCCACGTCACACATTTCAGATATTTATTTGTAAAAAAAAATGAAAACCATTTATCAATTTCCTTCCACTTCACAATTATGTGCCACTTTGTGTTGGTGTATCACATAAAATCCCAATAAAATACATTTACGTTTTTGGTTGTAACATGACAAAATGTGGAAAATTTCAAGAGGTGTGAATACTTTTTCAAGGCACTGTACATTACATAGGCATGGTATACTGTTGTCACCGTCAGGAAAATCCACCCTGAGAAATGCTATGTAGCTATTGCTGGAGCACAAAGAGGCTGCATATATAATACATCAATGAGTGAAACATAGGGGCTGCTGCAGGAAGAGTTCATAGCATCTAGGTGAGCAAGAAAACTAGAACACCTTACCTGCTATACAGGAGTGAGCCCAGAAGGGGGATGGGGAGTGAATCAGGGAACACTTACTTTGCATTCCCCCTGGTTCACTTTCATGACCACTCAGAACATAAACATTTTTGGCTGCCAGAGGGATTTACTTACAAGGGCAGCCAAGTGCAGAAGATAAATGCCAGGATGAAAATGTGAGCCACTCAGCAGGTACACTGAATCGGTGTTATTACATAATGTTGATGTTTGACTGCATTTTGAAGTATAACTATTTTTAGAAGTATACTTCTAAGTCCCACAGGTCACTGATGATCCAAAAGGATATTTGTGACCTCTGCTCATTTATGGGCATGTGGAGGCTTGCCAAGGTTTCACTAACGATTGAACTCTGCTCAAAGGACTTGCATGAAGGCCTACCGATCTCAGTTCATCTTAATGGGGAGGGCTGGTACAGCCTTGAGGGCAACATTTCTAACTGTCCCTTCTTTGGAAATTCTGTGATCCCTGTTCAGACCAATTGGGGTAAAAGCGGTCTAGTCTTGGGAGCAAAACTCCCAACTGTCCCTTCTTTGGAAATTTTGTGATCCCTGTTCATTCCAATGGTGGTATAACTGGCACGGCCTTGGGGGCAAAATTCCAAACTGACCCTTCTTTGGAGATACTGTGATGTGATTCCTGTTCATGTTAGTGGGACTATACCTTATCCATTCTGGAGATATTGTGATCCTTTTTCATGTCAATAGGGATATGGCTGGTCCAGCCTTGAGGGCACAATTCCCAACTGCCTTTTTTTTTTAAATACTGTGATCCCTGGTCATTTCAAGAGGAGTATTCCTGGTCCAGTCTTGAGGGCATTATTCCCAGCCGTCCGTCCTTTGTAAATACTGTGATCCCTGGTCATTTCAAGGGGAGTATTACTGGTCCAGTATAGAGGGCATTATTCCCAGCTGTCCGTCCTTTGTAAATACTGTGATTCCTGGTCATTTCAAGGGGAGTATTCCTGGTCCAGTCTTGAGGGCATTATTCCCAGCCGTCCGTCCTTTGTAAATACTGTGATCCCTGGTCATTTCAAGGGGAGTATTCCTGGTCCAGTCTTGAGGGCATTATTCCCAGCTATCCGTCCTTTGTAAATACTGTGATCCCTGGTCATTTCAAGGGGAGTATTCCTGGTCCAGTCTTGAGGGCATTATTCCCAGCTGTCCGTCCTTTGTAAATACTGTGATCCCTGGTCATTTCAAGGGGAGTATTCCTGGTCCAGTCTTGAGGGCATTATTCCCAGCCGTCCGTCCTTTGTAAATACTGTGATCCCTGGTCATTTCAAGGGGAGTATTCCTGGTCCAGTCTTGAGGGCATTATTCCCAGCCGTCCGTCCTTTGTAAATACTGTGATCCCTGGTCATTTCAAGGGGAGTATTACTGGTCCAGTCTTGAGGGCATTATTCCCAGCCGTCCGTCCTTTGTAAATACTGTGATCTCTGTTCTTGTCAATACGGGTATAACTGGTTCGGTGTTGTGGGCATAATTCTCAACTGTTCATACTTTGGAGACCCTGTCTCTGTTTGTAAACCAATTCTCTCAGTCCTTTTTTTTGTCAATATTTTTTTTTAAAGTATGTCAGTTACAATAGGAAATGGAGAAACACACAAAAATAAGAGCAATGTGCATCACCTAGGCATATGAGACATAATGCGCGATAGGTGGGCCAATCATGGAACTAACATTAGGCAACATCTGCATTAGAAATGCCCATAAGCAATAGACAAAAACAAGAATTTGACCTTATGGCATAAAATATACATCATGAACAGGTTAAGCATGGAGGAGCCCAGAGAACAAATGTGGATAATCGTGATGAAGGTATGGCCTATAGACAATTCGGGGAAGGAATCCGGGTGGGGGGGGGGCAGTAATACACAAACCGGTAAACACAAAATTCCCAGTTCAGCTAGGTAAGAAAAGTTATAATCATTCCCCTTTACCTTCTTCAGTACCCCTTTTTTTTTTTGCATAGACTTATCGTGGTCAATTGCGGTGACTGTTGCCCTAATGCGGTAAAGGAAGTACTTTTGTAAACCCAAGTCAGTCTTTCAGAAGATGTTGGATGAATGAAGTTGCAGATATACTTTCCAGCAAATGTCATTGAACTTCCAGGACAATATTGGTCCACCCCATCACCATCCACACCTATGTACTGGTTATTTCTCTAAGATTATGTATACTCACATTTATTCAGAGCAGAAATAAAGACTGGGAGAAAATACAGCCTAGCCATTTTAGTGTAGCTTGTGTCCTTATCTGCTTGGCTTTTAATCAATTTGCAATCCTTTTTTTAATTGCTTTCGGTTTCAATCTCCATTCCATTTTCAGAGCTCCCTTTTCGCTTGTCACTGCACAAAGTTAAAAAAGGAGGAAAACAGATTTAAATCACAATGAAAAAAAAGACCCTGCAATCCGGGAACCCCATTTTTTTTACTGGTGGTTTGTAACGCAGAAGATGTATCTCAAACACACTAATGCCGCGTACACATGATCGGACATTCCGACAACAAAATCCATGGATTTTTTTCCGACGGATGTTGGCTCAAACTTGGCTTGCATACACACGGTCACACAAATGTTGTCGGAAATTCCGAACGCCAAGATCGTGGTGACGTACAACACGTACGACGAGCCGAGAAAAATGAAGTTCTATAGCCAGTGCGGCTCTTCTGCTTGATTCCGAGCATGCGTGGAACTTTGTGCGTCGGAATTGTGTACACACGCTCGGAATTTCCGACAAAGGATTTTGTTGTCAGAAAATTTTAGATCCAAATCTCAAACTTTGTGTGTCGGAAATACTGATGGAAAAAGTCCGATGGATCCTACACACGGTCGGAATTCCCGACAACAAGGTCCAATTGCACATTTTCCATCGGAAAGTCCGAACGTGTGTACGGAGCATAACAGATACCAATCACACTGAAACCTGCTTTTTTACATTGTAATCTGATTGACTGATACAGCAAACATACAATATATATATAAATATATATGTGTGTGTATATATATAAATATATATGTGTGTATGTATATATATATATATATATATATATATATATATATATATATATATATATATATATATATATATATACTATATTGTCAAAAGTATTGGGACATGTAAGGGGGAAAAAATCGCGCTTATTAAAAACGATAAAATTAAAAATGAAAAAGCAGCAACTCTCATGTGTGATATCACAAAAAGATCAATAAATATAAAGACAGAGTCGCACTTCTCTGTTTTTTTCTCTTATTGAAGCGCAACTCTGTTTTTATATTTATCAAAGTATTGTGACGCCTGCCTTTACACGCACATGAACTTTAATGGCATCCCAGTCTTGGTCCGTAGGGTTCAATATTGAGTTGGCCCACCCTTTGCAGCTATAACAGCTTCAACTCTTCTGGGAAGGCTGTCCACAAGGTTTAGGAGTGTGTCTATGGGAATGTTTGACCATTCTTCCAGAAACGCATTTGTGAGGTCAGGCACTGATGTTGGATGAGAAGGCCTGGCTCACAGACTCCGCTCTAATTCATCCCAAAGGTGTTCTATCCAGTTGAGGTCAGGACTCTGTGCAGGCCAGTCAAGTTCCTCCACCCCAAACTCTCTCATCCTTGTCTTTATGGACCTTGCTTTGTGTACTGGTGTGCAGTCATGTTGGAACAGGAAGGGTCCATCCCCAAACTGTTCCCACAAAGTTGGTAGCATGAAATTGTCCAAAATGTCTTGTTATGCTGACGCCTTAAGAGTTCCTTTCACTGGAACTAAGGGGCCAAGCCCAACCCCCTGAAAAACAGCGCCACACCATAATCCCCCCTCCAGCAAATGATTTGGACCAGTGCACAAAGCAAGGTTTATAAAGACATGGATGAGCGAGTTTGGGGTGGAGGAACTTGATTGGCCTGACCTCAACCCGATAGAACACCTGTGGGATGAATTAAAGTGGACTACAAGCCAGGCCTTCTTGTCCAACATCAGTGCCTGACCTCACAAATGGGCTTCTGGAAGAATGGTCAAACATTCCCATAGACACACTCCTAAACTTTGTGGACGGCCTTCCCAGAAGAGTTGAAGCTGTTATAGCTGCATAGGGTGGGCTAACGCAAAGGTGTAGGTGCCCCAATACTTTTGACAAAATAGTATATATATATATAGATATATATATATGTATATATATATATATATATATATATGTGTGTGTGTGTATATGTATATGTATATATATATATATACTATTTTGTCAAAAGTATTGGGGCACCTACACCTATTGCGTTGGCCCACCCTATGCAGCTATACCAGCTTCAACTCTTCTGGGAAGGCTGTCCACAAGGTTTAGGAGTGTGTCTATGGGAATGGATATATGTGTGTATATATATATATATATATATATATATATATATATATATATATATATATATATATATACATTGCATATAGTTAAATCCAGGTACCTACACTGCTTGAATTTAAAAAATAAATATAAAGACCTGGCGTTCAGATGTAATATTACAGAACGTTTCTCTTCACACGGGTGACAGGTGCACTTTAGGAATAAAATAGCATTTCTTTTTCTGAAAGACTCCACAGCAGACAGCTTGCCGTGTTCATTCATTGAACCTGTCTGGTAAAGACACATGTCTCTGATTAAAAGGTTCAGGGAAATATAGTCATCTGTCGGAGATTCCAGGTATGGGTTGTCAATAACAACTTATCCATTGAATATTTATCATGGTGAATAGCAGTCCTCATGCTAAACATAGCTGTACATGGCAAGGGTTTGACAAGCAATGCTTTATTCACCTTGCTATTTGCTTGCTAAGCTAAAATTATTCTGTTTCTTTTTGAAAGTACGGTATACTTCAGTGGTTATGGCAAAAGCTATTTAAGTCGCTATCTTTATACACTGCCGCTTGCTACAGTAATTCCCAGAGTCCTTCACTCTGCATGGCTGCCACATAGTCATTCATTTTCTATAGGTGACGCACAGGGATTTGTGACTTTCCAGCAGATTCTCTAAATATGTTTTCTTTCTGTGCTGTCAGATCAGGATTTCCAATTTTGAGTTATGCTAGGATGTGGATTTCTGATTTTTAACAAAATCTTGCTTAAGAAAAACTCCAAACCGGCATTTGCATACATTAGTGGACATAATAAGGTAGCGGTAGCCTCCCTCCTATACACATGACTACCCCAGATTTAGCCCCCACCATTCCCAGAACACTTAGGGGTGACACTTAGCACTCGGAATCTAGAGAAAAAAGGACTTTATGAACACGGGCAGGTCAACTTGATATTAGCACCACATTCCTTAATTAGTTAGTTGTAAGAGGAAGGATTGGGATTTTTAAGGTGCAAAATAATTTGAAATAGTATCAACTATAATGTACAGTATAAGAATTTTTTATTTTAGAGAGTAAAATATCATGCACAGATACACTAGATTCTGAGTGCAAGATCATTTGAAATAGTATCAACTATAATGTATAAGAAACTTTCTTATTTTAGTGAGAAAAATAAAAAATTGTTAAAACATAACAATTGGCAAGTACAAATCAATAAAATTTTATGGATACGGCACTATAGAATGGAGTTCCCAACAGGGGATGCTGTCCAATTAGAGGTATAAGCCTTCAATAGATGGCTTGTACCTCTAATTGGACAGCATCTCCTGAAGAAGACCGACATATGGGTGAAACATGTTGGGAACTCTGTTTTATAGTGCTGTATCTATAAAATCTTGTTGATTTGTACTTGCCAATTGTTATGTTTTAACAATTTTTTATTTTTCTCACTAAAATAAGAAAGTTTCTTATACATTATAGTTGATACTATTTCAAATTATTTTGCACTCAGAATCTAGTGTATCTGTTCATGGTAGCCAATCGGCTTCTAACTTCAGCTTGTTCCATTAATATTTGACAATAAAACCTGGAAGCTGATTGGTTTCCATGCACAGCTGCACCAGATTTTGCACTCTCCAGTTTTAGTGAATCTCCCCCTTAGTGACGATGGGAACAAAGCTTTAAAATGAATCTGTCACATGTCAAGAAAGGTACGTTTTCAAGGGTAGAAATCACTTTTGCTTTTCAAATTAATACTGCATTTACTGTATAAGGGCAATGAAAAACAGCAGTTTTGATGCCCTCAGGGTTTTTGGAAGTCTAAAGTGGGCCTAGCATCTTATCCAGCCAAGAGACTATGCCTGCAAACAGCAGCAAACCTAAAAATCAGGCTCATTTGTAAGATAATGGCCTAGTAACCATGGCATTGGCTCCTCTATCTATGGGGAAACGACACATAAAGCCCTGTACAAATGTGGTAACTCTTATCTATAGCCAAACCCTTTTTTTCATTTTGAATGGATTTGTTTATTTTTTTTCCTCCCATATAGAAGATTTATGTTCACTTCCTGTTCTGAAGCCAACAGGAAGTGACAGAAATCTGTACAAAGTATGGGGGTCCCCTCTTATACAATTGTCAATAGAACATGTGTCCCCATTGGAAGACTTAGGCCGGCCATAGACGGAGCGGAGACAGGGGAATCCCTCCTGCTGAGTCAATCTATTCTCCCGGTGGGGGGAGCCACCATCGCCAGGAGAATACAGTGATTATTGCTAATGGCTATATCAGTTGCTAGAGATAATCGCATGTAAAATCTGGCAGGCTGGTTGTACCCAAGTTGATCGATCAACTTGGGTACATTCAGCCTGCCCATACATGGTTCGAATCTCGGACAGTACTTGCTGAACCAGCTGGGATTCGAACCATCTATGGCTCGCCTTATTCTTACTTCCAATTCCAGTGACGACTGTAACATTTAGTATTTTCCATTATTCAGGAATATAATTGTTCCTTACTTTAGCTAAAGCTAACAAGATAAGTCTTGGCTAAACATACATTTTAAGCTACATTTACATAGGCAGTCGATACAAGAGAGTATCCAGTACCTGTGGTGTTTTAGGCTCCATCCAGGTCATGCAGCTCCTGCTCTCCTGGGAGTAAGCCACTGATGTAAATGGTGATGTTCAGGTCAATGTGGTTCAATGATACATACAAGTATGTACTTAGCTGAGTCCTTCCAGATCCAGCGTTTGCGGTCCTTTTAGCTTTGGTTTGGACTTATGCCGCGTACACACGATTGGATTTTCTGACGGGAAATGTTGGATGTGAGCTTGCTAGCGGTAAGCCCGACCGTGTGTATGCTCCATCGGACAATTGTTGTCAGACTTTCCGCCAACAAATGTTGGCTAGCATGTTCTCAAATTTTACGCCAACAAATGTGTGTTGTCGGACTTTCCAATCGTGTGTACACTTGTCCGTCGGACAAAAGTGCAAAAGTACAAACACACATGCTCGGAATCAAGGCTCACCAAACACAACATTAGCAGAAGGAGCCCGAAGGGTGGTGCATGACTATTGAACTTCCTTTTTCTCAGCTCGCCGCACGCCTTGTACGTCACTACGCTCGTAATTGTTGGCCAACATTTGTGTGACCGTGTGTATGCAAGAAAAGTTGGAGCCAACACCCTTCGAACAAAATTCCATGGTTTTGTTGTCGGAAAGTCAGATGTTGTGTACGGGGCATTAGTCTTACATATAGTTCTTAAATGTTGTAGTAGTAGTTGCGTTACCTAACGTAAGTATGGAACTTTTTCAATAATTAGGCACAGTGGTCCTTTAAGTCCTCAACAAGGAAAATAAATGGCTTTAAACACATGGCTTGCGACGGAGTCCGTTAAATCCTCCCTGTCTATTCACAAACATAAAGAGCCCTGGAGCATTAAACCAATTAGATTGCCGGATTGGCTTAATGTCTGGAAATGAGCACATTACAGGCAGAGGAGCTGAAATTCCTGCTCTAAAGAGATAAAACAAATTAACGATGTTCTGTCTGAATCTCATAACAGAGCAGATATGAACCATCGTACATGTTAGATGAAAAAGATTTTAATCAAAGCATTCTGTAAGAAGGTTCCAAAGTTCTGGCGACTCCATTTTTTTTTTTTTTATTCAGAATGGGCAGAGATGGACCATATTTTAGGAATTTTGTCTTCTGTATCTCTTTACATATATATTTTGCCTTTAGGTATACTTTAAATTCTAGATGGGGGGGAAGGGGAACTTGAGGGATTGAGTGTCTTATCGAACCTGGTGTCTGAGCTTTTCAAGTGGAGTCCCAGCCAAACAACTAAATTCTTTGTTGACATAGATGCAGTGTATGTGAACTGTCTTACTTGCCAAAAGTTGTAGCTCTAAATAGCTAAGCTTGAAATTTATACAAGCTTCATACTATATAGCCAGGATGAGTGCTTTACTACATTCTGGCTTAGCTTTAATCATTTCCCCTCAGTATCCATTGAGCTGGAGGAAGAGTGGTGGGCACAGGAAGCAGCACTGCTGAACCCGGAAGTGATCATCTCATCTGCTTACCTTTGCTTGTCAACCATGAAAAAAATTATTTTAAAGAGTCGGGTGTCTATATTCAGGGAGGTATTAAATAAGTAATATTTGTTTTGCCCTAAATCTTTTTGTTCCTCACTACATTATTGAGGCTCCATTCACACCTGAGCATACTGGAATCAAGGGCGGAATTGTGCCATTCTGCCCACGATTCCATAATCGTGGCAAAACAGGGGACGTGTTTGTGATGCCATTATTTCTTAATGGCGCCCCAAACGCGGTGCGGTTTTTCCGCCATTGTCGTGTGACAAAACACGCTAAACTGGCGGCAGAAATCTCACTGCCAAACGCTCCTCGCTCTGTGCCAAAATTTGGTGCATGAACTTCTCTGGAGAGTTTTTGGAGAGGAGGGAGGCCCTTCAAATAAATGGTGCCGCTCCAAAAAATGCGCCTCGAAACATAAAGAAAATGAAAAAAAAAATACAGCGGTGCAGCAGGTGTCGCTGCAATAAGTTTAGGTGTTAATGGAGCCTTAGTAGCTAAAATGTGTTCTATCTCCCCCTGACACAAAGCCCCACCACTTGATGGTAAATCTTGCTTCCACCATTTATAGATGAGAAGCTTTGCTGCCTCCTGTTGTAATGACAATCCCTACACTGTTTCTTTAGTGCCAGTAGTAGCAGAAGGGCGTTAAATTTCATGAGGAACTTTGAAAAGTATTGTTTCATGGCACCAATGGTGGTTGCCTCCAGAGACAGATTTTTTTTATTTATATCTTTTCTCATGGCAGTACCAGCCATAGCTGCCTCTTACACAAATCACCCTTCCCCTGCACACACACAGATGAAAAGGGGTGCTTGTCCACCAAACCCAGTTCACAAACATTGGGTCTGAAGGTCTATATTGAGATAAATTACTCTGTGAATCTGTGCATCTTGAAGGGTTTGCATCACAAGGGTTTTCCAGGGGCATAGGAGAAAGACTCACTTTTGGACGAAACGCGTGTAGGGCGGAGCCTAACAATGATGCCATCACATCCGCCAGAGGGAGCGAAGTGGTGGTTTGATTGAACCCTGTATACCACACTGTCTTGTGATTAGTTTTGCCTTGCTTGTAATATAAAGAAGGCACAAAGTTTAATACACTATGGAATTTTGCATGTGCTGCCGATTCTGTTGATAAAGGAAACTATTGTCTGAGGGAGTGCTGAGCGCATATAAGGTTGCATTCATCCACCTGGAGTTGGCTGGGGAATTCTGAGCTTGCTTAGCCCTCTATGTCATTGGGGTCTGGGAGTCCAATTGGCCTTATTACTTTTTTTGGAGGCATGCTGGATTTACTATTACAGCACACACGACTTACTTGATTGCAGATCTATGGGACATTATTTTTTGTGATTATTTATTTACCGTACTTGTGGGACTTTATAGCTGTTGGATTTTTTTGTTGCACAATTTTAAATATTTGACTCACATATGAAATATTGTTATTTGTGAGCACTATTTACGATTATTTTGATCTTAAAGGGATAGGAATTTTTTTTTCTTTTAAACACATCGAGGCAGCGCAAGGCCAAATTAACATTACCTAAAGCTTCTATGGCATCAATTCATCTAGGTTGCTCTTCCTAGTCATTTCCTTGCCAGTTTCTCAACCAGGCTACCCTTCAGAAGCCATATACTCTTGATGCACTTCTACACGGTCATACAAGGTCTTTGCAAGTGCCTGTTTTACCTGCGCAGTCAAAACGGCTCCGCTGCTATCTCACTCTCTGAGCTATTTACATGCATGCCGCATGCCGGTCTCTTTCCACAGAATTGTCCTGTAAGATCAGCATGTCAGCGAGGGGAGCGGTGAACGCAGTATAGGCGTGAAATGAGACTGACAGTCCTGAGAAGGGGTATGTGTCAGATTAAAGTGTTGCAGAAGAGAATTGAGATATGTTAGTTTGAGAATGTCAGCCAGAATGACAGGGATATGTGACTCCGGCAAATAGAAAAGGAGAGACAGGAACTGATCCTTTGGATGTAGATGATGTCTTCTGGTCATCAGGGGGTCCAGCAGTTCCCGGAGCAGCCATGGAACCAAATCTCTGGAAGATTACAGGTTTTATGCAGCAGAAAAACTCTGTGATTTTCTGTTGCTATAACCAATTCGAAGAGGCAAGAGGCAGTGATTGCAGGGGATGACGAGTGTCAGATAGTTCACGCTTTCATAACCAGAGGTTTGTGTACACCCAGGGGTTCATAGAACCAGAAACGCTTGCCTGGTAAACTCAAACCTGAGACAATTCCTTAAAATGGTACTTTCACGTTTACCTGTGTCTGCTGTTAATAAATGTAGTTCGGGATCTGACACCCTGAAAAATGTAGTGCTTTGTTCCTCACTTTCCCTACGTCATATTGTTAGATAGCACAGCTTATGTGTAGGAAAATATTAAAGAGGCATATATTGCAAAAAGACCTTGCAGATCCACTTAGCTATGACATACTTCCAATTTTGTTTGACTAGATGCAAACCATAGTTATTATGATATAGCACTGTGTATCTTTATTATTTGCCATTTTGTTTTTACCTGTTTCCCCTTTTTCATGTTTTTTTTTTTTTAATATCCCCAATTCTAAAATAGTTGGGACACTATGTAAACTCTACATAAAAACAGAATGCAGTAATTAGCAAATCTCATAAACCCATTTTTTATTCACAGTAGAAAACAGAAAACATATAAAATGTTTAAAATGAGCAAGTGTACCAAAAAAAAAAAAAAAAAAAAAAAAAGATCATTTTGAAATTAATGGCAGCAACACGCCTTAAAAAAAAAGCTGGGACAACACAACAAAAAGCTGGCAAATCACGAGAGAGGAGGATTGGGATTATTACGGTGCTTGTAATAAATGATACATATAGAGTTAAATAAAAATATATAATTTCTTTATTAGTATATTAGTTTATTAGAAAAAAAAAATAAAGAATTTATATATTTTTTATTTAACTCTATATGTATAATTTAATACAAGCACCGTAATAATCCCAATCCTCCGCTCTCTTGATTTTCATTAAACGGGATGAGGTGCATGATATTTACTCAGATCATCTCCTATTGTCTAAAAAGCTGGCAAAGTACATTAGTACAAAGTACATTAGATTAGTTTTTATTAGAAAAAAAAAATAAAAATAAAGAAATTATATATTTTTTATTTAACTCTATATGTATAATGTATTACAAGCACCGTAATAATCTCAATCCTCCGCTCTCTTGATTTTCATTAAACGGGATGAGGTGCATGATATTTACTAAGTACAACATCAGTTCCAAAAAAGTTGGGACAGGGCCATGTTTACCATGGTGTAGCAGCCCTTCTTTTTTTAACAACACTCCTTAAACATCTGGGAACTAAAGAGACCTGAAGTTTCAGGAGAGGAATGTTGTCCCGTTTTTGCCTGAGGATATGCTGCTCCAAAACCTGGATATGCTGTATCTTTCAGCATTGATGGTGCCTTTCCAGATTTGAAAGCTGCATGATGCACCCACATACCATCAGAGATGTAGGCTTTTGAAATCAAACCAGAACGTTCCTCTCCTCTTTAGTTCGGAAGACGTGGCACCCATGGTTGTCAAAAAGAATGTCAAATTTAAGTTTGACCACAGAACAGTTTTCCACTTTGCAACAGACCATTTTAAATGGCCCAGCTTTGGCCCAGGGAAGACGGGCGGCATTTCTGGATCATGTTCAGGTAGAGCTGCTTTTTTGCACGATAGTGCTTTACCTTGCATTTTTGGATGGCACAGCAAACTTTGTTCACAGTGATTTTTGGAAGTATTCCTGAGCTCATGCAGTGATGTCCATCACATAATCATGCCGGTTTTTAATGCAGTGCCGTCTGAGGGTCCAAAGATCACAGGCATCCAATATTGCGCTTCGGCCTTTTCCCTTGCACACAGAGATTTCTCCAGATTCTCTGAATCGTTTGATGGCATTATGTACTGTAAATGATGATATATTTAGAGTGTTTGCAATTTTACATTGAGGACCATTATTCTGAAATTGTTTGTTTGACAATTTCTAGACACAGCTTTTCACAGATTGGTGAACCTCTGCCCATCCTTACTTCTGAGACACTCTGAATTTCTAAGTTGCTTTTTTTATACCCAATCATGTTACTGGCCTGTTGCCAATTAACCTAATTAGTTGCAAAATGTTCTTCCAGCTCTTCCTTGTTAGTACCACTTACTTTGACAGCTTTTTGTTGCCCTGTCCCAACCTTTTTGAGACGTGTTGCTGGCATCAATTTTAGAATGACCTTATTTTTTTCTTCAAATGGTACATTTTCTCACTTTAGACATTTGATATGTTTTCTATTTTCTATTGTGAATAAATGTGCGTTTATGAGATTTTTCAAATCAATGCATTATGTTTTATGTAGATTTTACACAGCATCCCCACTTTTTTGGAATTGGGTTTGTACATCTCAGTGTTTCTGATCTCCTGCAACTTCTTTGCTTCTACTCCCTACCTGCTCCCCTACCTACTCCCCTACCTCCATACACTTCAGTGATGATTGCATTGCATATCTTTGGGAGGTATATGAGGACCTTGCATGAATAGAAAGTCTTGGAAACTCCAGCCAGTTGGAGAACAATAATTACCCCATTAGTGTATGAAATAAAACATAACCAATGCATTTTGGGGGATTAGGACTTCCTCTCTGGGCTTTGGTACTGTCAGCCCTGGTTCACACAGGGGCGGCACGACTTGCAGGTCGCCTCACCGAGGCGACCTGCACACGACTTCTACGGCGACTTGCAAAACGACTTCTGTATAGAAGTCTGTGCAAGTCGCCTCAAGTCGCCCCCCAAGTAGTACAGGAACCTTTTTCTAAGTCGGAGCGACTTGCGTTGCTCCTATTAGAACGGTTCCATTGTACAGAACGGGAGGCGACTTGTCAGGCGGCTAGGTCGCCTGACAAGTCGCCCCTGTGTGAACCGGCACTTAGATACAGTTGTGCTCATATGTTTACATAACCTGGCAGAATTTATGATTTCTTGGCCATTTTTCAGAGAATATGAATGATAACACAAAAACTTTTCTTTCACTCATGGTTAGTGTTTGGCTGAAGCCAGTTATTATCAATCAACTGTGTTTACTCTTTTTAATTCATAATGAAAACAGAAACTATCCAAATGACCCTGATCAAGAGTTTACATACCCGGGTGATTTTGGCCTGATATAAAACATGCGCACAAGTTGACACCTGTGATCTGTTTGCTTGTAAATAGTGTGTGTGTATAAAAGGTCAGTGAGTTTCTGGACTCCTGACAGACCCTTGCCGCTTTCATCCAGTACTGCACTGATGTTTCTGGATTCTGAGTCATGAGGAAAGCAAAAGAATTGTTAAAGGATCTGCGGGAAAAGGTAGTTGAACTGTATAAAACAGGAAAGGGATATAAAAAGATATCCAAGGAATTGAGAATGCCAATCAGCAGTGTTCAAACTCTAATCAAAAAGTGGAAAATGAGGGGTTCTGTTGAAACCAAACCACGGTCTGGTAGACCAACTAAAATTTCAGCCACAACTGCCAGGAAAATTGTTTGGGATGCAAAAAAAACCCCACAAATAACTTTAGGTGAAATACAGGACTTTCTGAAAACATGTGGTGTGGCTGTTTCAAGATGCACAGTAAATAGGCACTTGAAGAAAGATGGGCTGCATGGTCGAGTCGCCAGAAGAAGGCCATTACTACGCAAATGTCACAAAGTATTCCGCTTACAATATGCCAAACAGCACAGAGACAAGCCTCAAACCTTCTGGGTCATTTGGATTGATGAGACCAAAATTGAGCTTTTTGGCCACAACCATAAACACTACATTTGGAGAGGAGTCAACAAGGCCTATGATGAAAGGTACACCATTCCTACTCTAAAACACGAAGGTGGATCGCTGATATTTTGGGGATGTGTGAGCTACAAAGGCACAGGAAATTTGGTCAAAATTGATGGCAAGAGTGCAGTAAGTTATCAAAAAATACTGGAGGAACATTTGCATTAATCAGCCAGGAAGCTGCGCATGGGACGTACTTGGACATTCCAACATGACAATGATCCAAAACACAAGGCCAAGTCGATCTGTCATTGGCTACAGCAGAATAAAGTGAAGGTTCTGGAGTGACCATCTCAGTCTCCTGACCTCAATATCATTGAGCCACTATGGGGAGATCTCAAACATGCAGTTCATGCAAGACAGCCCAAGGATTTACAGGAACTGGAGGGTTTTTGCCAAGAGGAATAGGCAGCTTTACCATCTGAGAAGATAAAGAGCCTCATCCACAAATACCACAAACGACTTCAAGCTGTTATTGATGTTAAAGGGGGCAATACACGGTATTAATAACTGGGGCATGTAAACTTTTGATCAGGGTCATTTGGGTAGTTTCTGTTATCATTATAATTTAAAAAAGTAAACACTATTGATTGATAATAAATGGCTTCAGCCGAACACTAACCATGAATGAAGGAAAAGTTTTTGTTGGTCATGAGCAATGCAGTCTGTAATCTAAAATGGTAATCATGTCTTCAGGCACAATAGACTTCCTGAAATGCGGTTATCATATTAGGACACAGACTGCAGTGTCCCCATCCAACAGATCTAACACTACCAAATCCCTGTTGAATGGGAAGTCACATTTCTCCAAAATGCTTTGGCTCTGTTGTACTTTGAACACTAATAACATGATTATTATTTTCCAACCAGCTGAAGTGTCCAAGATTTTCTATTCATACACAATGCTCCTCACCTACTGATAAGGAAAAAATGAAACTTGACGCACATCACACAAAACCCCTGTAGGGGACCTACCAGAGCCTGTAGATGTGGACCTACCAGAGCCCTGAGCGGCACTCTTAGTTTTTGTATTGCTCCCGACCTACCTCCACAATCTTACCATGCTTGAAGGGATCCACTCAAATGACGCTCAATAAGTCGAGCCACCACAGACCTACCCATCACCGACAAAGTCTAGCACTACCTCACATGTACACTACAAAACAGGTGACTCTGTTTGCATAATGTATGTTGAAACGGCCACTTGTAGTCTTCGATGGAAGCCCTTGTGGCAGCTCAGAGCACAGTTGAGAGACTGTGACACAATGGTGTCACCTTATAAGTGCCTGAACAAAAACCTTCATGGCAAGATCACCAAGAATTATTATATTAAAAGTGTCTGGTTTAAAAAATTTTGAAACTTGCTTTTGAAATATTAATAATATGTTAAGCTTTTATTCGATTTTGGGAATTGGGTTTACATCGACTTGAATTTTTCTACCTGCTGTTGACTGTTAGAACACTAGAAATCCATGCCTTTTGGCAAAAATACTGTCTGTTATTCTCAAACCCTATAAGGACTAGTTTGGAAGTGAATAGAGTATATTCCCAAAGAGTTCCTGTTTAACATTTGTCATTATACCTTGATGTTACAACTCCATACATCTGGAGTTTCACCTCCACTAATCACCATTCACCAGGGAATGATTCTCCATACTTCTTCCCATGCAGGGGAGACTTGTGTGAAGTTATTAGTTCACTTTTTTTTTTACATTTATCTTTCTATTCATTATCAATACCTGTTGTTGCCTGAAAGAATGATTTTCAGACTGACACTACTGCATTCTCTTGAGAATCTTTGTTTTGCAAGTTTGAGAATGTCACCTCGATTGACAGGGACAAGTGACACAAGCAAATGGAGACAGAAACTGATCTTTTGGATGTAGACGATGTCTTCTGCTCATCGGGGGTCCAGCAGTTCCCTGAGCAGCTTTGGAGCCAAGTCTCTGGGAGATTATAGGATTTATGCAGCGGAAAACCTGTTTATTATTTGCATAATCAATTCTTGGAGGGGAAGGTTGTGATTGTGTCACATAGTTCACATCGTTGTCATCGATGATTAATTGTCACTAAAAAGGTGCTAAAAAGTTCAGTGCTTGAAATCGTGTTAAAGTCTTATGTAAAGTTTCTATTTTTTATGTTGAACAGAGTGAGAAATTGTAAAAAATATCTGACAGGTTTTATCAATGTCTGTATCTCACCTGGGGAGACTCACCCTCTCTATTTGTCCAGGTGACCATTGTCTCCAGTACAGGAAGTTAAGGGGAAATCGATATTTTAAAGTTGTTAAAGGAACAAGAGGTGGGGGGAAATCTTCTAATGTTCGGTGAGCACTGTCTATTGCCAAGACACACCAAAATATGGGTCGTTAAATGTGCAGGAATAACACTTACCTGCTTTATATGTGTTGGTACATGATTGTGTCGTCTTCAAGCACCTCAGTTCAGGAAAGAGATGGTGACCCAGGATGACGTCTGAACAAAGATGGCTCTGTATAAGAGAGAAAAGCAGGTGAAGTCATTATCAGGGGGAGTACTGTGATCTCTATGAGAGGTAATAAACACCTGAAATTGTTACACTCACACATTACTTACTTATGTCCTGCAGTTTTGGTGTTCTTTCTGAAAGTACACAAGAAGTCCTGCATGTAGGAGTTTGTGTGCGCTTTAAGAAAGGGCAGCAAAACTGCAGGACATAATGGAAGTCTATGGCAAAGCACAGCTAACCCACACCAAAACTGCGGATACACTGTGCTGCAACCTGCGGGGCGGGAAAACAGCACTGCGTCAATATGAAAGTGCCCTTAAACTCACAAAATGGGTGTATTCAGTAAGTGATGCAATTAAAAACACGAAGTGAGATTGACATTTGTCTTCCCCGCCATGGTCCAATTTTAAGTTTTATGGGTGAAGGGTAGGAAGCGGGATATCGGAAAAGTGTAGAAATGTAAGGGTAGTTATCCCTGCTATGTTAGGAGGGAGAAAGAGGGAAAACAAATTCCTGGGGAAGTGTGTAAGAGCCACCACCCTCCAATGGAAGCCCAACATACCGAGTATTTCTAATCTATGAAACCTTGAGATTAGAAGTTAGAGAGACTTTACAATAACCATATATTTTAACACATAAATGTGCTTGAAGATTGTTTCTGTACTCTGCCCCAAGAAAAGCCTTGCAAGCAAAAAAGGTTGTGTGGCTGGCAGGGGCTTAATAGAGTACCACATGAACCACACAGATATACATAAAATGAATGCTAAAAACATGTCCATCGGGCCATCTGATTTGATCCATATTGCATCGCTAAAAACATATCTAGAACAATAGTGTGCATAACCCTTATCATGGGTTGTATTTGCCCCCAACCCAAGAGGTCATTTTGAAGCTGTTACCAACCCAGAATCAATTGAGCCCAAATCCCGACACGTTTTGAGACCTGCTCTTTCTACAGGGGCTACTTCTTGGACATTTTAGAAGAACAAAACAAAATAAGCAAAGTGATATCAAGACTTCACATTTGCTCAAAGTCAATGTAAAAATTACTACATTACATTGCCTACATTACACCACCCATATATACAGTATCTCACAAAAGTGAGTACACCCCTCGCATTTTTGTAAATGTTTTATTACCGGTATATCTTTTCATGTGACAACATGTGACTTCTATGGCGACTTGCAAAACGACTTCTGTATAGAAGTCTATGCAAGTCGCCTCAAGTCGCCCCCAAAGTAGTACAGGAACCTTTTTCTAAGTCAGAGCGACTTGCGTTGCTCCTATTAGAACGGTTCCATTGTACAGAACGGGAGGCGACTTGTCAGGCGGCTAGGTCACTGAAGAAATGACACTTTGCTACAATGTAAAGTAGTGAGTGTACAGCTTGTATAACAGTGTAAATTTGCTGTCCCCTCAAAATAACTCAACACACAACCATTAATGTCCAAACCGCTGGCAACAAAAGTGAGTACACCCCTAATAACCAGGGAGACCAAATTTTTAAAATGCTTTTCGGATTGCTCCTTTAAGCAGGCTGTCAGTTGTTCCATCAGCTGAATATCTGCAATTCTGTCATGCCATATTGCTCCATGCTAGGCAGATCTGCTTTTTTTCCATAACAGCGGGAATAAAAGCCTTGACATTGTTTAGGAGGTGTTTAAGAAGTGAAGTCTTATAGCGCTTGAAAGATATTTGCATAGCAGGTAGGTGGCAGATTTATCAAGAGACCACTCGGACTGGTGGCATTTTTAATACACCAACACACTAGTGCTACGTACACACGGTCGGATTTTCCGATGATAAATGTTGGATGTGAGCTTGCTGGTCGGAAAGTCCGACCATGTGTAGGCTCCATCGAACATTTGCTGTCGGAATTTCCACCAACAAATGTTTGATAGCAGGTTCTCAAATTTTCAGCCAACAAAACTTGTTGTCGGAGAGTCCGATCGTGTGTACACAAGTCTGTCGCACAAAGGTTCACGCATGCTCAGAATCAAGCAGAAGGAGCCACACTGGCTATTAAACTTTTTTTTATCTCGGCTCGTCGTACGTGTTGTACGTCACCGCGTTCTTGATGTTCGGAATTTTTGGCCAACATTTGTGTGAACGTGTGTATGCAAGACAAGTTTGAGCCAACAACCTTCGAACAAAAATCTACGGTTTTGTTGTCGGAAAATCCGATCTTGTGTACGCGGCATAAGACAACACACAAGTTGCAATGCATGGCAAAACACCATAGTGCATTGTTTAAATTTTGTGATGTGCAGTTTTTTAGTGCATCAGAAGGCAATTGATTTCAATAGGCTTCTTTAATGCAATGAACATAAACATGTAACATGATGTTCGTTATGCACGTACATTAACACAACGCGCCGCAGTGTAAATGGGACCTTAATGCACGAAAACACATTGGGCTAAGACATTGCATAGTCTTAATTCAGCCAGGAACATTTCAGGCTTCTAAAAACTAGAGCTTCTTACTTCACCCTGTTGCTGGCCAGTGCAGGAAGGATGGGGCTCCTAAGATCATAGGCCCCCTTTCCTGTCTTAGCACACCTCAGCTGGAATAAGGTACTTCATACTATTATGTGCCGCCACTAAGAAGCTCTGGTGTTGCTCAAAAGCCGATTCTGCTGAAGGTGTGAAGTTTAGAACCTTGTGAACTCGTAGCCTCACTGTCGCTCCTGGATACTCTTTCTTCTTCCTGTTTTTTAATGTTGATCTGGAGTCTGAAGTCATCACGCTGAAAGTGCGCCATGCTATGAATAATGAATTGCTCAGGAAAACACACAGCTCTTAGAACTGTTTACTTAAGAAGCTGTTTTCCCTGCATCTCAAGCACAACGCTTGGATGTCCCTGAGGATGGTAGAATAGCAAACGAGTGAGAGCAAGAGGGAGAGATACATGCTGAGATTGTGTGGACAACACGTATGAGGCATTAGCTTTGTATTAATATATTGATCTGGCCGTTGCTTGTGCTGCGGCATCAGCCTTTTCACTCCACTTATACAGAGCCGTGTGTTGGTGGTGACAACACCCTGAGAGCCACCACTTTGTTCAGGCAATTTAGGAGCTTAGAAATATGGAGAAGGGGAACAACACATAGATCTTACTTTGCATCTGTCAGCTTTCCAGCTGTTCTTGAACTACTGGTCCCAGCATGACTTGGTAGCCAAGCAGATCAATCTACCAGCATGCTCCTGGATTGTTGGAAGAACCTAGCACATCCAACACAAACATAGGGAAGAATGTACACACTCCATGCAGACAGCACCCATGGAGTAAAATTAACCCAGAATCCATCAGGTAGTTTGGAGATTTTTTTTGTTACTTCTATACTTGCCTTACTTTATCTCTTGCCTTGACTTTTACACACATTAAAGTGCCTACCACATTTTTTATGTTACATAGTAGGTGGGGTCGAAAAAAGACTCAAGTCCATCAGGTCCATCCTATTTTTGTTGCTTCTGTGATACTTCAGTGATGCTTCTGTAAATGTGTGTTGATTTTCTATTTGTTTCAAAGGAGCCCAGTAATACCCCGGCCCAGTAGTGCTTCCACTTAGCAGTTCCCCTAGCTCATTAGTACCCCTGTTCAGCAGATCCCCAGCTTATTGATACCCTTGTTCAGCAAATTCTCAGCTTATTAGTACCCTCGTTCAGCAGATTCTCTGCTCAGTAGTACCTTCAAGCTCTGCTGATGCCCCACTCAGTAGGACACCCAGCTTTGCTGATCCTCTGCCCAGTAGTAACCCCCAGCTCTGCTGATCACCCGCTCAGTAGTAACCCCCAGCTCTGCCAATCCCCAGCTCAGTAGTAACCCCCACCTCTGCTGATCACCCGCTCAGTAGTAACCCCCAGCTCTGCTGATCACCCGCTATCAGGGAATTTAGTAGACCAGACTGTGTGGACTGCACAGAAGAAACCAGAAACACATGTGAGTGAAAAATAAGGGTGTTTATTATTAAATGGGTGACAAATAAGTGAAATATATACAGTGCAAACCAACCACAGACCCACAAACAAATGGTATATACAAATGGATGGGAAATACCGTAATCGTAACAAAAGCTGGGCCGAGGTCATACACAAGGAGGTCAGTCAGATGGGAAAGGACGGGGAACCAACAGGACAGGGAGAGGATAGATGGATAGGCTGCAGGGCAGGGATCCAGGGAAACCAGGAAACCAGAGGGACAAGAACAGGATTAGCTCAGGATAGGGATCGGATCAGGTCAGGACAGATGCAGGCTCAAGAACAAGATACAGGCAGCAAGATCATGGCACAGGGAGAGAGAGATACCAAGGCAAGCATGTGAGGGCTTGCTGGGTATTTATAAGGCTGCAGTAATTGACCTCATGTTACACCTGAGCGCAGAGGGTACTGTCTGCTCCACACTGCCGGAGTACACCCGCTGGTGGACACCGGTACTATGGCCCAAGGATGGAACAGTGCCACAAGCAGGTGAGTCCTCTTACTACAGGTCCTAGGTGTTGGAAGACACCCGCTGGTGGACACTGGTACTGCGATCCAAGAGACCGATAGCGCCACCAACGGGTAAACCTTCTCATGACACCCGCTCAGTAGTAACCCCCAGCTTTGCTGATTACCAGCTCAGTAGTAACCCCCAGCTCTGCAGATCCCCCCCCCCCATTTAGTAGTAACCCCCAGCTCTGGTTATCCTCTGATTCCTTCTCTCTCGTCTCCACTCATTTCCCGCAATATTGCTCCCACACTGCACGTCACCTGTGACATCTGCCAGTTTCTCCTGCTCTGGTCCCCCAGCTCTGCTGATCCTCTGCTGCTCAGTCCTCTCTCTCTGGTTCCCGATCACCTTCTGTGATAGCGTTTCACACCACGTATGCCATCTGCTAGTTGCTCCAGTCCGGACCCCGCTCGTTTTCCTGCTGCTTCACGCTGCACACCAGATGTGACGTCTGCAACAGACACTTTTAGAATATGTACACATGAACCAGAAGTGACTGCTGATCACATCGTTCTGGTTCACTTGTTGGTTTCCCAGTTCATCCTGAGATATCTTATACCTACAATACCTCCAAAACAAAGAGAAGCTAACTCTGAATAGAAGCTTCTCAAAAGCTGTAGGTGCTGTAACTAAGCATTGACTTCTGTGGAGGCTTTGGAGATGCTTTGAAGCTCCAAGAAAACGACGTGTGGTATAATTTTTGAAACGAAGAGAAGCAAAGCACACACAACGTGTCAACAGGACTGTAAGGTAGCCATTTTTTTTTTTTTAAAAAGCGTGTCCAATGCCACATTTTGAAGCAAGTATAAACGAGCCCTAAGGGAGATTTGCCCTCTCCTTCTACCCCATTGTGGCACACAAAAAGTAAGGAAATCACTTTAATGGATACATGAAGTATATAAATGAAAATTTCAAAATGTTACGCCACCAGTTAGTGTTAACACTTGGACTTTTGTTTTTTTTCTAATAGGCTATACAGTATCTCACAAAAGTGAGTACACCCCTCACATTTTTGTAAATATTTTATTCTATCTTTTCATGTGACAACACTGAAGAAATGACACTTTGCTACAATGTAAAGTAGTGAGTGTACAGCTTGTATCAGAGCAAGTTCACATTGACGCAGCACGACTTGCAGCGCGACTGCCTCAGGTGACCTGCACATGGCAGCAGCGGTGACTTGCAAAACGACTTCTATATAGAAGTCAATGCAAGTCGCCTCAAGTCGCCCCCAAAGTAGTACAGGAACCTTTTTCTAAGTCGGAGCGACTTGAGTCGCTCCTATTAGAACGGTTCCATTGTACAGAACGGAACGCGACTTGTCAAGTGGCTAAGTCGCCTGACAAGTCGTCCCAGTATGAACCGGCTCTAATGCCCCGTACACACGGTCGGACTTTGTTCGGACATTCCGACAACAAAATCCTAGGATTTTTTCCGACAGATGTTGGCTCAAACTTGTCTTGCATACACACGGTCACACAAAGTTGTCGGAAAATCCGATCGTTCTGAACGCGGTGACGTAAAACACGTACGTCGGGACTATAAACGGGGCAGTGGCCAATAGCTTTCATCTCTTTATGTATTCTGAGCATGCGGGGCACTTTGTCCGTCGGCTTTGTGTACACACGATCGGAATTTCCAACAACGGATTTTGTTGTCGGAAATTTTTATCTCCTGCTCTCCAACTTTGTGTGTCGGAAAATCCGATGGAAAATGTCCGATGGAGCCCACACACGGTCGGAATTTCCAACAACACGCTCCGATCTGACATTTTCCATCGGAAAATCCGACCGTGTGTACGGGGCATAACAGTGTAAATTTGCTGTCCCTTCAAAATAACTCAACACACAGCCATTTGTCTAAACCGCTGGCAACAAAAGTGAGTACACCCCTAAGTGAAAACATCCAAATTGGGCCCAATTACCCATTTTCCGTCCCCAATGTCATGTGACTCGTTAGTGTTACAAGGTCTCAGGTGTGAATAGATCTACATATCTATATCTATCTATCTATCTATCTATCTATCTATCTATCTATCTATCTATCTATCTATCTATCTATCTATCTATCTATCTATCTATCTATCTATCTAGCTACACTATTGTGCAAAAGTTTTAGGTAGGTGTGAAAAATTAGGAATGCTTTCAGTGTTTATTTTTTATCAATTTGCAAAATGGAAAGTAAATGAACAGAAGAGAAGTCCTAATCAAATCAATATTTGGTGTGACCACCCTTTGCCTTCAAACCAGCATCAGTTTTTTAAGGAACCCCCGCAGGTAGGTTGTTCCAAACATCTTGGGGAACTAACTACAGATCTGTGGATGTAGGCTACCTTAAATCCTTCTGTCTCTTCATGTAATGCCAGACAGACTCCATGTTGTTGACATCAGGGCTCTGTGGGGGCCAACCCATCACTTCCAGGACACCTTGTTCTTCCTTCCACTGAAGATAGTTCCTAATGACATTGGCTGGATGTTTAGGGTCGTTGTCCTGCTGCAACGAAGATTAGCTCCTGAGCTCAGCTTGCTAATAAAGTGATATTTGTGAAGCATGAAGGCAAATTTTAATTTGTCAAAAACAAAGCATGAATGAGCACAAGGGTGTCTTACTGTCTTGTGCTCATCGGCGATGCGAGCTGCGTCACGTGACCCAGGCCTCGCTGTCATAGGAGACCGCTCAGCCAGCCTGTCACCATGCAGCGGGCCTAGTGGAACACAGAGCCCTGTTCTGTCATCGATTTTTCTCTTGCGCAGCCGGATGTCAGAGTCAGACAGTTTTTTCCATATTGTGGAGATTTCAAGAGACAGAAAAAAAAAGGGAGGGCTAAGGCTCATTTAAATTCCACGCACATCTTCGGTCTGTGTAACCAGCTTGTTATTATTGTACTCTGTAGGATTGTTCAGCGTGGATTAATTTCACCAGCTAAACTCGGAGGGAATGCATTTGGCGGAAAAGATTGAACTTTGGCGGGTCCGTATCCTCTTCATTAATAAAACAAGAAACAAAAAAAAAAAGAAAGTCTATGATTGCCAAATGAGGCGGTCAGTGTGACCCTTTAAGAGGACCATGTGTTTTATCTGGGGGCAGAGGGGGGACAGCTTGCGGAAACTTCTATATTTGTATTCCACAGATAAGATCTGATTAGGTAACAATGCATGATGGTGCTCTTAAAAGTCTTTTTTTTTTTTTTTTTTTTTTTTTTTTTAGGGCCTATTGTTTCTGACACATTTTCTAACTTAAAGCATATGTCATGGCAAAAAAAAAATCTATGCAGCGCATTTCTGCAACACATGCATATTTTCCCATGTTTTAACCTTTTACACATTCTGCAAGTACGGACAAATAACTGTTGGTGTGCCAGAGATATAGTTTGCCCCTACCTTCCCGGTTAAGGTGATAATAAAGTGTCTTTTGAGTTCTGAAATACTAAGCAGTGGTGTCAGCCCTGCCTATTCAATTTCTGATGGATTACAAAAGAAATAGCCTTCTTCACACTCTACCTCCCCCAGCCTCACTGTCTTCTCTATAAGCCCTTTAGGAGTTTAATAGCTTGCATGATTTCTGGCAGGATTAATAGTTTTTTGTTTGTTTGTTTTTTTTGCAACAAATAAACATAAAACACGTTTCATAGTGTATATATATATATAGATATATCTATATATAGATATATATATCTATATATATAGATATATATATAGATATATATATCTATATATATAGATATATATATTTAACCGCTTGCCGACCAGCCGCCACAGTTGTACTGCGGCAACATGCCTCGGCTGAGCGAATCTTACGTCGCCTCCTAATTTGGCCACTAGGGGCACGCTCGCCCCCTCCTGCTTGCCCACGGAGCCGATGCGAGTGCCCAGCGGGCGCCGTCACCGCTGGGCTCCCGCTATCGCTCGGGGGCACATGGAGAGCCGGGATCTGTGTGTGTAAACACACAGTTTTCATTTCTCTGAGGGGAGAACAGACAGATCGTCTGTTCATACAGAGTATGAACAGCGATCTGTCATCTCCCCTGCACAGTCCCCTCCCCCCTTCAGTTAGAACACGTACTAGGGAACACATTAACCCCTTCGTTGCCAGTGACATTTTTACATTAATCAATGCATTTTTATAGCACTGATCGCTGTATTAATGCCAATGGTCCCAAAAATGTGTCAAAATTGTCTGAAGTGTCGCAGTCCTGCTAAAAATTGCAGATCGCCACCATTACTAGTAAAGAAAAAAAAAAAAAATAATAATAAAAATGCCATAAAACTATCCCCTATTTTGTAGACGCTATAACTTTTGCGCAAACCAATCAATATATGCTTATTGCGCTTTTTTACCAAAAATATGTAAAGAATACATATCAGCCTATCTGATGAAGAAATTAAATTTTTTTAATTTTGGGGTATTTATTATAGCAAAAAGTCAAAAATATTGTGTGTTTTTTTCAAAATTGTCGCTCTTCTTTGGTTTATACCGCAAAAAATTTAAAACCGCAGAGGTGATCAAATACCACCAAAAGAAAGCTCTATTTGTGGGAGGACATCAAGTTTGTTTGGGTACAACGTCGCACGACTGTGCAATTGTCAGTTAAAGCGATGCAGTGCCGTATCGCAAGAAATGGCCTGGTTAGGAAGGGGATAAATCCTTCCGGGGCTGAAGTGGTTAAAACAGCAATAGTAAGCACAATGGGAAGCCATACATTAAAAAAAAACTATAATAGTATATTTAACTGCAGGGTTTTTCCACCCCCCCCCCAACTTTACATGTGAACGAGCCCTAAGGGTGCCACAGCCAAATGCAACTAAGGGCTCCCAAGTGCAGCAGGCACTGCTTCTCCTTTGAAAAGTGATTCGAGTCTATTTGACATGTGGGGAAGAGGCAATATGTTACCTCCTCGCCACCTCATTTAAACCCATGTATCCCGTGCAATACATGCGATTGCAACACGATAGTACGGCAATTAGACGTTTAACCGCTTCAGCCCCGGAAGATTCCTGACCAGAGCACTTTTTGCGATTCGGCACTGCGTCACTTTAATTGACAATTTAAGCGATGTTGCAACCAAACAAAATTGACGTCTTTTTTCTCCCTACAAATAGAGCTTTCTTTTGGTGGTATTTGATCACCTCTGCGATTTTTATTTTTTGCGCTATAAACAAAAAAAGAGCGATTTTGAAAAAAAAGCAATATTTTTTTACATTTTGCTATAATAAATATCCCCAAAAAATATATAAAAAGTCAAATTTTTTCCTCAGTTTAGGCCGATATGTATTCTTCTACATATTTTTGGTAAAAAAAAATCAGCGTATAAGCGTATATTGATTGGTTTGCACAAACGTTATATTGTTTACAAAATAGGGGATAGATTTATGGCATTTTTATTATTGATTTTTTTTTTTTATTAGTAATGGCAGTGATCTGTGATTTTTTTTTATCGTGACTGCGTCATTATGGCAGACACATGGGACGCTTTTGACACTATTTTGGGACCATTGTCATTTATACAGCGATCAGTGCTATGAAAATGCACTGATTACTGTAAAAATTACACTGGCAGGGAAGGGGTTAAACACTAGGGGGCGATCAAGGGGTTAAGCGTGTTCTAGGGAGTGATTCTAACTGTGGGGGGGATGGGCTTCCACTCACATGACAGCGATCGCTGCTCCCGATGGCAGGGAGCAGTGATCTCTGTCATGTCACACTAGGCAGAACGGGGAAATGCCCCGTTCTGCGGCTCCGGGAGACCGGCGGACATCGAATCCACCGGTCCCGCGGGCGCGGTTACTCTGTACGTGGTGCTCGCTAGCCCCGCCAATTAAGGGGGACATAGAGGTACGCCATTTGCCCACCGCTGCCATTGTGCCGACGTATAACAGCGTGCGGCGGTTGGCAAGTGGTTAAATTAGATCTGAGAGGGCAACACTGTGCCTGGTGATCTTTGACTTCCCCCCATGTTGTTCAGGTAGATCTCCATCTCTTTAAGGGGGCCTACCCCTAATTAAGGACCCTTTCACATGGGCTGTCTGATCAGGTCCACCTGTCAGTTTTTCAGGTGGACCTGATCGGACCCTCCAGTCTCACCTGAATCTGCTACAAGGACCCCCGTGTGAAAGGGGGCCTTAGACAACATTTGCTGATCCTGGAGTGCAGCTTTAATTAGCTCTGGTGGGCCTCATTTTTTGGGAAGCGTCTGAAAAAGCTTCCTTGTTTCCCGCAGAAACGAGTCAGTCTTTAACATTCCAAGGTAAAGAAGATAAATGACAGGTAGAATCGAATTGATTGCTATATGCAGCACAGACAGTTCTTTGATGGCTGCAGCAAGTTATTTATTAGTTGATGGTAATTGTATTCTGAGTAATGAGTCTAATTCGGTCCCAGCAATCCGTAGTGGAGGTTCTGGTTGGTGCCTTTGTTGGGAGTGACTGTAAATCTATTATACGATGTCTGGGATGGACTGGGAGGAAGACAGAATAGGCTTGTCAGATTTTAGGGCCGGTTGGGAAAGACAGACAACGACGCAGTGTCTTTGTCTGTGATCGGTGTCTACAGAATAGTACATCAGTCTCCGGGGTACAAGTCATCATCCGTAATGGCATGGGGGCAGCACATGTCAATAACCTGTCAGCTTTTACTGACTGATAAGCAATGGCTCAATCGCCTTTTACAGTAGAGATTTGTAGCCAGACTGGCGGGTTTTGCATCATTTAAATCCCATAAGCATCCTGTCATGTGATGTGCATAGGACAACGCAGTCTGCACCCATCAGATGCCCCTATGGAAGAACTGCAAGTTGCAGCATAGAGTTTAAAATGAACCTGTAGGAAACACAATTCCCATAAACGAAATGCCGATCGGAGCTTGTAGCAGGCTGTCAGCAATTTGCATCATATTTTATTCCACCATCAGCCCCCTGCACAGTGTCGGTGCCTATGCCCGGCTTCCTATAGGTAGGCCGTCACTTGGCATTGCTTTGGCCTGCTCACAGGCTGCTCGGCGCCGTGGTGTAGAGACATTGCGTGCAAAATCAGCTATGGACTGACAGATTATGCTGTCACCTATCTGCTACAGCTTTTTGTTTATTTGATTTACCTGTATAGTACATACATTTATCAAGTGACACTTAGATTTTCATTGTGTCAGGAGAGCAATCAGCCAATGCATGGAAGTCTGTGAAGCACCATTTACCTTGCATTACCTTGTGTGGAGGTAGTGCAAGGCATAAATGTAAATGGCCCCCCTCAAGGCATGCTAAAGTGATGTCTCAGGCAGTGTTATCGTATGTGGTTTTAGCATGCCTTAAAGGGGTGGTAAACCTTTGTGTTTTTTTCACCTTAAAGCGGGGGTCCACCTATCTATCGTTTTTTGTTTTTTTTTTAGTTCAATTACAAACTTTTCTTGTCAGCATTACATACTCACATATTGTGTGTAATATGTCCGCCTGTGTCAGATTTCGTTGTAAAGAATAACTTATATTATTCACTGCAGGCGGTTTCCATCTTCATTGTGGGCATTTGAAGCCCACAAGCATTTATTTCCTGGATGCGGTGAATGCTGTGCTCCCAGCATTCACCGCTCGTTCCCGCACATGCTCAGTGGCATCCTGGGAAGCCTGAGACTAGCTCCCAGGAAACACGCCTACTCCCATGGGAGGAGAACCAGGAAGTGCAAAGAAGAATAGAAAAATAAAAGGTAATTGCAGCGATTTAAAATTTTTTGCATGTCAGCATCTAGGCAAGGAAGAGAATACATACAGATATTGTTTAAAATTTGGGTGGAACCCCGCTTTAAGGCATCGTATGCCTTAAGGTGAAAAAACACCTGGCAATGCCCGGCCCCGAGCCCCCCATGTTTTACTTACTTGAACCCTGGAACTTGACCCACGGGGACGCACTGTCTCTGGGAATCCATTTCCCCAGCCCTGAGGAGCCTACATTGGCTAATCATAAAGGATCGGATCACATTCAAGACCCTCTGCCTCTCCCACAAATGCCTACATGGAAACGTACCTCAATCCTTATGCAAGAAAATAAAACGCTACATACCTAATCGCAGTCTTCGATCAACCTACCAAAACCTCCTCCACGTTCCCAAATCCCGCTACAAATCGAAGGGAAAACAAAGATTCGCAGTCCAAGGACGGCTATGGATCACTCTACCGACCAACATCCGTATGGAAGAAAACCATCAGGCCTTCAGGAAAAAACTTAAGACCTACCTCTTCTAACAAGAGGACCCACAGGATGGACCAAGTGCCTTGAGGCGATTCAGTTTGCATTTGCAGCGCTATACAAGTCATTCATTCATTCATTCTCTCTGCCAGGGGTTCTCGGCTCTTGATTGGATAGATTGATAGCAACGCAGCTATTGGCTCCCGCTGCTGTCAATCAAATCCAATGATGCAGGCGCTGGGGGCGGGGCATCGTCCTGCATTCGGCCTCTATAGACGCTAAATGCTGGACTCGGGAGCGCGCCCGCAAGGTAATTCCCCTGGGAGAGCGCTTCTCCTAGGGGGTTACCTGATGTGGGGAGAAGCCGCCAAGGGACCCCAGAAGAGCAGGTTTGGGGCCATAACAAGCTGCACAGTGGAGGTAAGTATGATATGTTTGTTGTTTTAAAAAAAAAAAAAAAAACCCCTTACAATCACTTTAAGTATTATTTAGCACACCTTAAAGAGGAACTGGAGTCTGCTCACATCATTTGTAATAAAAACACCTTTGCCATTCTGAAGCTTCCCTCCAACCACTTTGCATATTATTTTATATATACTGTGATTCTGTATATATACTTTGATTGCCAAATATACTGCAGAAATCTCCCTCCGCTGAGTCTGGCTGCAGCCATTTTAACTGTGGGCAGCTGAAGCTTCTGCTTTTTCAGTTCCTGGATTTACACAGACACACAGAGGCACACCTCCAGCTCTGCAGCTCTGATTGGCCCACTTATGATTCATCCCCCTTCCCTTCCTGGCAAACTCTCACTAGAGTGAGAGAGCTGTCCATGATGTCATAAGCCTAGGCTAATGACCAGACAAGAAACAGGAAGTGGGCTGTATGAGGTATTTACTGGCAGAAAAAAAAAAATGTTTTACTATCCAAAGTTAAAACAACAAGGACAGAAGATTTAATAGATGGAAAATTAAAAAAAATGACTGAAGGTCCATTTTAAGTGAATATGCAGCTTGATGAGTAAGGGCCTAGTTCCTTTGCATGTCATAGCTGTCAATGTTATGTAGATAAGGTAGATGTTATCCTTGACTTCTTCGTTTCATTTTTTCGTTTTTTTTTTTTCGTTTATCGGATTGTTCGTTATGATCGGCATTCGTTACTTTGGATGATTCGTAACTTCTGATGCATTCGTTTTGTTCCGTTCCATTCGTTTAGATGCGGCATTCGTTACTTTGGATAATTCGTAACTTCATATGCATTGGTATTCGTTCCATTCACTAACAGTTACTTTCACCAAATTTGAAAGGAGATTCCAATAAAAATGTAAATCTAATCTATCCCAAATTAGCTGCTATGGTGCAGAGACCTGAATAGAAGAATTACTGACTTCAGCTATTTTACCTCTAATTGAATAGTTTATAATAATAAATATTAATAATATTAAAACCTATAATAATAGTTAAAGCAGTTGTATACACGCAAAAAAAAAAAAAAAAAACCCCTGCAAGACAAAGGCATAATGAGCTAGTATGCACCGCATATCTTCCAATGGGAATGCTAGTTTAGGCGACCTGGAGCGGACCCCAATGGATTCCCTTAATTTGCAGGGATTTCCTCTCACCTCCTATTTTGGCTATGGGACAGGAATTGAAAGTAAATCTCCCCAATGGGACACAATTGACCAAAAAGAAAACTGACAGGGGTTATAACCCTCCTTTACTCTATCCAAAATGAAAAAAAAAATGTTGCCTTTAGTTTTACTTTAAACTCTAACAACTTGACAGCAGTTGCTGAGCAGCAAGGGAGGACGGCAGTGTGGTGCTCCTTTCTGTATTTCTATGGCTTGAGCTCCTGTTGGGTGCCCATTGAGGGAAGAAATGGGTTAAAACAGGGAAAGTCAACACTTGATTAAATTAGAGGTGAAGTGAAAATTCACTGACTCACCCCCTATTGAGGGGTTCGCTGATCCCGGAGATCCCCCACCCCTCTATAAGGGTGAGTAAGTGAATTTTGCCCATTGAGGGAGGTCTTGCTGTGCGGAAGCTCCCTCACCAGAGCTCTTGAGCTTGTTTGAAGTTTTCCTTCATCTGACTACACATGCAAGTCTAAAAGTCCTCTTAAAGTATGTTGTGCTCAGCGGAGAGACCGGAAGACAGGTCTGCGTCTGCTCCGCTTAGGGAGAGCGGACACAGAAACAGCCCACTCTGCTCTATGGGTAGCCGGATGTAAATGGACTGACTGTCCATTTACACCCAACTGCCCTCCTATCCAATCTGGCCAGACGGAGGGGAACTGATCCCCTTCTGTTTTTATGGGGTTTTCTCACTGGATTGGACCCAGAGGTAGCCAGGTGTAAAGGAACCAGTGGCGGCTGGTGCTCCATTTTTGGGGGGGCGGCAAACAAAACATCTTCCACCCCCCTACAATTCGTCGGCTCGTCCACCCGTCAGCCCCACACTTACCCCATCTTGGTCGTGGGCAGCTTCAGCTCCTTCCTATGTCCCCTCCTCCTCGGTGGCCAATATGGTCACTTCTTCTCTCGGCCAATTGGGTCTTAAGACCCACTTCCTGATTGGCCAGGAGGAGAATCAGGAAGATAATAGCAAATATTAATTCGCGATTGTTACACAACTGGGTGGGCTCAGCACTGCGCCCCAAGCCTACCCTTTTTGATGCCAATTAGAGTCTCAGGCTCTGATCATGTGCTTCAAAAAAAAAAAAAAACATTGGAATCCATGCATCCCGTGCCCTTTATGTAAATTAGGGTTCAGGCACTTGGATTAGGGGGGGCGGCCACCACTGAAAGGTACACAAATCCATTTGCATCCAACTCCCAATAGAGGAGAATGGAGGGTCCAGTTGGGTCCAGCTGAAAAACAGACAGCCGGACCTGATTGGACCTCTTGTGTGAAAGGGGCCTTACAAATCCAATCAGGAGGGGGTACCTGTAAATATGCTTTAGGTCCAGGTGTTCAAGAAACCAGGGTGGGTGCAGACAACAGACAATTGTTTTTATATTAGCGATTCTCTTGTTAACAGGTTGTATTCAGATCTCTAGGGAGCTGTGTCTGCAGAAAGTGTAGAAGAGTTTTTGCTTACACTGGCATTGTTCATTATAACACATTATACTCTTTAATCAGGTTATCTCTTTTGCCATTCCTCATCCTACTGTCACTACGGAGAATCGTCGCTCATGTGAGCTTTTGGAAGTCCCGTCTCTCTCCTTCGCTCACTTTGCTCATGGCCCTGTAATTAGAAAACTTCAAGTCAGTTGCACAGAGGTGATTAGCTTTGCTAAAATTAGATCCACAGAAGACTTGACGTGATACAACTGAGCCACCGACTAATGCAGGTTATCACAATCTCCCCCTCTGATAAATTTTAAGAAAAAAATAACCCTTTGTACATGACAGATTAGCCGCACTTTGATTGTGATTTGGTATCTTTTGGATATCAGGACTAAAATCAAACTCAGTAAAACCTTGAAAATAAGAAAAAGACTTTGTATAAATAATTATCATGTAAAGTTATTACGCTGTCTACAGATCTGATCTGATAATTCCGGTGTAATAAAGGTGGAGCTATGTTCTTTTTTTTAAGTCTCATTGAATAGATTTTCTACCAAAACGCTTGTGTGCTCTGCTGGTCCTTTGTTAAGAATTTAACACTTGCTGAGCTCAGGAGGACCAAAACTGAAAATGTTTTCTTCTCTGCTGAGGATACTGTGAGCTGTCATTCACACACATGGGACACCCATCATTATTTTTATATAGCAAATATCCAGAAATTTTTTTTCTTGGAGTTCAGCTTCAAAGGAAGTAGAACAGATATGGTCTAGTGGCAGGATCAACAAGTAAGAAATTTAAAAAAGTAAATAAAAGTTATACAGGGGACACCACAAATGATTTGGACCAGTGTTCTATTGGGTTGAGATCAGTCAAGTTCCTCCACCCCAAACTCGCTCATCCATGTCTTTATGTGCCTTGCTTTGTGCACTGGTCCAAATCATTTCGTGGAGGGGGGATTATGGTGTGGGGTTGTTTTTCAGGGGGTTGGGCTTGGCCCCTTAGTTCCAGTGAAGGGAACTCTTAAGGCGTCAGCATACCAGGACATTTTGGACAATTTCATGCTCCCAACTTTGTGGGAACAGTTTGGGGATGGCCCCTTCCTGTTCCAACATGACTGCGCATCAGTGCACAAAGCAAGGTCCATAAAGACATGGATGAGCGAGTTTGGTGTGGAGGAAATTGACTGGCCTGCACAGAGTCTTGACCTCAACCCGAAAGAACACCTTTGGATGAATTAGAGCGGAGACTGCCAGTCAGGCCTTCTTGGTCAACATCAGTGCCTGACCTCACAAATGTGCTTCTGGAAGAATGGTCAAACATTCCCATAGACACACTCCTAAACCTTGTGGAAAGCCTTCCCAGAAGAGTTGAAGCTGTTATAGCTTCAAAGGGTGGGCCAACTCAATATTGAACCCTACAGACTATGACTGGGATGCCATTAAAGTTCATCTGCGTGTAAAGGCAGGTGTCCAATACTTATGACAATATAGTTTATGTCATTTTTTTTATGCCAATAGTCCTATCTTCATAAAATCACAAGGATACATCGATATGAAGAATTAAGAAAATAGGAGAAATAATGTATTTATTTTATATTCAATAATTTAAGTACTTTTCAAAGCATCTCCATGTAAACAATTTTGTCAAACGTATTCAAAATTACAATCCACAGACTGAAACCTTAACCCCCCCCCCCCTTCCCTCCCCAAGAAAGAAAGAAAAGTAAGAAGAGAAAAAAGGAGAGATATATATATACATACACATACTTGTATATACATATACACTCCCCCCCCCTCCCTTCTAGGTTCCCACCTTTTCCCTTCTTAATCTTCTCCAAATAGCCAGTTCTCTACATCTCAAGATATTGATATTACCATATATTCTCATTCTCATTCTCCTATATCACACATTTCCGTATACATTCCCGTTTTCTTAAAATCCAGCCATTTCCCCCAGGTATCATTATGTCTCTCTATTAAATCTTCCTCTGTATGTATTCTCTCTTCAATGGTGCATATCTGATCGATTTTTTTTATCCATTCCTTCACACTTGGGGTTTTTTGTGTTCGCCAGCACCTGAGAATCAGGCCTTTAGCTGAATTAACCGGTGTGGTACCAGGGATATCCTATATTGAGAGCTATAAGTTTATCGGTTTTATGCAATAAGCATCCCCAGGATTTCGCCTACATATGCTCCCATGTTATTTCCTGGATAACCTCAATGATCTCCCCCCAAAAGACCTGTATCTTGGTATATTCCCACCATAGGTGCACGAAGGTTCCCGGCGAACCGCATTCCCTCCAACATAGAGGGGATATGTCCGCCCTCCCGAAGCTCTGTGCCCTTAGCGGGGTCACATGCCATCTAGCCAAGAGTTTAGATCTCATCTCTATCGTCTTGGCGTCCTTTGAAGAAAAATATGCTAATTTTAGTATTCTCCTCTTCTGGTGCTCGTTTAAGCTTACTCCCGGCTCCTGCTCCCATTTCCTAAGATGTGGCGGGAACGCGGGTTCTGTTTCTTTCACTGGTATCATATATTTTTAAAATGCTGTGCTGGACACTAAATGGGGAACTTAACAGTTTTTCTATTGACCTAAGTCTATATTTTCCACATAGTGGCTGTGGTAACATTTGTGTGAAGTGTTGTATTTGTGTGTGTCTCTGTTTATCAAGTGGCATACTACCCCATTTTTGCTTTAATTCAAAGAATGAACAAATCCTGTCGCCTACCATCACATCTTGTAGCTGTACTATCTCCTTTTTTGCCCATCTGACAAAATATAAATAATCCTCTTTCCCAGGTGTGAAGTAGTTTGTGTCTCTGAATGAAATCAAAGGTGAATTATGTTCCCAGTGATAATGCCTACACAGACTATCCCATGTTCTCTGTCAGTGGATTTGTGCTATTCGCTAAATCTCGGTATAACCGTGGAGTCCAAACCATTTTTCCTAAATCTACTTTACTTTATGCAAACTCTATCTCCACCCAACTTTATTTTGTGAAACCAATCTACTAGTCGTGAAACAGTGATCGCCTGATAATATTTTTTAAGATCCAACCCATCTGCTTTCTTCTTTTTAGCCAGCACAGCATATGCAATTCTAGGATGTCTATATGCCCATATATACTTCAATATAAGAGTTCTAAGTTTCTTGAAATATTCCTGTGGAAGAGTGATTGGAAGCATTTGAAATTTGTAAAGCACTATAATACTCATTTTAAATGTATTTATTCTACCCAATGAGGAGATGGGCCTATGTTTGAGGGAATTTAAGTTTTCTTTAATTATATTAAGTAAGGGAATATAATTATCCTTATACAATGACTTCAATGGTGATGTTAATTTAATTCCGAGGTACCCCAGTTCTTCCTTACGCCATGTAAAGGTAAACATAGGCTGGATTGCCAGCTTCTCTCTCAACTGTACTGTTATATTCAGGATCTCTTAGATGTATTAATTTTGAAATTTGATAGTGACCCATACCTCCTTGCTTCCTCCAGAATATTTGGTAGTGTCAGCCTGAGGTTAGAGGTTACTCCAAGGCGAGTATGAACAGCATTGGAGAGAAGGGACACCCTTGCCTTGTCTAGTTCCATTAAATAACTCCAGGGGTGAGGAAAGATTTCCATTTACCCTAATTTTTGTTGTCGGATGATAGTATAATGTCATACTCCACATTATCCATTGTATCATCCTATTCCCTATTCCTAGATGTCTTAAGGTTGCAAACATAAATCCCCAGTCTATCCTGTCAAAAGCTTTCTCAGCATCCATTGACAGGAGAAGAGCTGGGTCCCCTCTCTGTTTAGCTTCGTGGATCAGAAATAATGACTTCAGGCAATTATCTTACTCCTCCCGTCCCGGTACAAATCCCACCTGGCCATTATGGATCCATTTGGCCATTAAAGGTTTTAGCCTGTCAGCCAATATCTTTGCAAATATCTTTACATCAACATTTAATAGAGATATCAGCCTATAGCTTGTAGGTGCCGTTGGATCTTTCCCCTCCTTAAGGATGAGAGTTATGTATTTATTACTCTATTTAGGAAAATGAAAAACCTAAAGCTGATATGTTATAGGTAACAAAAATAAACAATGTGAACCTCTGGGCTTTACACCTCTGTGATGCCAATGGCAGGACTCATTAGCCACTGTTTCTGATAACAGGGAGTATGGTTCTATACTTCTTTATCTTATAAACCAGCATCATGGTCTGGCATATGGCTGCTGGAATATCTCTATAACCAACTGATTAGAGCTTGGAGAGGTATCAGAAGTTGCTCGCCGGTACCTTGCAAGGTTAAATGTTGATTGAGACACCCTCTGAGGTCTCAGAACACCAGCTTGTCTTTTTCCATTGTTCAATTTTATTAATACTTGAAGTGCTGATGGATGTACAGTGCTCTTCGTGTCACCACCACAATATCCATCTTATGGTCTCCTTAGCCTTGTGATTGTCTAGTTCATCCAGAACAATATATCCAATGCTTGCCGTCATGTGACAGGGCACCAATGAGAGTTGGTGACAGATTGCAGCACCAAATCATTTTTGGCATATTCTAGCCAAACACGGACTAAAATAATTGCTCATTAAGTGCCTGTCATAGAGCTTTCCTTCGGAGTGATATACTGATACACTGGAGCGACAACTGCTGTTTTTCCTGTGAGTTCCACATATAATCAGGTCCTGTCCCTCAGTCTCCCACAGCTTTTACCTTCCAACAGATGGACAGACTGTTCTGCTAATTATTCTACTCTGATTTGATGCCTTCATGCCTTTACACATCCAGACTGGTCACTTTAATTCTAATCATTTGTTGTTTGAAGAAAGCATATGCTGATACCACACTGTAGCTAACTGCCATTCATTTGAAGGAACTATCCCATTTTTTGGAACCAGATCCCTCTGCCCCTCTTTCCTCCTCAGTTTTTAAACAGATGTGTAAAAAAGTAGCTATTTAATGTCAAACATTCTATACATTTTTTGTGTATTAAAACAGAAAATTAAGTCCTGCTAGATCACTTCAGGTTGGCCCCTTTTTTTAGTTATAGCTATGTAAAACATTACAAATAGGTGTCTGCACTGTTTAAAATCCAGTAATACACTGTCTCACCCTGCTCTGCACATGCTCAGTTGCTCTCCATTTTTGGCATTGGCCATAAAAGAGCCACTAGAGGCCGATCTGCTGATACCCTAAAGATTTAGTTCTCCCCTGGGCTTTAGCAAAATGGCAGCACCCAGCATTAGGAAACATGAGCAATACTGGAGGCACACACTAAGTTCCTTCAGAAAAAATTAAAACTCAGCAGCTACAAATACTGTAGCTGCTGACTGTTAATATAAGGACATTTACCTGTCCAGGGATCCAGCGATGTCCTCACCTGTGCCGATTTTTTAATCGGTGCAGGCACCGGCATCTCTAGTAAGGGAAACAGGATGTGAATCCTTTCCTACTGCACATGCGCAAGACGCGCTGCGCCTTGTGAATGATCCTGCAGTCTTCTTGGACCTGTGACATGTCCCAGAAGACTGCGAGGGAAGGAAGGGGACGAACATTTTGCTCACTTCGCAGCACAGGGATCTGAGCCCCAAGTGGGAGCCAAATGTGGCAGTGAAGGGGGGGAAGGGTGCAAACAAGTGGAGCTTCCCCTTTTGGGGGGAGCTCTGCTTTAATGTGGAACGTATGTTCCTTGCTAAAGAAAATTATTTTTTATCAAGTTGTTATGGACAAAGTTCCACTTTGAGTAATTTTGGAGGGTGTAACGGGGGCGTGTCCTTTGCTTACACACTCTGTGCTGAAAGGTCTTTCGCATCCCAGAAAGTTGTACATTTACAGAAAGCCAGTTACCAATGGACATCTGCTATAACCTGAATATTCACTCTTGAAAAGGTATAATAGTGCGGGTTTACCTCTCAGAGATTACTTGATATTTTATTATTCTCTTGTATTCTCCTCCTGTCGGTGAAGAATTGTCAGACTGGAAGGTCATTCTATCTCCTAGTTGAGGTTTGTTTTCTTCAGTCTTATGACGAAGGAGCCACCATACCACATAAAGTACAACTAAAACCTTTGTTGATGACAGTTATACCCCATCTGTAAAAACCTGGACAGAGCAACAGTTATCAGCCATGAGCTCAAGAAGGAGACAAGTCAATCTCCATTAGGGCTTTAGGGCTAGTTTACACTTGCTTCAAAACATGGCTTTGGTCACGCTTTGTTAAAGCTCTCTGAACGCCAGTCAAAGCCCCTGTCATTAAATTAAATGGTTAGCTTACAGTCCTGTTTACACCTTGCTTTTGCTTGGTGCTTCGATGAGACTTTGATAAGGCTTTGGTCGAGCTTCGATGGGGCTTCAATGAACCTTTGATGGGGCTTCGTGAGGCTTTGGTTGGGCTTCGGTAAGACTTTGGTGGGGCTTCGATGGGGCTTTGGTGGGGCTTCAATGAGACTTTGGTGGGGCCTCGGTGAGGCTTTGGTGGGGCTTCGATGAGCTTTGGTGGGGCTTCAGTCGGGCTTCAAGCAAGCTATGCCATAGACTTCTATGGAGGCTTTGAAGATGCTTTGAAGAACCACTAAAGCTACATGGGGTATAATTTTTGAAGCAAAGCAAAAGCAAGGTGTAAACAGGACTGTTTACACCCCATCAAAGGTTCATTGAAGCCCCATCGAAGCTCCACCAAAGCCTTATCGAAGTCTCATCGAAGCACTAAGCAAAAGCAAGGTGTAAACAGGACTGTAAGCTAACCATTTAATTTAATAACAGGGGCTTTGACTGGCGTTCAGAGAGCTTTAACAAAGCGTGACCGAAGCCATGTTTTGAAGCAAGTGTAAACTAACCCTAAGGCCCTAATGGAGATTGACTTGTCTCCTTCTTGAGCTCATGGCTGATAACTGTTGCTCTGTCCAGGTTTTTACAGATGGGGCAGTATTAACTAGCTGTTAATGTGTGTTGAAGCCGAAGCAAGTATAAATGAGCCCTTAGACCTGTTTCACACGGGGTTCAGCATGCATAAGAGCAGTGTGAACAGCAAGTTTCGACAAAGCATTTTGCAATTCTTTGTTGAAGCTTTTAAAGTACCATTCAGTACCAGTTTGTAAATGTTTAATATGGATCCTAATGGGAGTGCTGATTGCCATTTTAAATAAGCTGCTAGCAGGCTTCAGCCACTTCTTGAAGCTTGTTGAAAGCCTGCTGAAGCCTGTTAGCAGCTTGCTTAAAGTGGCAATAAGCACTACCATTAGGATCTCTGTTTAACATTTACTAAGTGGAGCTGAATGGTACTTTAAAAGCTTCAAGAAAGCTTGCTGTTCACACTACTCTTATACAAGCTGAAGCCCATGTGATACAGGTCTTACAGCCTGACATTTCTAAACTAAGGAAAAGTAAAGCACACACACACCACCCCTGAGTGTTTTATTTTTAAGCAATTTAGGAATAGGGATGCAGATCCTTACAAGTCCTTCGCTGGTTCTCTTTCATGGTACATAAGATTAAGTATATATTTTCCTGGTGGATTAATTACAGCAAAGGATTTTCCATCTGTCAGCGGATCTCTTCTACACTGAATGGCAGAGTTATTGCTCTATCCTCGTGAAATACCAGTATATGCAAATACTTATCTCTGGCTGCTGTTCTCTATCCATAGTGCTTTGGTGGCGGACATAAAAGACACTGATAATATTTGATGTTCTTCTGTTTAGCAATCCTGCCTGTTTAAATTAAAGACACATTGTAATCCAAGGGTTACCGCGATAAAAACAAGGCTCGCGGTGCCCAATGAGCGAAGAACATGTGTTGGGTGTTTGAAGTGCAGCGTCTGTTGGAACGCATTCTGCAGAGCAAACCGGCTCCATATTTTCGGTTGAGTATATATCTATTGGCGAGACTTTATTCTGATTCCAGAGGAACCTCTCTGTTTATTTTGGGGATAATTTCGTATTTCTCTGCAGAATACAGTTTAAAAACATTAAAGGTCTTTCTTTTTGTCACAACCAATCACGATCACACCGTTACTGATGAAGAAAAAGCAGTTTGGGAAGATATAGGTCAAAATCAGTATGCAGCGTGTTTTTTTTTCTGTGAAGGGAAAATCGGTTAGGAAGCAGAAATTTCATTTTAAAGATCAACTCTAAGCCAAGAGTGAGATCAATCAGGACACTGCCATTACTATCAAGGAGGCATTTCTGCTTTTCTGAAGTCAGGAAGTTCATTCGATTCATCTTCGGGTTCTTTCAGACAAGCAGCAAGCTTACTGTCCTCTGAAAACTGATCCTCAATGGAACACTTTTCAGGGGGCTGTATAGCAGTGGGTGACAGGCATGCAGGAGGCATTAGGCTAGGTTCACATCTGTGTGGGTGATGCCGCCGCGGGACCCGCACAAATACCTGCAGCCGCAACCACCCACACAGAGAAATGCTTGACCCGTGGGAAGGTGCCATTAAGCATAATGGCACTCCGCCCACACTGGGAATTGCAACCGTACTGGGGCACGGCACTGGGAATCACAACCATACTGGGAACCGAGGTTCCCATGTGGGGTGCGATTTCAAAAATAGTGCAGGGACTTCTTTCCTGCATGTCACGGGGCACGGCACTGGGAATCGCAACCATACTGGGAACCGAGGTTCCCGTGCGGGTAGCGATTTTTAAAAATAGTGCAGGAACTTCTTTCCTGCATGTCACAGGGCACGGCATTAATCATGTTAAAATAAAACAAGTAGTACCCCAATTTGACTTGGTATCAGCAATCTTGTACAGCAGCACTCAGACCGGGAGAGGAAAGAGTTAATGTTTGTATGTTCATGTATAGACCAAGGTATGACCTTATCAATTTTCTACTGTACTATTAATGTCCAGCGTAAAGGCTGGGAGTGGAGAGGGGACATCACTCTATTCCTTAAAGGATAAGTACAGCCAAAGCTCGTTTGGCTGTACTTCTCCTGTGGATCATAGGAGTGTAGTTCATTCCGCACTCCTGTGACCCGTTTTCAGCTGACAGCAGGCTGAAGCCCGCTGTTGGCTGATGTCAAAGAGCCGGTCCAGGCTCGGGCAAGATCGCAACAATGAAGTCGGGATCCACCCACATGCCTGGATCAACACCAAGCCGGCCGCTCCTGCCCCCTCCACAGCTCATCGCTCCAGTGAGCGGGGCAGAGTAGACAGCTGGTGACTGACTGTCACCAGCTCTCTGTTCAGGGAGCCCTGAGAACCAAGCGGTGTTAGAACGATGCATTGGACCAATGCTGCATCACCTAGGTAAGTATGATTCTGAAAGGAGTCAGTAAACTTTTCAAAGGGCCATTTTACTGTCCTTCAGAATTTAGGGGGGGCCAGATTCTGGCCAGTGGGGGTAGAAAATGTCCCAGGCCCAACATCAGCATGGCCTCAAGCTTGGTGGTCATTGGGAGGAGTAGTGTCCTATCATTGGTATTAGTTGGGGGGAATGGTACCCCATCATTGGTGTCAGTCAGTGGCGGCTGGTGGGTTTTTCTTTTGGGGGGGTGGCAAACAAAAACCACCCCCCCACACCCCCATCAGGGCGATCATATTCAGCACTACCCCCCACCGCCACGCGGCACTGACAGCACCCCCCCACAGCAGGCAGTCCGGCACTTACCCATGTACCGGGCTGTTGTGTCCTCCCCCCCTCTATGCAGTGCGGGCAGTGGCTGATCCGCTTCTCCATCCTACAGCGTCTCCTCTTCCGCCTAAGCGGTAGGCATCCAATAGGATCGCCTGACGCTTTAGCCAATCAGGAAACAGGTCTCACGACCTGCCTCCTGTTTGGCGGGGAGGAACTGTAGTGTGAAAATAGCGAAAATTAATTCGCTATCATCAAACAACTAGGTGGGATCGGGGCGCAGTGCTCTGCAACCCAAGCTTACCCTTTTTTGAAGCTTCAAAAAAACACTCCCCCCCCCCATTGGAATCCATAGTCCTGCGCCCTTATATGTAGATCAGGGGGCCGGACGCATAGATAGGGGGGGCGGCGCCCGTGCGCCCCTAATGCATGGGCACCCACTGGTGTTAGTGGAAGAAACAGTGCCCCATTGTTGGTGTCAGTGGAAAGAATAGTGCCCCATGATTGATAATAGTGGGAGGAATAATGCTCCATCATTAATGTCATTTGCAGGATTTATGCCCCATTGTTGGTGTCAGTGGGAGGAATGGTACCTCATATCATTGGGAGGAATAGTACCCCAAGAGCCATATCTAGTGCTTGGGCTGCAGTTTGGAGATGACTGCCTTAAAGATTGATTCCAGGCACGGTATATATTTACTTGGTTGCAATGGTCCAGCTTGGACCAATGTAATTATGTACCTAGTACCTAGCCAATGTACCTGGAGGTGGAAATCACTGAAGTAGACACTACTTCAGTGATCTCCACCTGCTCCCTGGCTTCCAGGTCCCATGCTAACCGGCAGCCAGTCTGATGCTTTGTTCGGCATCTCGGCACAGGCGCCATTCACAGAATGCTTTGCATTTTCTGAATGAATGCAAAGTGTTCTCTGATTGGACCCGGCATTGGCCAGGTATATACAAAGTTACACTGGTTTAAGCTGGACCAATGTAACTATGTAAAACTATACTCTACCTGGAATTATTGGTACCATCCAACTGGCTGTGCCCTGTGGCAGAGCTGTGTAAATCTCAGGATTGGATGAACAGAAACGCATATCTTTTAGCAGGTAAAACAGCTTCTATACTGGACATGTCATCTGTGTATTTACCTTTTGCCTGGAGTTCAGCTTTAAATATTAATTGATAGATTTTCCTAAATCCAGAGTCATTCAACATGCAGCTCCATAGGCTTGACTTACACCTCCTGTGGAATAAATTGCATAGAAAGCAAAGTGCTTATTCTAGTAAAACTTCCCTTTCACTTCCCAGAAATTACAAAGGTAGGTGTCAGATAGTGGAGCACTGTGGATATATGAAGCATATCAAACCGATGTTCGAAGGATGTGCTACAAGTGACATCTGTCAATGTGAATACTTCACACAATTTTTTTTTTTTTTTTTTCTTTCATTGTAAATCAGGGCGATCGTATTCATGCTGAGCACTGGGAATCGAGCCCACACACTTATGGGATTGACAGTCTCCATCATTAGCCTTCCTCATGTTCAGGAGGGGAGACTTGGGGACAGTTATCGTTAAGCTAGGTGCGTTTCATTGGCTTCATTCCTGCAATCCTGGGTTAATCTCCTGTTAACATGCAGCCGCGTGGTCTCATCAGATCCATTTTTTTTTTTTTGCTTTCCACAATGAAACATGAAGGATTTGCTGATAGAATTCTATCTGATCTGCAGAGATTTAACCAACACCAAGCTCATTAGCAGGATATGTGAGTCTGGAATGAAGATAGTATAGGCTGCGCTACCGATCGAAGCAGCGCTATCTCTGAAACAGGAGCTGGCAACCTAATGTCAGCCATTAGAGAACTACAACTCCCAGCCGGTTCAGCCAGACACTCTATCTTCCTAGTTACCCAGGTGCTTTAGACAGTTTTATAGTACATGAATCTTTCTATATAAACCTGTCTGGTCGCTGGTGTTGTGTGGGCATGTAGCTGTCCATGTGTGGTCTCCATCCTGTGCCCCATGCCCTCATCACCCCGGTATTGATTATTTTCTTCCTGCAGTCTTTTGGATCTTTTTTCCTTCCCTTCCATATTCAAGTTTCTGCTCACCTAAACTTCTTCTTTCACCTTTTTTCCTTTCAACTGTCTTGGTTCCCTTTCCCTGTGCCACTCTGTCTTCGCCCACCGCACTCTTCTCCCTGGTCAATGTTCTTTTTTTTTGCCTTTCCTTTCTCACACTTAAAGCATGTATTCATAAGACATGAATGATCCCGTTACTTGGTCTATGGTAGGTGCATGTTGATGTGACTTCAGTGAGTGCACGTGCATATTGAGCGCCCTGCAGTGTGCCGGGGACTGCTCTGCAAGGGTTCCAAACTTGTCTTATAGTACTTGTGAGACTTCATCCTTGTGTATGCTTTCCCCTCCTTTCCTCTTCCCTCTTCTTTACTAGCTTTCTCTCCCTCTCCTCCCTCCCTCCTCTCTTCCACCACCCAGCTCTCCTCTGCAGGTTTTTTCCTTTTCTTTTCCTTTACCCTTTTCTCCCTCACCAGGCTCTTCGATTTATTTTTTATTCTGCCTTACATATCTCTTCTTTTCTTTCCGTTCTTCTCTCTCTCTCTCTCTGTATTCTGCCCTTATCTCTTTTTTCTTCCTGTACCTCTTTTCCCTCAAACCTCTCTCTGTTTCTCTCTCTCACCTCTCCCCCTTCCCCTCCTTTGTTTTCTTCCTGCACCTCTCCTCCCCTACCCTGATCTCCTCTCTTTCTCACATGCACTTTGTCCTCTCCCCTTATATCTTTCCTTTTTAATCCCTGAACCTCTTCTCCCTCAGCCTGCTCTTCTCTATCGCCTTCTGTCTTCTCCCTTACATCTCTCTATTTTTCTTCCTGCACCTCTTCTCACTCACCTTGCTCTTCTCTATCGCCATCTGTCTTCTCCCTTATATCTCTCTATTTTTCTTCCTGCATCTCTTCTCCCTCATCCTGATCTCCTCTCTTCATCACAAACATTCTGTCCTCTCCCCTTTTATCTTTCTTTTTTACTTCCTGCACCTCTTCTTCCTCCCCCTGGTCTTCTCTATCGCCCTCTGTCTTCTCCCTTATATCTTTTTTTTTTTTTTTCTTCCTACACCTCTTCTCCCTCAGCCTGCTCTTCTCTCTCGCCCTCTGTCTTCTCCCTTACATCTCTCTTTTTTTCTTCCTGCACCTCTTTTCCCTCACCCTGATCTCTCTTCCTCACGCACATTCTGTCCCCTCCCCTTTTAACTTTCTTTTTTCCTTCCTGCAGCTCTTCTCCCTCACCCTTCTCTTCTCTTCTCTATCGCCCCCTGTCTTCTCCCTTACATCTCTCTATTTTTCTTCCTGCACCTCTTCTCCCTCATCCTGATCTCCTCTCTTCTTCACAAACATTCTGTCCTCTTCCTTTTTAACTTTCGTTTTTCCTTCCTGCACCTCTTCTCCCTCACCCTGCTCTTTTCTCCCTCAGCCTGGTCTTCTCCCTTACATCTCTCTTTTTTTCTTCCTGCATCTCTTCTCCCTCACCCTGATCTCTCTTCCTCACACACATTCTGTCCTTTCCCCTTTTATCTTTCTTTTTTCCTTCCTGCAGCTCCTCTCCCTCACCCTGCTCTTCTCTATTGCCCTCTGTCTTCTCCCTTACATCTCTCTATTTTTCTTCCTGCACCTCTTCTCCCTCACCCTGCTCTTCTCTATCTCCCTCTGTCTTCTCCCTTACATCTCTCTATTTTTCTTCCTGCACCTCTTCTCCCTCATCCTGATCTCCTCTCTTCCTCACAAACATTCTGTCCTCTCCCCTTTTATCTTTCGTTTTTCCTTCCTACACCTCTTCTCCCTCAGCCTGCTCTTCTCTCTCGCCCTCTGTCTTCTCCCTTACATCTCTCTTTTTTTCTTCCTGCACCTCTTCTCCTTCACCCTGCTCTTCTCTCTTGCCCTCTGTCTTCTCCCTTACATCTCTCTTTTTCGTCCTGCACCTCTTCTCCCTCACCCTGATCTCTCTTCCTCACACACATTCTGTCCTCTCCCCTTTTATCTTTCTTTTTTCCTTCCTGCACCTCTTCTCCCTCACCCTGTTCTTCTCTTTCGCCCTCTGTCTTCTCCCTTACATCTCTCTATTTTTCTTCCTGCACCTCTTCTCCTTCACCCTGCTCTTCTCTCTTGCCCTCTGTCTTCTCCCTTACATCTCTCTATTTTTCTTCCTGCACCTCTTCTCCCTCATCCTGATCTCCTCTCTTCCTCACAAACATTCTGTCCTCTCCCCTTTTATCTTTCTTTTTTCCTTCCTGCACCTCTTCTCTCTCACCCTGCTCTTCTCTCTCACCCTCTGTCTTCTCCCTTACATCTCTCTTTTTTTCTTCCTGCACCTCTTCTCCCTCACTCTGATCTCGCTCTCTCTCTCCTCCTTTCTTGCGCTCTCTGTCCTCTCCCCTTACATATCTGTTTTTCTTCCTGTACTTCTTCTCCTTCGTCCCAATCTCCTCTCTTGTGCACATGCTCTCTTTTCTCTCCCCTTTTTTTCTTCCTGCACCTCTTTTTACTCACCCTGCTCTTCTCTCTCTGTCTCTCAAACACTCTCTTTTCTCTCCCCTTTTTTTCTTCCTGCACCTCTTTACTCACCCTGCTCTTCTCTCTCTCTCTCTCTCTCTCTCTCTCTCTCTCTCTCTCTCTCTCTCTCAAACACGCTCTGTTCTCTCCCCTTACATCTCTCTTTCTTTGGTCCTGCACCTCTTCTCCTCACCCGGCTCTCCCTCTTCCCCCCCCTCTTTCTCTCTGGCTTCTCACCTTTACATCTCCCCTTTTTTTTTGTTGGTCCTGTACCTCGCTGCTCTCTTTTTTTTCTTTTAACCTTACATATCTTTTTTTTTCCTTCGTGAACCTCTTCTCTACCATCCTGCTTTTCTCTCTCTTTCTTTTTTTTCCTGCAGCTCTTCTCCTCCACCTTACTTTTCTTTTTCCCTCTTGCTATTTTCTCTTCCCTCTTACATCTCTGTGTTTCTTTCTGTACCTCTTTGCTGTTTCACCGTTTCCCTACTCTTCTTTCTCTTTTACTCTCCCTCTTTCCTCTCTCCTCTCTCTCACTTACATCTCTTTTTTCACCCCACCCGCCGTCCACACTTTCACTCTCTTTGCTTCTTCCCTTATATCTCTTTTGTTTCTTCCTCTAACTCTTCTCTGTTTCCATACTCTCCATGTTCTCTCTTTTCTCCCACGTACATCTTTTTTCTTCCTACACCTTTTCCCTCTCCCCCACTCTCTGCTCTCTCTTCCGTCTCCCCCGTACATCTCTTCTTTTTTTGTTCCTCTATCCTCCTCTCTGCCAGGCTTCCTCTCTCTCTCTCTCGTTTCCTCTTTTCTGTTGCTCTCCTGATTGCCCCTCTCTTGTCCTTCTCCAGGTATGCCCCCCTCATTCCTCTTTTTTTTTGTCTTTCTCTTTCCTCCCTCCCGTAGCTCCACTCCACCTGTGTACAGTTTTAGACGACCAGTCATAAGATAAACGCACATAAAACATCCAGAGAATATGCCATTTTTGTTCCCTTCTGCTGTAAATAAACTAATTATGATAGTTTGAATATTTCAGTGTTTACTGCTTCCTAAGGTGTAATTATGTTTTACATTTAGAAAAAAACTCAACTTCAATCGACCACTAAAGGAAAATACATGAAAGAGCTATTGTTGACATTCATAGATACATGTGAGCTTATCAGAAACTGAGCACATTTCAGATTATGTGATAAGGGGGGAATTTTCTTCATATGCATAATAGACATTCTAATAGCAATCCTCACTGAAGGACAGAATAGATAATAGGAAAGAATAGGTTTTGTTCAAAGGCTGTTAATCTTAAAGCT